>JACRUU010000026.1:2561109-2613609 GCA_030449085.1 Kryptopterus vitreolus | reverse complement strand
TTTTTCCTGTGATTCAGGCAAAAGTTTGCTTGTAGTCACACCCCTATGTAATGTTCCGAAAATCTCACGTCATGATGCTCAAAAGGAAGTTGCATCATTTGAATTTCCAGAACATGACATTTAAGGAAGAAGGAATTTTCCAAAGAAAGTTATATTTTCTCTGCATTTGGCATTTATTATAAGTTATACGTTTTTTTTGTGTGTGTGTGTGTATATATATATATATATATATATATATATATATATATATATATATAATATATATATATGTATGTATGTATGTATATATATATATATATATATATATATATATATATATCTATATATAATGTATGTATATATATATATATATATGTGTGTGTATATATGTATGTACATGGGGTAGCTCAGTGGTCTAAGGTGCTGGGCTGCTGATCGGAAGATCCTGGGTTCGAGCCCCGGTATGGCCAAGGTTTCCACCTTTTGGGTCCTTGAGCAAGACCCTTAAACCTCTGTGCTCCAGGGGTGCCGTATCATGGCTGACCCTGCGCTCTGACCCCCAGATACCAACAACAAGATGGGATATGCGAAGAAAGAATTTCACTGTGCTGTAATGTATATGTGACATATAAAGGCTATTCATTCATTCATTCATTCATTCACGCTTTATCTGATTTTATCTGATTTTCTCCTCGGGTCACGGGGAGTCTGTGCCCATATCTCAGGCGTCTATGGGCATCAAGGCAGGATACACCCTGGATGGAATGCCAACCCATCACACACACACACACACACACACACACACTCACATTCATACACTAGGGAAAATTTTCCAAGGTGCCAATCAACCTACCGTGCATGTTTTTGGACCAGGGAGGAAACCGGAGAACCCGGAGAAAAAAAGGCTATTCTATTCTATTCTATTCTATTCTATTCTATTCTATTCTATTCTATTCTATTCTATTCTATATATATATTATATATATATATATATATATATATATATATATAGTGAGTGAGTGAGTGTAATATAAAGTAATCAAGTAAATTCAAGTAAATAAGTTTGTCTTTGCCATTTGGGAACTCCGGGGATCATTTAATTCTAGCTTTCTATTAAAATACCTCTCTCAATCTATCCGCCTGTATCGCTCTCTTATTCTTTCTGTCCTTTTTCTAAATACAATCTTTCCAACATCTCCTTCAACTTCTGTCACTCTCTGCTTTATCTGACTTATATCTCACCAACATTTGTCATCTATCAAACTTTATGTCTGCATCCTTCTTTCTTTCTTTCCGTTTTCTTTTAAAAAAAAGACATCAAACACATGTGAAGTGTGTTGTAATGGTTTTTACTAAAATTTTGTAAATGTCTTATGTTTGGTTGTGATTTTTTTTCTGTCCAGTTGTACATTTAATATCAAATGAAGAATCGTATGCGGCGTAGAGCAATCAACAGATTATTTAATTATTATGTCCTACTACTTACAATTATTTATATCCCTAGCTGCTCTAAGAGCAGTTTTCATCGACGTCTCAATCCAGCCATGAGGCATGCTCGTATGTTCCCCGGCAAAATAAATCCTCCTCTCGTTCATGGACAGAGCATGTGCGTACTGAGTTTGCTGGTAGGGGGTAAAAATAGCAAAGGCTCCGAGGCTGTGTGGGTCCAGCCCCCATTTTTTCACAATACCTCCAGTGTAGAGGTCCTGAATGTAATCTCCGTGGATCTTCATCAAGTCGTCCAACACCACTGACTTCAGTTCGTCGTCCGACATCCCTTGGAAGAGGGCGGAGTCATCGGAGATGGTGTACGAAGCCAGGAGAGCGCCTGCTTCCCCAGGAAAGCTATGGCTGGGGTAGTAGATGAACCGAGAGGGCAAATCCGTAATGCTCCTGCCACCCCAAATGCTTTCCTCCTCCCAGAACCTGCGCTTGAAGCTCAGCACAACTTTGGTGGAGCTTGAGTAGTGCACGGACCGCAGGGCTTCTAACTTCAGCGGAGTAAGCGAAGGCCAGAACTTGATGAACAGGGTGGCTTTGGCCGTAGGCGTCACCAAGGCGTAGTCGAAAGTTCGCTGGGTCATAATGTTGCGCCGTTCATAAAACACCGTCACGCTACTTTCGTTCTGACTGATGCCCCGCACCTTTGAGCCCAGGAGGATTGTGCCATTTAGGATGTCATAAAACTTCTTTGGCAGCTTGTCAAAACCACCCGAGATCTCAAAATATCTGGAAAAAAAAAAAAAAAAACAATAGAAATGTCATGAGGTGTTGATTAATTTTCGGAAATGTAAACATTATTTACATGTTGGCTTTTACTAACTCAGGGATTTCACGTCTGCAAGAGTGAAAGGGAAAGTTAATGGGACAGTGGTGAGATCTGCAATGTTGTACAGGAGGCGGAGTTGGATGTGGGAGATGTTGAAGATGTGACGAGGACGGACAGAATTAGAAATGAGTTTATTAGGGGGACATGTAGGATGTTTTGGAGAACGAAAGATAGATTGAGATGGTTTGGACATGTACAGGGGAGGGACATGGGGTACATGGGGGAAAAGAGGAAGTTCGAGGAGGAGGTTTATGGATGTGCTGAGGGAAGACATTTACATTTTCAGCATTTGGCAGACGCCCTTATCCAGAGCGACTTACAACTGAGCAATTGGGGGTTAAGGACCTTGCTCAAGGGCCCACTAGTGGCAGCTTGATGGTGGTGGGTTTTGAACCCGTGATCTTCCGGTCCAGAGTCCAACACCTTAACCACTGGGCTACACATCTCCCTTGACATGCAGGTAGTTGGTGTAAAAGAGGCAGATTTATAGAGGACAGGGTAGGGCGGAGAAGGATGGTCCACTGTAGCACCACAGTGAGGGGAAAAAGGGAGCAGCCATAACAGGAAGAAGAAGGACTGGCCGACCCCAGTAAAAAAGTCACAGCTCTGAGTTTACGGCCTCATTCATTCCAACGAACAATATAAAGTAACTAATGATGTGTCGAGTCCCAATGGGGCCGTTAGATTTGGTCTAAATCTACTTACGACGTGTCATCGTTCACATCCGATTGCAAGTAGAGACTCTCCATGAGAGCAATGTAGTAGAAGCTGTTTTCATTCAGGATGTCTCCGACCATGCGCAAAGCTCCGTCGCTCATGTTCACTTCGTTCTTCAAATACTCCTGAGTGACGAAACGCACGTCTACTTATAAGCCAAACAAAGCAGCCTGAATTCAGCTAGCAGATTCCAAATCAGTTCTCTTTACCTTAAGAGAGTAGGAGTCGTACTTCCTTATCATCGCCTCACAGCCATATGACCTTACATACTCTCTTATCTAGATACAAATGGTGGCATTTATTTTCATACAATGCAATAATAATAATTCATTCATTCATCTTCTACCTAAATGTCTGGGCTTTATCCGATCTACGATCCGCTTTATCCGATCTTCTCGGGTCACGGGGAGTCTGTGCCTATCTCAGGCGTCTATGGGCATTAAGGCAGGATACACCCTGGATGGAATGCCAACACATTGCAGGACACACACACACACACACATTCATACACTAGGGACAATTTCAAGGTGCCAATCAACCTACCGTGCGTGTATTTGGACCGGAAGAAACTGGAGAACCCGGAGAAAAACCCCCTGAGGCACGGGGAGAACATGCAAACTCCACACACACATGGCCGAGACGGGAATCGAGCCCGGACCCTGGCGGTGTGAAGCGAACATGCTAACAACTAATCCACCGTGCCCCTCAATAATAATAATATTAATAATATTAATAATAATAATAATAATAATAATAATAATAATAATAATTAAATGATCTGCTCTCTTTTACTGACCTTCTCTAAGGAGTCACTGAACAGTTGACTGGCTGATTTTCCTTTCTCCTCCGCTCGTACGGGGTAGTTTAAGACATCAGGATCCTGCTTCACTTTGAACGTTTTTTGACGGAGGCCGTTAATGTAATAGTACGTGTTTATGTCGTCTTCTGTGAATTTGTTCAGTTTCAGACCCAGCTTTGAGGTGAAATTTGTGAGAATCCTGAAAACAAAATAAGGAAATTAGATTGGCTGTAATACATACTTAATTGATCCTGTGAGGGAAATTCTTTCTGGGGTCAGAGCGCAGGGTCAGCCATGGTACAGCACACTTGGAGCACAGACGGTTAAAGGTCTTGCTCAAGGACCCAAGTGTGGCAGCTTGGTGATTCCGGGGCTCGAACTCATGACCTTCTGAGCACCGCCTTAAACCACTGAGCTAAACCCCTCCCATTCTTGCCATAATAAAATGTTATTGGTGCGAATATATCAAAAGTTAATCTCACTACCATTTCCTCATTTACTCTCCTGACTTGGCTTTATTGGCATTGTTTGCTAATTACCTGATGGGCGCCTGGTTTATATTTTTTCCCCTTCAGATTACCATTTGGATTTCCTTGGATTTCCTGGCCTTCCTTTATATTGGGGACAAAAATATATAATAGTACCTTTAATAGTACAGTCATGGCCAAAAGTTTTGAGAATGACACAAATATTCATTCATTCATTCATCTTCTACCGCTTTATCCGATCTTCCGGGTCACGGGGAGTCTGTGCCTATCTCAGGTGTCTATGGGCATTAAGGCAGGATACACCCTGGATGGAATGCCAACCCATCGCAGGACACACACACACACACACACACTCTGCCATTCACACACTAGGGACAATTTTCCAAGGTGCCAATCAACCTACCATGCATGTTTTTGGACCGGGAGGAAACCGAAGAACCCGGAGAAAAAACCCCTGAGGCACGGGGAGAACATGCAAACTCCACACACACATGGCCGAGACGGGAATCGAACCCGGACCCTGGCGGTGTGAGGCGAACGTGCTAACCACTAAACCACCGGACACAAATATTAGTTTTCACAAAGTTTGCTGCTAAACTGTTTTTAGATCTTTGTTTCAGTTGTTTCTGTGATGTACTGAAATATAATTACAAGCACTTCATACGTTTCAAAGGCTTTTATCGACAATTACATGACATTTATGCAAAGAGTCCGTATTTGCAGTGTTGGCCCTTCTTTTTCAGGACCTCTGCATTTGGACTGGGCATGCTTTCAATCAACTTCTGGCCCAAATCCTGACTGATAGCAACCCATTCTTTCATAATCACTTCTTGGAGTTTGTCAGAATTAGTGGGGTTTTTGTTTGTCCACCCGCCTCTTGAGGATTGACCACAAGTTCTCAATGGGATTTAGATCTGGGGAGTTTCCAGGCCATGGACACAAAATTTCAACGTTTTGGTCCCCGGGCCACTTAGTTATCACTTTTGCCTTACGGCACAGAGTTCCATCGTGCTGGAAAATGCATTGTTCTTCACCAAACTGTTGTCGGATTGTTGGAAGAAGTTGCTGTTGAAGGGTGTTTTGGTACCATTCTTTATTCATGGCAGTGTTTTGATGAATGTGTATGATGAATTCAGTAGAAATTAACACAGCCCACCATGCATAAGCCCTTTTTGAATCTGTTCCATGTGCCTTACCTGGTGCCTCTAAACTTTCTCAACAACCCTGGAAACACTACGAAGCTAGACAAAACAAATTACGGAAAGGGAAAAGGTAAAAGAAATAGAAGATCACAGGTTCAAATCCCACCACCACCAAGCTGTCACTAGTGGGCCCTTGAGCAAGGCCCTTAATTGCTCAGTTGTAAGTTGCTCTGGATAAGGGCGTCTGCCAAATGCCGTAAAAGTAAATTACTACAGGACTTGTACGTACAACACTTACCAGTGAAAGCTTGGGATCCTCATGGCGCCGAATTCTGCGTACCAGTTCTCTTTATCCCTGTATGTCTGAATTCTTCCACCAAGTTTTTCATTTGCTTCTAATATTGTGACCTAAAGAATGACGAATGATTGATAATTATCAATAATTATTCCAGTCCCTATTGGGGTAAAACTGACAACCCAAACCCAAATTTCAGATTAATACAGCTTGCTATACATATAAACCGGTGGATTGTAATGACATGTCCTAATTGACTGGTGGACTGTAAATGATGTGTCCGTTCAGTATGTAGCATCCAGATCAGGAAATGCATAAATGTTCTGTAAAGAGAGTATACATACATCCATTTTCTACCGCTTTATCCGATCTTCCCTCGGGTCACGGGGAGCCTGTGCCTATCTCAGGCGTCTATGGGCATTAAGGCAGGATACACCCTGGATGGAATGCCAACCCATCACAGGACACACACACACAATCACACACACATTCATACACTAGGGACAATTTTCCAAGGTGCCAATCAACCTACCGTGCATGTTTTTGGACCTGGGAGGAAACTGGAGAACCCGGAGAAAAACCCCCTGAGGCACGGGGAGAACATGCAAACTCCACACACACATGGCCGAAACGGGAATCGAACCCGGACCCTGGCGGTGTGACGCGAACATGCTAACCACTAAGCCTATTGTGGATTTATGTAATTTATTATTATTATTATTATTATTATTGTTGTTGTTGTTGTAAAGCTGATTTGACACAATCTCTATTGTTAAAAGTGCTATATAAATAAAGGTGCCTTGACTTATGGACTAATACACTTACTTTATGTCCAGCATCCTCTAGGAACTTAGCTGCAGTAAGGCCGGCAATGCCCCCACCAACGATGGCCACATGACGAGGGGTCTTTGATAGAGGTAAGCCTTTATTGATTATGTTAAGAAGTTCATCATAGTCATCATCTTGAAGACATTTTGTAATGGGGTCGTTATTATATCCGCCAACACTGAAGATTAGGGCCAGTACTAGCACAACAGATACTGAAAGAAATTAGCATATTTAATAATAATCATATTAATCCTTTATTTGTCACATATACATTACAGCACAGTGAAATTGTTTTCTTCGCATATGTGAGAATAATAACCCAGCTTGATGTTGGTAGTTGGGGTCAGAGCGCAGGGTCAGCCATGATACGGCGCCCCTGGAGCACAGAGGGTTAAGGGTCTTGCTCAAGGACCCAAGGGCGGCAGCTTGGCCATACCGGGGCTCGAACCCGGATCTTCCGATCAGCAGCCCAGCGCCTTAGACCACTGAGCAACCCCCTCCCAACCCCCTTAGAGTTTCAATAATGGAACTAAGAACATAACCCCGCTAATTTCAGGAGTCGACTGTTAAGCCACGTGTGACTGCATGACATGTTAACGATTTCACCTTGTAAACATGTTTACTGTGTCACACCATGACACTGTCAACCACATGACTATGAATCATGAGCTACACTACTGAAATGTTGAAAACGCTCAAACTAATATGTCTGATATCAACATTCTGCTTATTAAATCCCAGTGACAATGCTAAGTCGTACAAAAAAATCTCCTTAAAATGGTATGTGGAACAAATCCTGAGAGGAACAACAGACTCAAAAGACAAAATCTATTCTCATCTGGGTTACACTGAATGCCTAGTCATTATAGCTTTATCGTTCTTGACATTATGGAGCTTTATTTTGTTTATGCGGAACCATTCTGCACAGAAGCAAATGCTTTCCAATTAATCACAACTCCATCCAGACGATGGGCATCGGGATGATGGTGTCTTTCAAATATTTGCGCTCGGTAACTCTATGGTTCAACCGGATCTCTAGGGTACCTCTACACCCACCCCTGTCTTAATCTAATCCTTTTCCATCATTCACTATGTTATTCACCAATCATAGTGAATGTCACTATTTTTATGTGAGAAGAACATGCAACGATTTGCACAGATGTGCACTTGATCCAAAAATTGGAAACTGTAGAAACAGCAAGAATGAGTCATTAAGTTTTTTTTTTTTTTTTTTTAAAGGAAATTCTAAAGAAAATCTAAATCAAGAAGTCCTGAACAAGGGTTAGCCCTGCGACTATAACAATAGGTCAGATTAAACATTAACACATGTTATGGTGTATTATATTTGTTTTTGTCTATGATTTCACTACATAGCCAGAGCACAGGGTCAGTTTCAGTACCCCTGGAGCACCGAGGGTTAAGCCTCTGTTCAAGACCCCCAAGAATGGTAGCTTGGTGATTTCAGTGTGCAAGTCAAAAAATAAATAAATAAATAAATAAATTACATGGAAGTCAATACTAGGTCAGTGCAAGGTGATGTTACTATGGTTACGCTTTCCACTAAAAAGAAATGCTCACATGTAAAATATGCAAAGAAGCAATACAAGATTTTAAAAAGGAATGAAAAAGTCAGTATGTACTTACAAGAGCAACAGATGAAACGGTCCTGAGCCATGGTGCTTAAGGTGAACAGAAACCAAGAGGGAGAAAGGAAACACTCATCACTGCTGAGTCAAAATGAAACTTAGACCAACTTAGACTGGGATTTTTTTTAGCCCTATAATCCCCATAATATAAATGTGAATTTAGGCAGAACAGTAAATGGAAAGGGAAAGAGAGTGTTAAGTAATCATAAACAAAATGTATCACATCACGTGATCAGTTCTTAAAAAAAAAAAAAAAAAAAAAAAGTCTGTAGCCTATAATTATTTGCGTGATCAACAATGTGGACTATAGACACACAAGAGTGAACCCCAACTCTTGTAAAGCCTACTCACTGTACCTTAGGGGGAAAGCTGTACAAGGGGAATAAACCTGATGATTACTATGATGATGCCTTCAAGGTGATTATTGAAGCGATGGAATCTGGGAAAGGGACATTTTCCCACACAGACTCCAAGTTCAGCCATACTGAACAAATTAGATTAGCGACTTTTTATTATTATTTTTTTGGTCATTTTTTTTTACTCATGAATGTACCTAAGCTTCTTTCTAACATTGTAGGCGAACACTTTTATTTAATTTTTATTGTATTTACTTATTTATCTATTTATTGTAATCAGGTCGGGTAATTATATTTTTTATAATCAACATTGGTTTGCGGTTGTATGTATTTTTACTAAAAATAAAATTAGTATTGATTACGTTTCGGGGAGAAGAAAACAGTGGAAAACACTGAGCTTCAACAAATGATTTAAAGGACTAATTGAGAACTAAACGAATTAAAACATTAAGTCCAAAGCGATAAACAAAAATCCCATTTTAAAAAGGAAAACGTATAATCTAGGTTTATAAAGAACTAGGTATATAGAGAGCATTTAAAAGTATGAAAAGGAAGAAATAAATCATCATTAATAAATGCATGTTAATTTAATAATGAAGTCCAAGGAGGGATCCTACGCCAAAATGATGATACTTTTCCTTTAATTATGACTTTTTATGCAATAAACCAATCGTGCAATGCACTTACCTGCAGTCTTCTGTGGTCGGGAGAGAAAAAGAGGGAGGTATGAACGAGTGCGACGCAGATCTGCTTTTATTCTTATCTCAAACCGAAAGCATGGCTGGTGCTATGTGGGGTTTTTTTTTTCACATCTCCCCGAAACACAGGAATTAAGCAGACAGAGGAATTCACAGGTTTTGCGGGTGTGGGTTTGAGAAAAAAAAAAGGTCAGCAGTCTTTAGAAACTGCTCCTGCATGATATGCATTATTTATCATTTAAGTTACACGGCACTCTTTCTTTACATGATTTCTTATTGTCCATCCGAGTTTTAATCATATAAAGTTGGGTACATTTATACATTTAATAGGTTTTGCAAGACAATGGATTAAACATGCATACAAAAAAAAACACAAATAACTTTTTTTTTGTGTGCATAAATATGTCTATGTATCAGCACCTAAGTAAATTGTAATTCTTTACTGTATTCAGAGCCGGAGCCAGACCCTAATTAACCGGGTGGGGGCTTTTAACGAGGTGGCAAGCAATCAAACACAACAACTCTTAAAAATAAGGCACAAAAAGAACCAATGCAGTGTCAGCGCACAATTACACAACTAGTGCAAAACAGTTCGCTTTTTTCTAATATTCATATTTTACGCGATTCATAAAAAACCGAGTAAGATTACGCAACGTATGCAATCAAAGAAACAGCCTTATTTTCATGCAAAAATAAACAAATGTGTACTCTAGTTTATATTATATTGTTTGACTGAACGCGCTTTCCTGATGCGAGCGATTGTATAAAAAAAAAAAAAAAAACAAAGAAAAAATCCAAGAATGACCAAAACGCAGAAATGATGCTGAAACATCCGTTAAAAACATGTGTGTTTATTTATGAACTACCGTCAATGAAACAACACAATACAATTTATTATACAATACCTATACAATATGGTTAAATATTAAATACAAATTTGACTGCAGATCGCAGATGTAACATTTGATTATTTTGTCCGCTTCCTCCCGTATTATTTAAGTTTTGTCCTGCTCCCGTTCATACACAAATATGTTATTTTATGCACGCAACATTCTGCAATAAGTCGCTCCCGACCGTATATGGTTTATTTTCAGTTTAGTTGCTTTTTGCAGTAGATTCATAACAGTTAAGTTCATTTGTTTTTAGTATATATAAAAAAAATGCTCTTCCCCCCCCAAAAAAAAACAAACAAAAAAAAACGGTTTCCTCCCGGTCCAAAAACATGCACGGTAGGTTGATTGGCACCTTGGAAAATTGTCCCTAGTGTATGAATGTGTGTGTGTATGTGAGTGTGTATGCCCTGCGATGGGTTGGCATTCCATCCAGGGTGTATCCTGCCTTAATGCCCATAGACGCCTGAGATAGGCACAGGTTCCCCGTGACCCGAGTGAAGATCGGATAAAGCGGTAGAAGATGAATGAATGAATGATATATATAATTATGTCCCGTGAATAATACTATTCTCCCGCAGGCCGCGATCACCATCACATCTTATCCCCCCGCCGCACTTATTTGGGTTCCAGTGGAGTGCAGCTCTCTACCGTACACATCAATGTAACGGAAATGTGTGTGTTAACGTTAGAGTTTGTGACGTCACGTGCACAACCCCTGCCGAAGGCAAATACTTTAACTCACGTGAAAGTGTTTAGGCAGAACATTTAGGTTTATTGGAGTTTTTTTCTTTTACCAAATGTGTTCCCACTACTCAACTCAACTCAACTCAACTCAATGCTTTGTGCCCTGTGCATACACCACTGCTATATTGCAAATCTATTCGTTCGTGAAGAGGACACGTAGTTCCCTCTATTCATGCTTTCAGATAGCTTAAAAGTGCTAGTGTGGAGACTTGAGCCATGCAAAAATGCATTTGTTGCATTTTTCTTGTTTGTACATCCTTTCAATAAGGTTTGAAATGTTTGTATGCGGTTTGTGTGTGTGTGTGTGTGTGTGTGAGTGTGAGAGAGAGAGAAATGAGAGACAGATAATAAGAAAGAAAGAAAAACCACAAAAAGAAAATTTTGTTTCATCTTGAAGCACAGTAGACTTTATTTCACTCACAAAAGAGAAACCATATGACACACACAGATAGGACGAATGTATTTATAGTTTATATTTGTCATTTAATAATATACTGTATTTCTATGTTTGTCTTTTATTTATTTCTCACATTTGTCCAGAACACAACAAAACACCTTATTTATTTATTTACTTTATTTTTTTTTGGTGATACTGAGCACTAGGGATGGTAACCTTGGTGCAATGACATATAAGTTAACTTTTATGTGATGTATCACTTTTTCAAAATTGTGCTCACTCCGGTATCAAATATCCTGATACTAATAATTTATTAATCACATGCTTTAATTGTACGGATTTGTAATAGATTGAAACATAGTAATGCAAAACAGTAAACGGTTAAATGCACCATCATGCACTATATTCAACAAATGTTGTCTATCTAAAATTTGTTATTTATATTCGGTTTGGTCCGCGCAATATCCGCTGGGTAATTATTTATTACTTTAGATATTTTTATTATTATTTTAATCAGGGATGGACAAGATTAAACCCAAGTTTTTTTTTAACATATTCAATATTTATTTATGGAGGGAGGGGGTAACTCAGTGGTTAAGGTCTACTGATCGGAAGGCCCGTAGGTTCGAGCTCTGGTATCGCCAAGCTGCCACTCTTGGGTCCTTGAGCAAGGCCCTTAACCCTTTGTGCTCCAGGGGTGCTGTATCATGGCTGACCCCAGGTTTCAAAAACCAGCTGGGCTATGCAAAGAAAAGGATTTCACTGTGCTGTATATGCGACAAATAAAGCTCTTCATGCTGCTTGTAATACTAAGAAACATCAGCAGACATTTTGGATGAACTGCAGTCCAAATATATCTTCATGCTTCGTGAGTTTTACCCTCCGCAGTAAACTCGTGGATCTTTAGACTTTTGGTGTTCACTAACATGCAGCAGACATTCAGATGGACTGGAACAAACCTCTGTAAAAAAGCTATATGTAACTCTCCACCCTGCAATAGTAACATGCCAAAAAATACGGTACTCTACTCAGACCATGCCAAAAAAAAAATCCAGTCCAAAATAGTGAAATAATATTAGAATATTCACCGATCAGACAAAACAACCGCTGTTTAAGAAGTGAATAACACGGATTATCTCTTCATTATGGCACCTGTTATTAGGTGGGATATATTAAGCGTTGACTATACATTTCCTACTAACATTTTAATGTGTTAAATGCAGGAAAAAGGGAGAAAGCATAAAGATTTGAGCAAATTTGACAAATTGTGATGGCTAGGATAAAATAGAGGAGCCTTTATTTGTCACATATACATTACAGCGCAGTGAAATTCTTTCTTCGCATATCCCAGTTTGTTTAGAAGCTGGGGTCAGCTATGATACGGCGCCAATGGAGTACAGAGGGTTAAGGGCCTTGCTCAAGGACCCAAGGGAACCCCTGATCTTCCGATCAGTAGCCCAGCAACTTAATCCACTGGCTAGACGACTGGGTCAGAGAGTCTCCAGCTGAGGTTCGGTTGAAGATGTTGAGATTGTCATTGGGAGTAACGAAGGATGGACAGGATTAGAAATGTGTTTATTAGAGGGACAGTGCATGGAGGATGTTTTGGAGACGAGGTGAGGGACATGTGCAGAGGAGGGACATGGGGTACAGAGCACGCTGAGGATCCAGACAGGAGGAAAAGAGGATGGGCAAAAATTTTCGTTTATCCTAAAATAGAAAACAGATGAGTGGTTGATGACATGTGTGGTAATCCATTTCTTTTGAAAGGATCTGTTTTGGAGTTCTTTCGGTTTGAACCTCTGTTCAGTGATAACGATCTGAAGCTTGATGACACTGACTGAGGCTTCATGTCTGCATGGCGGATCATTGTATACCTGATGTCTGGTGGTCGACGTGAATCTGGCACAAGTGTAGTAAAGTGTATGAGGTTACGGTTATTTCATTTAGTTCAAGGGTTCCTGGTCACTGCATATTTTATTTGTGTAGAATTCTTAAGTAACAGTCTTTTAGTTTCATCGTTTTAGAATGTAGATGCAAACTTGAGTCAAACTGATGTTCGGCCTTCTCACAGTTTTAGCTAAAGACATGCCTGATAAAATTCTACATATTACCATTTTGGATTTTGGACCAAATTTGCCACATGCAAATGCCGCAGATGTTGCTTTTGTCTCTTCTATAAACCTATAAACACTTATTCAATTCATTCATTCATTCATTCATCTTCTACCGCTTTATCCGATCTTCCCTCTGGTCACGGGGAGTCTGTGCCTATCTCAGGCGTCTATGGGCATTAAGGCAGGATACACCCTGGATGGAATGCCAAACCGACGCAGGACCTTGAGAGGAACCAGACTGAACAGAGAAGGCCATCCTCATTTGGGTTGTTAGTTGTGTTTGTGGTTTGAGGATGTTTATTGTGGAGTGTGGAGTGTAACCATGAATTTGTTTGAGGCGTTATGATTTTATTCAAAGTGTATTTCTGGCTTTTGTGGGGGAAGAAAAAATCCAACCTTTAAGCTTCATTTCTTCCTGGATGCAGTTAAATTGGTTTATTTTGTTTTAAGATGGTGGGGCACGGTGGCTTAGTGGTTAGCACATTCGCCTCACACCGCCAGGGTCCGGGTTCGATTCCCGTCTCAGCCATGTGTGTGTGGAGTTTGGAGTTTGTGCATGTTCTCCCCGTGCCTCAGGGGGTTTTTTCTCCGGGTTCTCCGGTTTCCTCACGGTCCAAAAACATGCACGGTAGGTTGATTGGCACCTTGGAAAATTGTCCCTAGTGTATGAATGTGTGTGTGTGAGTGTGTGTGTGTGCCCTGCAATGGGTTGGCATTCCATCCAGGGTGTATCCTGCCTTAATGCCCATAGACGCCTGAGATAGGCACAGGCTCCCCGTGACCCGAGGGAAGATCGGATAAAGCCGTAGAAGATGAATGAATGAATGTTTTAAGATGTACATCAGATCACTTCTTGGACATCTGAGCAGATTCCTACATCCCAGCATTCACTTTAGGAGGAGTAGATAGAGTTAAGGTTATAGGGTTCTAGAAGGAAATTCCGTGACAATGCATCCCAAAGGTTTTCCGTAGGCTTGAGGGAGGAGCTTAATAGCGGCCCACTAAAGATCTTTCACTCCAATTCCTGTAAAGCATATCTTCATGAAGGGGCATTTAAAATCTGAAACCGATTTGACTCATAGTTCATCTGAGAAGGAAAATTGAATTCTCAATGTGCGCCTCTTACTTTGTACTGTGGAAAAACCTACATAAGCCTGGAAAAAGCAGAGCCCTAATGCTTTTCCCCACATATTGTATGTTTTTAAAAGTTTGCTAACAACAGAAATGTTGTTTTATTTTCTGTTTGCACAGAGTCCCTGTTCCAACAATGCTCTAGTTTTATTTACAGTGGTGGTTATTTACAGGATGCTGTATATGTATAACTCTTATACTATTTTCTTTCACAAAGAGATCTTTCAGATGCATATGCTGAAAATGTGGAAACTGAATGCATGTTGAGATTAAAAGCATTTTAATTAAAAGCAGAAAATATGATATTAACAGTGGCAGGTAAATTGCTTCTAAGCTTCTAAGCTCATTTCCTAATCAGTTCTTTTTTGACAGCAATGAACTGAGACCACAAAAAACTTCCCAGGCTTTTATGTTTCCGTACCGGACAGAAAGTCAACATAATCTGTTATATAATGAACAGGAAGGCAATGTGGGTTTTGTACAAGTTTCACAGCTCAAACAGCACTATATATATATATATTATCTATGATATATATATATATATATATATATATATATATATATATATATATATATAGATAGATAGATAGATAAGGGCACGGTGGCTTAGTGGTTAGCACGTTCGATTCCCGTCTCGGCCATGTGTGTGTGGAGTTTGTGCATGTTCTCCCCGTGCCTCAGGGGGTTTTTCTCCCGGGTTCTCCGGTTTCCTCCCAGGTCCAAAAACATGCACGGTAGGTTGATTGGCACCTTGGAAAATTGTCCCTAGTGTGTGTGTGTGTGTGTGTGTGTGTGTGTGTGTGTGCCATGCGACGGGTTTGCATTCCATCGAGGGTGTATCCTGCCTTAATGCCCATAGACGTGCCTGAGATAGGCACAGGCTCCCCGTGACCCGAGGGAAGATCGGATAAAGCGGTAGAAGATGAATGAAAATGAAAGTGTGTCCACGACTGCGCCTTGCAACCTTTGGGAATTGAAGTCATTTGGTCAAATTATTTCAGCAAAATCCTGAAAACATCTTACTGTCAATGTCTTGAAATCGTCATTTACAACCTTTTTAAGAGGGGAAAAAACATAACATTTGAAAGATGCACCAATAATCTAATCACTGGTGAAATGTTAATAAACAAATTAACGGTCACGAAACACCAAAAAAATCAGCAGAGTAGCAACAAAAACAGGAACCACTGAGCTCACTGACCAAACTGCAGGGTTTGTGACTCCTCCATCAGCTGACTGAAACTTGGTTTCAGTTTGAAAGCTTTTTGGAAAATCCTGAAAATTGTATTAAATGTCACTTAGGGGAAAGTGAGTCCAGGAGGAATTGTTTTTTCCTTTTACCTTCTGGTAAATTTCCAACACCAATCGAAAAAAAGAAACAAGGTAGACTGTGGTATATTACATATTGTCATTTTTACTACAGGAGAAGGCACAGAAGGCACAGTGGTTAAAGTGTAATGGGGCTCGAACCACTGACTTTTTGATCAGGAGTCCACACTCCTGATCAAAAAGTCAGTGGTTCGAGCCCCATTATCACCAACTTTCTACTCTTGGGTCCTTGAGCAAGGCCCTTAACCCTCTGTGCCTCTTAAACCTGTAATCAAGCTGGTATATGGAAAGAATTTCACTGTGCTATAATGCTATATATGACAATAAAAGGCTGTCCTTCTTCCACATTGTTATGATTGTGTCTGCATTAGAGGCTGTTAATGATTTCATTCGTAATTTTTCACACAACACACACACACACACACACACACACACACACACACACACACACACATATATATATATATATTGTGGAGGACTAAATATTCAAGCTCCAGAAAACACATGCAGAGACAATAAAAGGCGGATGTGGAATGAAGAAACAACAACCCAGACTTTACAGGAATTTTAGTCTGGATGGAAGTGAAATGTATGAAAATGTCATTTATTTTGATTTATAGTTCTTGCGATATAATAAGGATAGAAGAATTCTCTTTAAGGGGCACGGTGGCGTTTTAGTGGTTAGCATGTTCGCCTCACACCGCCAGGGTCTGGGTTCGATTCCCGTCTCGGCCATGTGTGTGTGGAGTTTGCATGTTCTCCCCGGTGCCTCAGGAGGTTTTTCTCTGGGTTCTCCGGTTTCCTCCCCCGGTCCAAAAACATGCACGGTAGGTTGATTGGCACCTTGGAAAATTGTCCCTAGTGTATGAATGTCTACCGCTTTATCCGATCTTCCCTCGGGTCACGGGGAGTCTGTGCCTATCTCAGGCGTCTATGGGCATTAAGGCAGGATACACTCTGGATGGAATGCCAACCCATCACAGGACACACACACAATCACAATCACACATTCATACACTAGGGACAATTTTCCAAGGTGCCAATCAACCTACCGTGCATGTTTTTGGACCGGGGTGGAGGAAACCGGAGAACCAGGAGAAAAACCCCCTGAGACACGGGGAGAACATGCAAACTCCACACACACATGGCCGAGACTGGGAATCGAACCCGGACCCTGGAGGTGTGAGGCGAACGTGCTAACCACTAAACCACCGTGCCGTCTTAGGAAATTATTTTAAAATAGATTTTACTTGTATGACAGGATTGTCAACCTATGTTATCTATGGTGTATTTAAAAAGAATAGAAATATAAAAAATAAAATAAAATTATATACATTTTATACAGCACATTACACTGAAACCTCACCAGAAGGTTAATACAGAAGAGGCTTGCACAGAAAAACCCTACAATATAAAGTTTTAAATAAAAATTGTGAGTTTTCTTTTGGGGGGGGGGCACAAAAGGATTCACCCCACACAGCTGCTGAAAAAGTATGAGAACCACTGCCCTATATGTTGATGATGATAAATATAGGAATGTTCTTTCGCAACCCGTTTCAAGTCCTCACATGTTCTGTAAGTATCCCATCCGGGGTGCATTCCTGGTCTGCATCCAGCGTTAAATAGTCACAATTTTCTGCACGAGTAACTATATATCAAGGATAAAGCAGATGCCGAAGATGAGCGATGTTTGCTTTTTGTTTGCCTTTCAGTGCCTAAAGAAAGTGAAAGTGAAAGGAATTTAGGCAGTATACAGCGGGGTGTAGCATACCTCAGTAGAGATGAAATGAAGATACACCAAACAAAACAGAAAGTACTTCTTAAAAAAAGGAACGTTTTCTTAATTCCTACAAGAACCTCTATGGCATCTCCAAAGTCTGATGATGGCCAGTATTTACTGCTTTATAAAACATTATATAAAGTAATAGCGTTACCTCTATGCAATGAAGATCATTAAAAATTGAGTCACCTGAACCTGAATCTAGAAAGAAAACCAGAAGACTGACGATTGTGAATGAAACCATAAGTCAAATGATTAAATTAGGAATGATTTTCTATTGTGTAGTTATTTTTGATCCCAGCCTTGTCAGGTCCATGGAACACGGTCATCATCATCATGGAAAACGTGTACATACTTGGTTAAGTTCTGAGTAGAGTTTTGGCTTTCTATTAGCTGAGTGATTATGTGGGAGGTGGTAGCTCATTGGTTGGCCTCTAGACCGGAAGATCACGGGTTCAAACCCCACCACCACCACCACCAAGCTGCCACTGGTGGGCCCTTGAGCAAGGCCCTTAACTGCCAATTGCTCAGTTGTAAGTCACTCTGGATAAGGGCGTCTGCCAAATGCTGTACATGTAAATGAGTAGTGGATTGGGAACGCTGTATGTTGTGAGCACACATACAGCTGAGGTCTGCGAGTCATGTTGCGATAAAAGACTCAATAGAGCAAAACAGAACAAGGTGGTGTTGATGCCCACATTGTTTATACTGGATATATACGGGTAAAACCTACGAGCCAGGATCTGGTAACCACTATTTAGCGTC
Source organism: Kryptopterus vitreolus (assembly GCA_030449085.1). Taxonomy (NCBI): domain Eukaryota; kingdom Metazoa; phylum Chordata; class Actinopteri; order Siluriformes; family Siluridae; genus Kryptopterus; species Kryptopterus vitreolus. The sequence continues at coordinate 2,595,176 of JACRUU010000026.1, read as the reverse complement.
AGAAGGCAACATTTTCTCAATATCCAGCTGTAGTCTGAAGAGATCATTTGGTGTATTGAAAAATGTACACCTAGGTAACACGTGTCTTGGGTAAGAGGAGATGGTGAATTGTGTTGAGACCCAATGAGACAGGTTTTTACATGGACCATTCCAAAATTGCAAATCTTAACCAGAAGAGCACATGTACACAAAATGTCAGATATATCATTTATATTATATGCTGGATGCCCTTCCTAACGCAACCCTCCACAGTGCCAGTCCGGGTTTGGGACTAGCACTAGGATGGCACTGGCTTGTGCAACCCTAGCAGCTGGGGCACACTGAACAATTTGGGGTAAGGGCCTTGCTCACGGGGCCACTACTGGCAGGTCGACTGGGACTTGAAGCTGAGATATTTTGGTCCAGAGCCCAATGCCTTACCCACTGAGCTACCACCTCCCACCAAACTAGAGAAAGCCTCCCTGAGGGTTCTTGCGTTGACAGCAAGATGGGCAGGTTGTGGGGGGGAGCAAATGGGGAGTCGTGGCACCAATGGATGACTTTGGGCCTCTGGGATGAACTGCTTCAACCGCCCACCAAACTAGGCACTATAGTGTATATTATACAACTTTTCAGTGAGAGTTTACTTTTGAATGTTTAGCTTACCATTAAGTTAACATTTTATTGATTAACGTTCATTGATTATTGAATTACTTTGGGAAAATGAAGCAATCTGTTTTTAAGCTTTTTCAATGTAAATTGAACCTTTTAGAATTTACAGCAATTCGTTTACTAACTCTCTACAACCTTCTCAAACAGAATTTCAGGATGCACAATACTCTTTTGTCTATTCTACTTTGTCAGCAGCGATGTGTTTCAGTCCTGCCAGTCAACAAGAGCAAAACTGGACAGTTGGAAAATCCAGCTTCCAAACAATACAGTTCGACCTCAAACACTGAATTTGAGGTGAACATCTGAATACTATTGCAAGTCAAGTCAAGAGGTTTTATTGTCATTTCAACCACATATAGCTGACGCAGTACACAGTGAAATGAGACAACGTTTCTCCAGGACCCTGGTGCTACACAAAACAACATATAACACAAACACAACAACACAATGCTGAGGACGAGACTAAGTTTGTCCTAGCTACATAAAGTGCATCGTGTGCAACCTGGTGCAAACAGCGCAAAGACAGAATAAGACTGTGTTGACAACACAAAACGTGCACATACAAACAACTAACACAATATAAAATAAAATAAAAAACACAACAACGACCTAGTGCAAAGTATTGTAAACAATTGTATCACAGTTTGGCTAGTGTGCCAAGAACAAGTAGCAGTGATAAAAAAGTGTCTGTTTTCAAATCTAATATCAAGATGGATAAAAAAAAATTGTATTGCTAAAAGTGTTTGTGAAGTTCTAGAATTGTACGTGCACAGGTTCCTGTGTGGAATGCTTTTAATGCTTATAATGTCACGCAGCACAAAGACTCTCACAACATGTCTCGTCATCAACTCCAGCATTCTTTTCCTTCTTTGTTGTTGTTGCTCCTGTTTCTGTATGTGGAAAGTTGGAAAAATTACAATATTGAAAATAGCTGGTTTATTCCCATTCCAAATGCCACTGTCTTATTTTACGATGACGGAAAGATTATAGAGGGGGCACAGTGGCTTAGTGGTTAGCACGTTTGCCTCACACCGCCAGGGTCCGGGTTCGATTCCCGTCATGTGTGTGTGGAGTTTGCATGTTTTCCCCGTGCCTCAGGGGGTTTTTCTCCGGGTTCCGGGTTCTCCGGTTTCCTCCCGGTCCAAAAACATGCACGGTAGGTTGATTGGCACCTTGGAAAATTGCCCCTAGTGTATGAATGTGAATGTGTGTGTGTGTGTGTGTGTGTGTGTCCTGTGATGGGTTTGGCATTCCATCCAGGGTGTATCCTGCCTTAATGCCCATAGACGCCTGAGATAGGCACAGACTCCCCGTGACCCGAGGGAAGATCGGATATAGCGGTAGAAGATGAATGAATGTAAATGAAAGATTATAACGGCTATATATGATAAACATTGGAATGGAATTACTGGAATTTTTTTGCAAGTCCTCTCATGTTGTCGCGTGTGTGTGTGCGTGCCTGCGTGCGTGCGTGTGTGTGTGTGTGTTTGTGTTTGTTTGTATCCCATCTTAAGTGTATTCTTGGCCTGCACCCAGTGTTAGTTTAATCCTCTGAAGTTTCTAATTGTCTTTCAGTGCATAGAGAAAATGAAAGTGAAAGAAAAAAAAGTGCACAAAATGCAACAAAACTATTTCCTGATCACAATTACACCTCCAACAACAACAACAACAATAATAATAATAATAATAATAATAATAATAATAATAAACCAGCCTTTTAGGGTTGTACTTGCCACTGCATTCTATTTCTAAGTTCAGACAAATGGGAAGGTTTCAATAGAAAGGGCATCTAGCATAAAACATTTGCGAAGCTAAATATGTGGCGACCCTGAAGGGGAGCAACATAAAGGAATAATAATAATAGTAGATAGTAGTAGTAGATAGATAGATATTAGTAATAGTAGATATGAATGTGACCCGACTATTTAGATAGTGGTAATCATTGGTCTTGTAGTTGGAGACTCAAAGCACTGTTTGTAAGTCGCCCTCGATAAGAGCGTCTGCTAAATTCTCTAAATATAATTTATCTTATTTAATATTAATACTATTCATATTATTTATTTATTTATTATTAGTAGTAAGATTTTGCTGTGAGGTCCAAAAACATGCACGGTAGGTTGATTGGCACCTTGGAAAAATTGTCCCTAGTGTATGAATGTGTGTGTGTGTGTGTGATGGGTTGGCATTCCATCCAGGGTGTATCCTGCCTTAATGCCCATAGACACCTGAGATAGGCACAGACTCCCCGTGACCCGAGGGAAGATCGGTTAAAGCGGTAGAAGATGAATGAATGAATAAATTTGCAATTTAACAGCCCTGACCTAAAAAACAATTAGAATTGGAAGAATGAACGAATGAATGAATTGGTTCATTGGTGGATAAATTTAGTCAGTGGAAAATTTCAAACAGATTTGCTGGAGACAGGAATACCACATTACTATACGGTGCAATATTTAATAAATAAATACATGAGTGAGAATAATAACGAGTTTCATTAAACAAGTAGTTTCCCATTCGTTACTCTACACCTGGCCTGGCCAACCCGTGGCTCCCGAGCCTCATGCGGCTCTTTTACTAGTTTCATGCGGCTCTTTAGGAGCTTTCACATAACATGCGTCAATGGGAATGGGATGATGTTCATGTGTACCCATGTGTATGATGTGGCTCTTTGCAGTAACACATCTTAGCCTCCTACTAGTTGTCCACCCCTGCTGTACACAGAGTTTTTTTGAACATGCTCTATGTATGTTTAGTTTTCACCGATATACTTGTATGCAATTTCAGCAATAAAATACAAAAAAAGAAAAGAAAAACAAATTATTTGAGTATTATTATTATTTATTACTCAATTTCCATTCGATGATAACATGAGAATAAACGATGACTAAAAAAATCGATAGCAACAGGATCATTAAATAATTAGAGAGATGGATAGATTCACTGATAGATGGATTTATGAATAGGTTAATGTATGGGTCAGTTGATAGATTAACGCATATATCCACAATGTTGGGGAGGAACTAGTTACATGTAACGGCGTTACGTAATTTAATTACAAAATAAAAGTAACAGTAATCCTTACAAATACAGCGAAAAAAAGTAATTAAATTAGTTACTTGAAAATTTAGCACTCCCCCCAAATTAAGGTAATCAAAAAGTAATCAGTTACTTTACTTTTATAAAGTCATTAAAACGTTATTACATTTTGATTAGTGTCATTTGTAATATGTAACCTATTACATTTCCAAAGTAACCTTCCCAAACACTGTGTATTCATTAAACGAATCCAAAAATGGGACTGATGAATGGATGGGTGGATAATAGAATGAATGCCTGGATGGATTGAGGAAGAGAGAAAAACATTCATTCATTCATCTTCTACCGCTATATCCGATCTTCCCTCGGGTCACGGGGAGCCTGTGCCTATCTCAGGCGTCTATGGGCATTAAGGCAGGATACACCCTGGATGGAATGCCATCCCATCGCATGGCACACACACACACACATTCATACACTAGGGTAAATTTTTCAAGGTGCCAACCTACCGTGCATGTTTTTGTACTGGGGAGGAAACCGGAGAAGCCTGAGAAAAACCCCCTGAGGCACGGGGAGAACATGCAAACTCCACACACACGTGGCTGAGACGGGAATCGAACCCGGACCCTGGCGGTGTGAGGCGAACGTGCTAACCACTAAGCCACCGTGCCCCTCGAGAGAAAAACAAAACAAAACAAAACTAAACTAAACTAAACTAAACTAAACTAAACTAAACTAAACTAAACTAAACTAAACTAAACTAAACTAAACTAAACTAAACTTAACTTAACTTAACTTGACATTTCCTGAAGAAAACTTGATTGGTGCTTGACCATTTTTGACCATCCGTTTCATTTTTAGACAAGCGTTTAGATACCAAAAATGCCTTTTTGGGCGTTTGTTGTTTTGTTTTGTTTTGTTTTGAGTTTTTTGGGTACCGAGGGGGCGGGGCGACACCACATGACGTCATCGCGTTACCCTGCACAGTAGATGGCAGTATATTGCAAGAGCCAACGGCGTGTAACACCTACATTAAACCCGAAAAGAAGAATGAATGACGGAAGTTTATATTGAACCGTAAAAGCTCGGTGGTTTCTGCCTTGTCCAGGTAAATATAAACACAAATACCAGATACATTGGGCGGTATTTATTAAATAATGTTTTCTACATCCGTATGATAGTTATAGTGATAGTATAGTGTGTGGCGTATATACATATATATATATACACATATGGAAGGAAGGCTTGTTAGCGCGGAATTAGCGGGGCTATATATATATATATATATATATATATATATATATATCTATATATATATATCAAAATATGTTACATGTTACATGTCCTTCAAAAATCTACTTATACCGAGTTAGAGAAATTGTATTAAGTGTTGAATGTTATGTAATAGCTCATTATTGGACTTCTATAACTACAAACCAGAAACTCCTGTGACGCGTCCTTCATTTTTGGCCATTAAATCTGACCCTGTGTGTTTGTTTGTTTGTTTGTTTGTTTGTTGTTTTTGTTTGCTTGTAGGTGAACATGGCGAAGGTTCCTGTGGGGAAAGTGCTGCTTCGTAACGTTATCCGCCACACAGACGCCCACAATAAGGTTCGTCTTCCTTCCTCTCCCCCCCCCCCCCCTCCCCCTCCTGTTTGTTGATGTAATCATTGAGTAGCACAAATCAAGTGATTTTTAAATGATGCTCAAATCATGATTGAGTGAAAAAATAAATACGAGAAAAAAATACCCACAGGTGGTAACTCATTGTCCTCCGGATACGAAGGTCTCGGGTTCAAATCCCACCAACACCAACACTTTTGGGCCCGTGAGCAAGGCCCTTAACCCTCAATCGCTCAGATGTGATTTGCTTTGTATAATGTAAATGTCATTCAATAATTATCTGAAACTTTTCATTCAGTCCTGTTTAATATTCTTTTTTTTATTGAACCTCTGAACTTATAATTATTTATGATGAATGTTATCTTAATAGAATAGCCTATCTATTTGTTTCACAGTGAAAATTGTTTAGCCTAGCTTGTTTGGGAGCCCCCTCCCCCCAAAAGAAAGAATTTTCACTGTGCTGTAATGTGTAGGTGACATTTTATATATATTTTATATATATATATATATTATATATATATATATATATATATCTATATATATATATATATATCATACTATGATGTGTGGTGTGTATATCTATGTGTATGTCTGTGTGTGTATCTATCTGTGTCTGTATGTCTGTGTAGTCTCTCTGTCTCTGGTATGTATATACTCTATCCATCTCATATGTGTGTGTGTGTGTGTATATGATGTGTATATCTGTGTGTCATATATATCTCTCAGGTATATATATATATATATATATATATATATATATATTTTCTATTCTATTCGAAAAATCTGTTTCTCCAACCTTTTGACAGACACTGTACAAATAGTTACACAATTTACCTTATTTAAAGAAGTTTAGTGAATTTAGTGAATGTTGTGAAAAATAATCAAAGGGGGGGAAATATCACTTTAGTCAGAATGTAAGTTGTTTTCAAGACCCGTATCTAATTTGAATTTGCATTATAATGTAAATTATAGTAGTGAATTTATAATTCTAATACAGTATATACTGTATACAGATCCAGGAGGAGTCTGAGATGTGGAAGCTGAGGGGCATGGAACTGCACACATCATCCCCTCGTGAGTCAAAGCACAGCTGGAGCACAAGGTTCAAGTTGTTTTTGTTTCTTCCTATACACAGGCACCTGATGCTCAAATATTCGGTTTGTTTGTATTTATTTGTTCATTTGTTTTGTTTACAGAAGCATGCACTGTGACCGATACATGAAAGAATCAGGAGGATCTGCGCATGGTAGACTCGGTGAAAGAGCGTGTCTCTATGAGCGAGACGAGCGAGAGACTCGTTACTGGACACGAAAACTCTATGAATTTGAGACCAATGATCCAGACCGGTCAGTGTGTTTATCAGTCAGTACGATTCTATTGCTGGAATTCTGTAATTCATCTGTGCGTTACTCGTTTGATTTTTCACATTTTACAGATGGGGTCATAGTGGGTTCAAGGAGCTTTATCCTGAGGAGTTTCAATCAGACGGGTAGGTCAACTGCATTCAGCATATAGGTAATTATAGGCACACTCTATGGACAAAATATTGGGACACCTGCATTTGTCAGCCATATTTGGTTCTGCTCCAAACTGATATTTGGGGAGCTCATTGCTGTTTCTTTGGATGCACCAGAATGACATGTTCCCTTTGAGTGAAATAGCAGACCAAAACACATGTCTCATGAGTGTATAAACCGTTTTTCAGCATTTAGCTCAAGTTATTTCTTGTATGATGATTACATGCAAATCCTCTTAAACATCTCTTAAACAGAGAATCAGATGAACACGATAAACACAGAAGCAACGGCAAGGACAAATCGCCTGCTCAGAAACAAAGAAAGGCCAAGAAATCCTCTAAGCGAAAGAAGAAGAAAAAGAAAAAGAAGCAGAGGACCGAAGGGTCCGATTCGGAGTCGGAGAGCAGCGCGAGCGACGGCGCCAAAAGGAAGCGGAAAAGCGGCAAAAGCAAACGCCGGCGGAAAAAGGCACACAGGCGCAAAGCGACGGAGGAGGACAGCAGCACGGAGGACAGCGAATCTGACAAAGGGCGGGAAAAGACAAAGAGGAAAAGACACAGAGCTGTAACGGACACGCAAACGGAGCCGGAAAGGAAAAAAAGGAAGAACTGGAAAGCGGGAAATGAAGAGAAATCGGAGGAGAGCTCTGAGGACTGACTCACCGCTGACATGATCGTTCATACCTCATCATTGATGTATCTGTTGTTGTTGTTGTTTTTTAAATCATGCTGTTTATATCATTGGTTTTATATCATTTTTAATGAATTGGGCATATCATTCTCAATATGAACTACTTTTTGCTGGAACTATTTTTTTTTAAACCAAAACTCAGGTATTTTACTTCCAAACAATATTGATTATGGATATAAAGAAACTCCCAAGAGCATTGGGATTACAATGAAGTGGTACATTGTGTGCTTTTATTGTTTTGTTTGTTTGTTTTTTTTTAACTGTATACTGAGGGTGATCCAGGGTCCTTTGCCAATTCAGCTTCAAGGTTCGATCCTGATCTGCAAGAATAAATAAACAAAGTGTAACCTGTAACGAACTACCATTCAATGAGGAGTTAAATGGAAATTGACAAAAATATCCACTAGGTGGCGCTGTGCATCCAGCAATAAGCAGTCTTTTGTTTTACAGCGTGCTCGAGGTTTTCTTTGCTGTTAAATCTGGCACGAGATTTATGAGATTACTTCATCTTCCAGTGCCTCTATGTACATGTTTATTTTGTGTAATGTTTACCAGGTTAATTTTATTTGTGCTTATTTATCTATTGCTACAAATAACATCCATTAAGAGAGGTTTTTTGTACCATGTTCTTTCGATCTCACGTCAAGCGTGTGTACAGAATGTCGCACATGCCATGGCTACGTGTTGGGTAAAGGTTCATTATCCGGATCACTGAGCACCGCTTCCACGTGTAAACACGCCGCATCCAGGCTTGAGAACATTGCGTGTCCATGGTAAGGAACACTGGCCATTTCTCCAGTGTCTGGCAGAGAAACAAACAAAACGCCAGCAAGTTATCACATGATCCGTAGATGGAAACGCATCCAAAGAAACACAGCCAGCTTTAATGAAGTGCGATCATTTTGTTCTTTGTGTGTGCGCGCGTGTTTTTTCTTTCCTTTTTTTTTTAATGCAAAATGCACTTAACAGGCATTTCCGCTCTGTTTAATTGGTTCTATCCGTCTGTCTTTATTTATTTGCTTGCTTTGTTAGTTCTTGCATTTGCAACTCCAATATATAAGGATTAGGCACTAATGGGTGTGTGTGTGTGTGGAGTTTGTGCATGTTCTCCCCGTGCCTCAGGGGGTTTTTCTCCGGGTTCTCCGGTTTCCTCCCCCGGTCCAAAAACATGCACGGTAGGTTGATTGGCACCTTGGAAAATTGTCCCTAGTGTATGTGTGTGTGTGTGTGTGTGTGTGTCCTGTGATGGGTTGGCATTCCATCCAGGGTGTATCCTGCCTTAATGCCCATAGACGCCTGAGATAGGCACATGATCCCCGTGACCCGAGGGAAGATCGGATAAAGCGATAGAAGAATTAATTTAGAATTTTTATTTATTTATTTATTTATTTTAGAAACTCCCAGAGGCTTTAGTACAGGTGTAAATAAACTTTGAAATGCCACTGAGGCCCACATTTGAAACATTTTGCATTCCCGTAAGGGGTAATGAGTCGTATTCGGGTGCATTAGTGCGAGCTGGTTCTTGGGGTTGTAGGGATGTACTGTTCTGGTGCAGTGAATTGGAAAATGGACATCGGATGCTGAGTAATGATGCTGAGCCAACGTTAGGAAGTGTGACACATCCTGACAGACGGCCTACAAGTAACGCTTCTGCTGTTGCTCGGAGCCGGAGTACACCATCTATTATTCCCATTTCACTGTCGTGCTCTGACTAAAGTGAACACTAATAACTCAAATCCAATGGAAATGGATACAGCGAGTGGAAAGAAGTGGTTTATTTGAATAACACAATAAACATGTAATAGGTTACGGATTACAAATGACCCTATTTAAAGTGTAATAAGTAGCATAACTTTTTATCAGTGTTGGGGAGGACCTAGTTACATGGTAACGGCGTTACGTCATTTAATTACAGAATAAAAGTAACAGTAAACCGTTACTGCGAGAAAAAAAAACGTAATTAAATTACAGTTACTTTTGAAAATGTTTAACATGACAAATCCCAAAGACCATCGCATACCTTCACTCACCCTCCCCGTCAAAAATGTGATTTTAAAAATCTATAATAATAACCCGTTTTTTCCGAGCGCCACCTAGTGGACAAATGAGAGTAATCAGAAAGTAATTTAAAAGTTACACTAATTATTGCATTTTGAATAGGGTCATTTGTAATCTGTAACCTATTACATTGTCAAAGTAAACTTTCCCAACACTGCTTTTTATTTACTTGATAAAAGGAAAGTACCTGTTTACATTTGATTACTTTTTGATTACTTTCATTCGTCCACTAGGTGGCACTTGATGGCCAATTGGTGATGCCATTTCGTCCAAATTTTTTTCTTTAGGATTTGGAATCTTTAACATTTTCGAAAGTAACTATAATTTAATTACACATTTTTTAAAGTCAGTAACTAACAAATTACTGTTACTTTTATTTTGTAATTAAATGACGTGACGCCGTTACATGTAACTAGTTCCTTTCCGACACTGATAATAACACACGTACACAATGTACACAAGTCCAAATTAAGCTATTGGACTCCTTTGACCTGTCCAAGGTGGCCAAAAGAAAATAACATATGAGCAGTGTTGGGGAGGAACTGGTTACATGTAACGGCGTTACATAATTTAATTACAAAATAAAAGTAACAGTAATTCATTAGAGTGTAATTATATTACAGTTACTATGGAAAATGCCCAACACCTGCCCCCCTTTTGCGAAAATCTTTTGACTCAGGATGTTAATTTCATCAAGTGCCACCTAGTGGACGAATGAAAGTAATTAAATGTAATCATTTACTTTTATCATTCATTCATCTTCTACCGCTTTATCCGATCTTCCCTCGGGTCACGGGGAGTCTGTGCCTATCTCAGGCGTCTATGGGCATTAAGGCAGGATACACCCTGGATGGACACACACACACACACACACATATTCATACACTAGGGACAATTTTCCAAGGTGCCAATCAACCTACTGTGCATGTTTTTGGACCGGGAGGAAACCGGAGAACCAGGAGAAAAACCTCATTGAGGAACGGGGAGAACATGCAAACTCCACACACACTTGGCCGAGACGGGAATCGAACCCGGATCCTGGCGGTGTGAGGCGAACATGCTAACCACAAAGTCACCGTGCCCCTCATTTACTTTTATAAAGCAATTAAAAAGTTACACTACTTATTACATTTTGAAAAGGGTCATTTGTAATCAGCAATTTCCAAAGTAAACTTCCCAGCATGGGGAACGGTGGCTTAGTGGTTAGCACGTTCTCCTCACACCGCCAGGGTCCGGGTTCGATTCCCGTCTCGGCCATGTGTGTGTGGAGTTTGCATGTTCTCCCCGTGCCTCAGGGGGTTTTTCTCCGGGTTCTCCGGTTTCCTCCCAGTCCAAAAACATGTACGGTAGGTTGATTGGCATCTTGGAAAAATTGTCCCTAGTGTGTGAATGTGTGTGTGTGTGCCCTGTGAAGGGTTGGCATTCCATCCAGGGTGTATCCTGCCTTAATGCCCATAGACGCCTGAGATAGGCACAGTCTCCCCGTGACCCGAGGGAACATCGGATATAGCGGTAGAAGATGAATGAATGAATGAATGAATGAACTTCCCAGCACTGTATATAAGTGGGTAACATCTTTTTGGAAAACCCTGTATTTGAACAGTATTTGATTGGAAACAAATCTCATTTTAAAGGTCTTTGGAGATTTCATTCACCAAGTTGCAATAATAACAGGTCATGCAGCGTCTTAATATTCTTAGGGATAACATTATTATACATCCCTTAAATGAAAAAAAGAAAAGAATCTATTTGCACTCGAATTCCAACATCCCAGACCTGAATTAGTGCAGCTTTGTAGTAACAGTTCACCTTTTGTATAATTTCTAGATCTCACCCAGAGTGAGACCCAGAGTTCTTGCTCAAATAGTCCTACCGAGACCCTTCTCCCCCCGATTGCTTAGTTTGGCCGTGCTGCCAGCTCCACGAAGAGCAGATGTGCTGCTCCAAACTTTTTCTCTTTAAGTATTATAGAGGCCACCGAGCTCGGATGAACCTTCAAAGCAACACCGTTTATTTTGCCGTAGCCTTTCCCTGATGTGTGCTACAACAAGCCTGTCTTTTGAGCTTTGCAGGCAGGGTTGATTTTGGCTCGCTCAGGCATTTTTCAAATCACGTCCAGCTGAATTTGCCACACAGGTGAACTCCGGTTAAAGTGTAGATATCCGGACATATATATCTTCCCTCGGGTCACGGGAAACCTGTGCCTATCTCAGGCGTCTTGGGGCATCAAGGCAGGATACACCTTGGATGGGGTGCCACACACACACACACACACACACACATTCACACACATATTCATACACTAGGGACAGTTTTTCCAAGGTGCCAATCAACCTACCGTGCATGTTTTTGGACCGGGAGGAAACCGGAGAACCTGTAGAAAAACCCCCTGAGGCGCTGGGAGAACATGCAAACTACGCAAACACACACATGGCTGAGGTGGGAATCGAACCTCCCAACCCTGGAGGTGTGAGGCGAACATTCCTCTCTTTTTTTCAAATGTAATATTTCAACCCCTCCCCACATATATATATATATATATATATATATATATATATATATATATATATACACACACACACACACACACACACACACACACACATATATATATATATATATATATATATATATATATAAAATTAAGCTTTCTATCATCTTTTGTTTGTAACCTTGTTTGATATTGCAATAGTGGTTATTGAGGGGTGTAGCTTAGTGGTCTAAGGTGCTGGGCTGCTGATCAGAAAATATCATCAGGGGTTCGAAGCCTGATATGGCCAATCTGCTGCCCTTGGGTCCTTGATCAAGACCCTTAACCCTCTGTGCTCCAGGGTCATCATTTCATTTCCTGCATATCTTGTGCTTGGTGCTAAATTGCACGGATTAAAATGCTATTCTCTATAAACGAACTCTCTATGTCGATTTGTATATACGACTGATAAACTCCACACCTGGTAAACGATCAAAGGAGCTCTTGCCTCGATGAACCATCAAAGCGAAGTCCAGCCGGTTGCCATGGGAACACGGGGTGACACAAACTCTGACGTCAGCGGTTTCGCAGCCTGGTGATTTGCACATGATGCGGTGCATACAGAGCTCAGTGTTAATGGGTCGGGTGGGGGGGGGGGTGTGGGGGGAATTAAAGGGGAAAAGGGCACAGAAAGTTTGTTCTCATGTAAGTGAACGAGATTCGGCACACGTGAAAGAGAATTACCTTTGGGTATGGCAAACTGTTATGTTGTTTCATAAAAGACATGTCATGAGGAGAGGCTTATATAAGAAAATAAGCTTCTTGTGTTCTATATCTATGCATATCACATTAATTATGGGATATCTCTGATTATGTTAAGAGGCTAAAGATTAGTATTGTGTGTGTGTGTGTGTTTGGGATCCAGCTCATAATCTTGCTCCTCATTTCATGTGGTTTTTAAACATACCTTCTTTCCCATGTGTTCAATATAGCAGGTGTGTGCCCTGTCATCAGCCCACAAGCCCTAACCTCATTAAAATCCAGACATGAACCTTATTCCAGCAATCAGGCGCAGACATAAGCAGGACATATCTTGTACTTTCCGTGTGGGAAAGTAGGTTACGGTGGTGCACACGCATTTCTCATATATGGATATTACGCTTCCCATAATCCACCTTAAACCAGACATGGTCATGCATTATAGTCACTGCGTCTACCCTTCCATTTGAACTAAATTCAAATATATTAGGTCTAATTATGTCTTTACTTGATATTTGCCTGTAGGGCATTACAAACAACCCCAGTTATAATCCTGCCGTCAACTGTATCTCTACCTAGCATAATGTTAAAATGTTTTTTGTGCTTCTGACCTTAAATGATCACTTATTGTAGTTCCTCAGTCTGACTGCAGTAATAACTGCATTGGATGTAAATATTGCAGCTATAAAGATTACACATCTGGAAATACCGGATAACCAGAACAGTTCCGTGTGTCATCTGCCTTGTGCCCCAAGTTGTTGAGGATAAGGCTCTAGTGCTCTGTCATGAGCTAGACCTCAAGAACATGGGGTACAAGTCAGATGATACCCGGATGTCAACTGTGGATGGATGGTTAGATTGGTAGAAGTATGAATGGATTGACAGATGGATAGATGGATAGATGGGTGGGTGGATTAATGGATGGGTGGATAGATAGGTGGGTGGATAGATGGATGGGTAGGTGGGTAGATAGATGGATGGATGGATGGGTGGATGGATTGATTGATAGGTGAGTGGATGGATGGATTAATGGATGGGTGGATGGATGGGTGGATGGATAGGTAGGTGGATTAATGGATGGGTGGGTGGATAGGTGGGTGGATAGATGGATGGATGGGTGGGTGAATGGATGGGTGGATGGATTGATCGATAGGTGAGTGGATGGATGTATGGATGGATAGGTGGGTGGTTTAATGGATGGGTGGGTGGGTGGATAGATGGATGGATGGGAGGAATGGATTGATCGATAGGTGGATGGATGGATGGATGGATGGATAGGTAGGTGGATTAATAGATGGATGGATGGATAGTTGGGTGGATTAATGGATGGGTGGGTGGATGGATGGATGGATGGGTGGATGGATTGATCGATAGGTGAGTGGATGGATGGATTAATGGATGGGTGGATAGATAGGTTGGTGGATTAATGGATGGGTGGGTGGATAGATAGATGGATGGGTGGGTTGATAGGTAGGTGGATTAATGGATGGGTGGATTAACAGAATATTCATTTAATATGCCAAATATGCCATAGTCCACATCATTCTGTGACGATGGGTAATGAAAGTGCACGATGCAATCTTGACTTCCATGATTGCAGTCTACTTTGGAATTCTTTCTCAGGAAAGAAATCTGTTGCAGGACTGCGAATAGGCAAGACGTTGGATTAGGATAAGGTCGCGTCTTTTAAGGGTTATCTTCAACAGCCACAGCAAAGGGGCAATGAAACTGACAACTTTCTGAAGTTTTTCCCAATGTTTATTCTAGCCTTTTATGATGGCATGATGGCAGATCCAGATCATCTTATATAATAAACGTTTTCACAAACAGAAAATTCTTTATAAAGGGGCCCGGTGGCTGTGGTTAGCACGTTCGCCTCACACCGCCAGGGTCCGGGTTCGATTCCCGTCTCGGCCATGTGTGTGTGGAGTTTGCATGTTCTCCCCGTGCCTCAGGGGGTTTTTCTCCGGGTTCTCCGGTTTCCTCCCAGGTCCAAAAACATGCACGGTAGGTTGATTGGCACCTTGGAAAACTGTCCCTAGTGTATAAATGTGTGTGTGATTGTGAGTGTGTGTGTACCATGTGATGGGTTGGCATTCCATCCAGGGTGTATCCTGCCTTAATGCCCATAGACGCCTGATATAGGCTCCCCGTGACCTGAGGGAAGATCTGATATAGCGGTAGAAGATGAATGAAGGAATGAATGAACATTCTTCATATTCATACGAACCTTTTTCAGCCTGACTGATATACATAGGGCATTGTCGTGATATTCACCCTATAGTGGACACCTTATTATTACAAACAAATGAACATAAAAGCTATAAAACAGGTCTGATATATACAAAAGACTCAATAGGTAGATGTACCTCTTAAAAAATTACCCATCTTCTTGGAAATCACGTTCTTTCCTAGACTGAATAATACAAAGCCAGTCCTATAGATCCTCACCACCGACTACTTATATGGTATTATTCCAAGCTCTACAATCGCATTTGTTAAAGTAAAAGTCACTTGATTATGCTGAGAAAATGACATTGAAAAATTGGACAAAATTGCCCTTCAGAGGCCTTTCATATTTTATGAGTCACTGTTATGGGGGGAGGGGGGAGACAACAACAACAAAAAGACTAATATGGAGAGCAAATGTTCTTTTCTAGTTAATGAGGCATTGCAGAGGAGGAGGCCGTCAATTTCATCTGCTTGGACATTACGAAGTAATCATTGTAACTCTTCGTTCCTGGAACATTGAGGAACATCGATAGAGAAGTGTGTGTGTGTGTGTGTGTGTGTGTGTGTGTGTGTGTGTGTGTGTGTCTGTGTGTGTGGCCACAGGAGAAAAGAACATTGAAATAAAACAGATCACATTCAAAATAGTCAGCGCTTTGCAGTGTTCTTGCCACTTCAGGAATATGTCCTGGAAGACTTATTTTAGAAGAGAGCCAAGCACAGAATGCTCCCTGCGACTGTGTGCTGTCGGCATGTTACCACCTCATAGGTAGGTAGTTAGTTGGTTGGATGGATGGATGGATGGATGGATGGATGGATAGATAGATAGATAGATAGATAGATAGATAGATAGATAGATAGATAGATAGATATATATATAGATAGATAGATAGATGCAAAATTGTGGAAGACAAAATCCAATGTTTCTGGTGTCAGACATTGTCTCTATAAGAAGACTGGCTTACTGAGGACACGGTGCTGGAACAGGTCATGGAAGGAGGCCATGGTATTGACCCGTGGAATTGGCAGGTCATTGAAGGAGACAACACTATAGAGCCCTGGTGTAAGCAGATCTTGCTGCTATGTCAGATTCTGATCAGGTGCTGGCTTGACTAGAGAGACGCTCTAATGGGCCCCTTGCTGGAACATGGTTGAAAAGGCCACAATGGTAACCTGTGTCATGGACTTGACCCATCCATTGACTTCTGACTTGGTGGGTCACCTCGGTGTGCACTAGACTTTGGAGGTCCCCATCAGATTAAACATTTAAGACAGGAGTCTCAACCTCAAATTACCTGGGGGCCTCAGGAGGGCGGAGTCTGGGTGAGGCCTTTCCTCTCACAGAGCTGAGCCTCATTTGACTTGAGAGTCTGGACCTTTACTTGGACTTATTGAAGTTCAAAAGGTGGATAAAAACCTTTCACAAAAATACGTGATCCCATCATGCCTTTCATGATGACGTAAACATCATGACATCTGAATTTGGATTCAGAGTCACGTTCTAGCCAACACTGATATTCCTTTGATTATATAACGGAGGTGGGGAAGCCCGTGATGAGGCTCCAGCCTGACTCCGAAGCGGGGCGGCGGGCAGGAGTTGGCTGAGTGGCCCCATTGGAAGTCCACTCCCCTCAGTGACATCGGTGTTGGTCGTCATCAGATCAAGCCTGGCCGATGCCCCACCCCCAGGAATCATATACTCCATTGTGATTGGTCTGTTCATTGAGCTCCAGCTTGCACAATAAAGGAAACTTCCACACAGAACGTGGTAAACTGCCATTCATATAAAACACGAGGGCCTCACTAACAATAAACCTTCATATCATCCTAGGGGCCACAATTGACCCCCGGGCGGCGAGTTTGAGACACTTTCCTGAAAAAGTCAATAAATCTAGACTACTAATGAAACGAAAGCTCTTTGGAAATCTCTGCAAATCATATCCATATAGAATTTAGTCTTTCCAACATCAACAGTCATTTCCATATTCTGTGTGCATTGTGTTATTTTCAAACATTAAATCTGTCATGTGAGACAGAAACCTTGCAACAGTGAAGAATATATATATATATATATATCCCAACACTGCTGATATACTTTATTCATTCATTCATTCATCTTCTACCGCTTTATCCGATCTTCCCTCGGGTCACGGGGAGTCTGTGCCTATCTCAGGCGTCTATGGGCATTAAGGCAGGATACACCCTGGATGGAATGCCAACACTAGGGACAATTTTCCAAGGTGCCAATCAACCTACCATGCATGTTTTTGGACCGGGAGGAAACCGGAGAACCCGGAGAAAAAACCCCTGAGGCACGGGGAGAACATGCAAACTCCACACACACATGGCCGAGACAGAAATCGAACCCGGACCCTGGCGGTGTGAGGCGAACGTGCTAACCACGACAGTACACTCTCCAGCTGCTTTGTTTGGATCCCCAGAGGGGAAGATCAGATAAAAGAATAAAATAACTGAGCTGGACATTATACAAACGCAAGGGTGTGGTGGCCTTAGTACACCTTGACCTCGGGGAGGACGAGTGTAACGGAATTGCACACTGACATTAATAAGCTCCGGATGGAAAGTATGAGGGAGGCATGTGAATAGAAGTGCACGGTTCATCGGTGGCGCGGGTGGATCAGAGGGAGCGTGTTGTGAGACTGGAATGCTTGACGTCAGTCGCACTGGCCTCCAGCTCCTTGATTATTTACAGCTGACAGCCCCCCTCCCCTCCTCCTCTTCTCAGCATGTCCCCTTCGAAAACATTCACTCAATGAAGTGCAGAGGCACAGCAGTCGATGTGAGAAAATTATAGAATACCAGGATAACCGAAAACATTTAACATGGATTAGAGAATTCGCTTCTTTAATTTGATCGTTGGAATGATTAATCACATTATGAGATTGAGTCGTGATATCTAAATCACGTGCAGTGAAGGGTCGGTCGTCTCAGCTGCATTGTGCTTTAGGGAATTATGTGGAAAATTAATTTGCTATATTTTGAGCTTTGAGGGGAAACTACTTTATCTTGCAATGCTTTTGCAAAACATTGGCACTCGACAATTCATTCCTTTTGGTATTTCATCTGGAGAGGAAAATCGTACTGATACTCTTTAATAATATTTCAACAATATTGTATATCAGCAACGGGGCACTGTAGCATGTTCGCCTCACACCGCCAGGGTCCGGGTTCGATTCCCATCTCGGCCATGTGTGTGTGGAGTTTGCATGTTCTCCCCGTGCCGCAGGGTTTTTTTCTCCGGGTTCTCCGGTTTCCTCCCCTGGTCCAAAAACATGCACTGTAGGTTGATTGGCACCTTGGAAAATTGTCCCTAGTGTATGAATGTGTGTGTGAATCTGAGTGTGTTGCCCTGTGATGGGTTGGCATTCCATCCAGGGTGTATCCTGCCTTAATGCCCATAGACGTCTGAGATAGGCACAGACTCCCCGTGACCCGAGGGAAGATCGGATAAAGCGGTAGAAGAGGAATGAATGAATGAATAAAGTATATCAGCAGTGTTGGGAAAGTTAGTTTGGAAATGTAATAGATTACAGATTACAAAATTCAAAATGTAATAAGTAGTGTAACTTTTTAATTACTTTATAAAAGTAAAGTAACCGATTACATTTGATTACTTTCTGATTACATTCATTCGTCCACTAGGTGGCACTTGATGAAAATGACATCCTGTGGGGCGGGCGAAATTTTAATTTAATTTAATTACACGTTTTTTTCTCAGTAACTAACGAAATTACTGTTTAATTTTGTAATTAAAGTGCATAATTACATACATTACATAGACCCCCTCATTGTTGTACATGGATCAATATTTTCATTTCTGTAAAAAAAAAATGTACACCTCATAAACATATATTTTGCAAATGTTCACAATTGTCTTTTATTTTAATAGATGTGAGGGTTCTTTAATAGAACTATTATCAAAAATAGAACGAAGTCTAATAGAACCTAAAACTCAATCTGTGATCTTTTTCTCATGTTTATTTTTTTCAACATTAATTAGCTGAGGCCGTGCAATACAGGACCACAGTTGAAATCTCGTGTTGTAGATCATTTTATAAGATTTTTGATATTTAAAAAGTATATTTATTTATTTATTTGTTTTAATGAGTAATCCACAGGGAGACAGTCCCTGAAACGTCAGACTGAAAAATGAATCTATCCTAGTCTGAATTGCTTCTTTAACTATTACACTATGGCTACCTTTAGTGTCATCATGAAATGCTAGTTTTAACACAAAATCGATTGGTTAATAGAGACATACTATATTTGTGGCAATTGAAACTGTAATCCATAGAAGGTAAAACTCATATTGTAATAAAACCCACCTTTATTGCTCTTAAATGATTCTATTCAGCATTTTCTACAGTATTATCTTTGGGATAATACATGGGGCCAGCTTCAACACCGAAAGTGAAATCCAAGTGATGAGAACTCCAACTACAGGAAGTAGGTCATCATGAATCTGCAGCTCAGAAGGGGTCAGGGGAGAGAGAGAGAGAGAGAGAGTGAGACAGAGAGAGATCAGAGAGAGAGAGAGAGAGAGAGAGACAGAGAGAGACTCCGAGAGAGAGACTCAGATTTCGTGAGAGATGAGAGAGAGAGAGAGAGGACTCCTGAGAGAGAGAGAGAGAGAGAGAGAGAGAGAGGAGAGAGAGAGAGAGAGCTCCCCGAGAGAGAGAGAGAGAGAGAGAGAGAGAGAGAGAGAGAGAGAGAGAGAGAGAGGAGAGAGACCTGAGGGAGCACCCTGGAGAGAGGATGCCTCTTAGAGAGAGAGAGAGAGAGACCCTCGAGAAGACATCCTCCCGACCGGAGATTTGAGAGACAGAGAGAGAGAGAGAGAGAGAGCATGAGAGAGAGAGAGAGAGAGAGAGAGAGAGACGAGAGAGAGAGATCGAGAGAGAGAGAGAGAGAGAGAGAGAGAGAGAGGAGGAGAGAGTAGAGAGAGAGAATTGGCAAAAAATGTACACTGCATTTTTATTCAGTTTGTTCATTTGGGTCTGTGTGTGTGTCTGTGTGTCAGTCCAGTCCCTTATATTATGTAGTATAATGACTTGCAAAAATAAATTGTTACAGATAAGTGATGAGTGATATGTGTGTGTGTGTGTGTGTGTGTGTGTGTGTGTGTGTGTGTGTGTGTGTGTGTGTGTGTGTGTGTGTGTGTGTGATCAGTCACGATGTTGGTGGCTTTGCAGATGCAGAGTGCTGTGTAATGTCCATGTTGAAAGCTAACGAGACCCATATGGTATTCCCAGCCATCCTCATGCTTACTGTATGATCTTTTTGTCTAAAACCAAACAATATTGCAGCTGTTTATGATGCTCTAGATAGTCCCTGTATAAAATATATCCATATCCAGAGACAGGTTGTTGTCCATTAACATCTGCACTATGTCTCTGTGCGCTGACTCCTCATTCTCGCTGATGAGACCTACTACACTTGTGTCAACTGCGATCTTGAAATATGTTACTGATCCCATGAGGGATATTTGTAAAAAGTCTGTGCGCCGCCCGGGAATCGAACCCAGGTCACAAGAATGGGAATCTCGCATGATACCACTACACCAGCGGCGCCCGAAAAAGGCTGCTGTTTCTGAGCAGGACAGGTCTGAGATCTGTTAGTCAAAAAGTCCAGGATCCAGTTGCATAGGAAGGTTTTCAGGCGCAACAGCCTTATTAATCACATACTAGGATGCTTGGCATGAAGATATTTTTATTTTATTATACTTTTATATCTTCACAAATATCAACATACCTGCAAATATTTGATATGAGGATGAGGATATGAGATAGGTTAAGTACCTTTTTGACAGCGCACTGGTCAGAGCTCCTAGATACTCATCTGTAGCAAAATGCACAAGCTCACATATTGTATATACTACACAATGGCTGACAGGGGAAACAATTTATTGCTTCTTTCTATTGTTTCGTATTATTGTTAGGTATGTTATATATCCAATCATTAGAAACTAAAAGAAATAAGCATTGTGTGACGGTTAAGGGAAAGCAGTATTTTTTTTGTTGTTGGGTATTTTCATCCATTCATTCTTCGTCTACCGCTTTATCCGATCTTCCCTCGGGTCACAGGGAGCCTGTGCCTATCTCAGGCATCTATGGGCATTACGGCAGGATACACCCTGGATGGAATACCAACCCATCGCAGGACGGACACACACACACACACACACACACAGGACAATTTTCCAAAGTGCCAATCAACCTACTGTGCATGTTTTTGGACTCGGGGGAAACCGGAGAACCCGGAGAAAAACCCCCTGAGGCACGGGGAGAACATGCAAACTCCACACACACATGGCCGAGACGGGAATCGAACCCGGACCCTGGCGGTGTGAGGCGAACGTGCTAACCACTAAACCACCGTGCCCTCTGTTGGGTATCTTTTCATATTTTATTTGTGAGATAATGGGCAATTAATGAAGTGTTATGAAATAACAACATCCTGACATAAAAAATATATGTTTTGTTCCTGTTTATTTGTAAATATAATGTCCCCTCTACAGCGCGCGCTGTCAAGCTCTTTTAATTTGGCGGGATCTTTTCACGCAGGCCACTGCTGAACGGGGTTGAAGTTGCGCATGCGTAGTAGACGCGGAACCAAGCCTAAAATCCAAAATGGCCGGAGCCGAAGGAGACGATTCTCTGTATCCTATTGCAGTTCTAATCGACGAATTAAGGAATGAGGATGTCCAGGTATACCCCAAACACATATATAACCGTGTCTAATAATGAAAAGGACCAAATTCAGCGTTGGAACGTCGTGTTTTTAAAACTGTAAAGCGACTAGTAATATTAGCTAGCTAATGCTAAAAGGCTAGTTCGGTAGCATCTAAATCACCGGCGTCGGTTTGTTGGTTTATTTTTAAATAATGTTTGTATTGACAAGGTTATAAAACGTGGGACCTATTTTGGGTTCTCAATTTAAAACTGTATTTCTTTCATGTCGAATTTACAATATTCCAGTTTTAGAGACAAAAATGATTCGCCATGATTGACTAGCCCGCTTTGCTAGTGTGCTAGTATATCCGCGTATTTTATGTGACATTGTTGGATGCTAATTCTCTAACATTGACGTCCGGGTTTAGTGGAATATAACAAGTTATTACGTATTCAGTCAAATTCGATTCCCCATCTAGTCATTGGCTGGATTTCATCTGAATAAACGGTACACTGTTGTATAAGAAGGGTGTGTGTGTGTGTGTGTGTGTGTGTGTGTGTGTGAGAGAGAGAGAGATTTCGGACAGAATACTCCAATCCCTCATACATCCTTCTGCCCGTTCCCATGGAGATTAGGATTATAAAACACACGATTAGCCCAAATAAGTATTGTTTATCCTCGAGACGAAAAGAATTCTAAATGTGATCATTTTCTGTAAGAATTTTAATCGTCCTTGGGCTGCATTTTGACGAATCCGATGAACATTTGGGTCGTCATTCATGTAGAGCAGGTAAACCTTGAATTTACACATGTTAATTAATGTCATTATAATTTAAATTAGTTAAGTAAGCAGGGAAAGCACATAATGGACAGCTGGGGTCTTCTCCTGAACCCTGGTCGCACCATGGTACACTTCTTTCGTTCTTTCGCACATTTGACACATGGTTTCTGCAACTTGGTGAAATAATACTAACTTTCCTCTTTGGAAGCACAAATAATAGAGCATTTTATTTATGTGAAATTTATTCTCTGTATATCAAAGGACAGGATCTTTTTTTTGGGTCTCTTGAATCATCTGATGGTAGGATTCTGGGTATGATCTGATATTGATCCAGTTTGCATCTGCAAATATTAATCAAAACAAAACTCTACCATGTTATTTGAAACATCAGCAATTGTCTTAATATTTGTAGACTGTATGAGTATCAAGTGCTTTCATATCAGAAAATGTCATCTCAGATGGTGCTCGATTGCACAGGTTTCCCTGAGTCACAGATTTCGCATCAGCTGCACATGTATGGTGTTTTCTCTAATCTAACACTCCCACTTCAAATCAGAAGCTTGTGGGTCAGATATAGGAAAGTCCACGGCCGTGGAATCTGTATCTGAGTGTTTAAGATCAAGCTTTAAAAGGTGAGGGGAATCCTGGATAAATGTGTGTGTTCAGTGGCTCCAAATGTTTTATTTTTTTAAGCAGTATATAGATGTAAAGCTACAGTCTCCGGACTCACCACACACATTTCAAGCTGATCAGAATGAGCTTTTTTTTGTAACAGAAGGTCAAATCCTCTACAGTATCGTTTTGTTTTTTTACCTTTTAAATGTCACTCATTCTTTCATTTATAACCTTATGATGTCACTGCCAAGTCAATCTCATACTTATTGACAAACATGCACACTTAAAGAGAACCTACAGTATTTGGACAAAAAGACAGACTATGTATTTGCTTTCTTGAAAGTTTTTTTGGAATCCAATGAGTAAAATTTCCACGTTCTTTGTATTTGCAGTTGCGCTTGAACAGCATCAAAAAGCTGTCGACTATTGCCTTGGCCCTGGGTGTCGAAAGGACACGCACAGAGCTCCTACCCTTCCTTACTGGTAATCTATTTTGGTCTTAATTTCTTACATGATATGTGAACCTTAAGCTTAACTAATGGAAAATGCTAATATGATTCTTTACTAGCTCAGTAAAACAAAAGTATTCTTCTGTGCACATACAGATACTATCTATGATGAGGATGAGGTTCTTCTTGCTCTGGCTGAGCAGCTGGGGAACTTCACCATGCTGGTCGGAGGGCCAGAGTATGTGCACTGCCTCCTGGTAAGACTCTCTTTTTTTCAGTCTAAAGCAAAATTATTCATAATCATTACACCCTCCACGTCACTAAGGATTTAATTGTATAATAATTAATGTTCTGTCATGTACTCTTATTAAACTACTCGAATTTCTGACGTCTGTCTAAAATAAATAAACAAGGAATCTTACACTGCTTGCTTTTCCTCAGCCGCCACTGGAAAGCCTGGCCACGGTGGAGGAGACGGTTGTACGAGACAAAGCTGTAGAGTCGCTGCGCAAGATCTCTCAGGAGCACTCGCCTGTAGATCTCGAGGTGCACTTTGAGCCTCTGGTGAAACGGCTGGCCAGCGGAGACTGGTTCACCTCACGTACCTCTGCGTGCGGCCTGTTCAGTGTCTGCTACCCGCGTGTCTCCAGCACTGTCAAGGCTGAGATTCGCCAGTGAGCATCATTGCCATTGCTTTTATGCATTACGTTTCTTTATTACAACAATTTTAATCATGCAGTGTAAAAATGAACATGCAGAGGTAATCAAATTATCCTTCTAGGTATTTCCGTACTCTTTGCTCCGATGATACACCCATGGTGAGACGTGCCGCTGCTTCTAAACTGGGCGAGTTCGCCAAGGTGCTGGAGCTGGACTATGTAAAGAATGATATCATCCCACTTTTTACAGCACTGGCGTCTGATGAGCAGGTAAACAACACTTTGGGAGATTGGACAGAATGGAATAAATATCAGTTATCTCAGCAATACTTGATGTGTCCTGATGTCTGCAGTGTAAGACAAAAGCTCTGTGTAACTTGTGTCTCAGGATCATTAACTTTCAAAAGATGTGTTTTGCAGCGTCTCATCCTTTGCTATGTTTTAGGACTCTGTCCGGCTTTTAGCAGTGGAAGCTTGTGTAAGCATCTCTACACTGCTGCCCCAGGAAGACTTGGAGGGCCTTGTGATGCCCACACTGCGTCAGGCTGCTGAGGATAAGTCTTGGAGGGTCCGCTACATGGTTGCAGATAAGTTCTCTGAGGTAGGTTCTTGAAACTTCACAAAAAGCTGCTTTAAAAATGTGTGGCTACAGAGAAGTGAGTTAATGCTTAAGCTTGTCTCTGTAGTTATGGATAGTTTAAAATGTAAAATTGTGGACATGATCATTTGGCAATTATATAAAGATGAAGTTATTACACTGCTGCAAATTTTATTGATGATTAACACTGCTTATTTTATTTTTTTATATGTATTTTTTTTCAGTTGCAAACAGCAGTGGGTCCAGAAATCACCAAGAACGACCTGGTTCCAGCATTTCAGAGTTTACTGAAAGACTGTGAGGCAGAGGTGCGGGCTGCTGCTGCTAATAAGGTGAAAGGTAAGCTAACCATTTTCAGAGTTCTTTAACTACAAGAAAAATGAATAAGACATATAGCACATCTGAGGGTATTTCCCCCCTTCCCACACAGAATTCTGTGAAAATTTGCCAGAAGACAGCCGGGAGAATATAATCATGAATCACGTTCTGCCTTGTGTGAAGGTAAGCTGCTCTCTGTGCCTTCTTTTTAATGTCAGACGGGAAGCTTGATAACTCTTTAACCATGAAAGCCTGTAAAACGACGGCATGAAAATGTTACCTTGAGGCCACACTTTTCAGGTTTTCTGAAGGCCATGGGCAGCAGGGGTCACTGTTGATACTGCAATGCTTGATTCTTATTTGCTGTAGAATTTGAGGCAGCCGAGTTGTGCATACTCATCTTGGAGTTAGATTTTTAGACTGACTTGTCTAATCTGCCAGAGACGCTGTCTCTTGTGGCACTGTCTTGTTCCCCTGTCTCATTGCACTGTCTATCTATCTATATATTTATTTATTTATTTATGCTCTTTTGACTCCTGTTCGACACGTGTATGGCATACATCACAAACTCCAGCTCTGTGCATCAATATATTGCATATTATTGTGCCCAAAGTTTAAGTTCTTGATCTCTAACTTGAGAATTTATATCATGAGTAGATCAGGTGACCTATATTTCACATTGTGGCTGCTATAGAAAATACAATGTTCTTTAGTAGCAATGATATAGCAATGATTATAGCATACATTTTTAAACATATTATTGAAATGTGTTTGAAAATAATTTTTTTTTTTATTTTAAGTAATACCCTGAAGCTGCCCACAATGACAATTTCAGCCTGTACAATTTATCTCTGGCAAAAACAGCACCATCCCAATATGAGGTGAAATAAATATTTATTTAGATGAACAAATGCAGTATGACATTTCACACAAAGCCCCTTGTTTGATGGATAGCAATGTTTCCCTTACTGCCTTGATAGACTAGGTAGGTCTGTGTCTTTTCAGTAGTGTTTCTGTGCCCCTGTCTCAATGTTTAAATGTGCGTTTCCACAATTCTGTGCAGATTAAATTTAGCAGAATTTAAGACTGGAATTATTTTCATCATGATAAATTGAATCAAAATCACAACTTGTGTAACACTTTTTGACTTGCATGGCTATAGTAATGTATAGAAAAAACATTATGGTATGCATTTATTGACCTCTTATTGTTGTGATGTACTGCTCCTCTTTCAGAGTTCTGTAGAGGCATTAGATGGTTTGTTGGAAATATAGATTATGTCCCATATCTCCAGCCTAAGTCAGAATACCCAAGATTTGGCTCGGCTACCTGATCTTTACCTATCAGTTTGCGTATGTAGCATTTTAGTCTAACCTGTTCTAAACAGTTTCCAGTTTGTTTCATAAACAAATCCGATATGCAGTCAACAATAAACCCATATGTGGCTTGGTGAAACATGACCTACAGACCAGGCTGTCCGATCTGAACCCCTGGTTGTTTTTTCTTCTTCAACACTAGGTTAATGGAGATTGATTTTTCCCTCTTGTGTGCAATTCTGCTCTTGCATGTTTTCTAAGTACTGTTGTGATTTGCAATGAAAGGTTGTTGAGTGTTATGTCGGGACGTTCTCTTCAGCTGCTAGGTAATCACCGTGTCTTGATTTAAAACCACTCGAGAATGAATTGGCTAATTAGTTTTCTCCTCATCTCGCTCTTCGTGCTTGTCCAACAGGAGCTGGTG
This sequence comes from Kryptopterus vitreolus, assembly GCA_030449085.1. Classification (NCBI taxonomy): domain Eukaryota; kingdom Metazoa; phylum Chordata; class Actinopteri; order Siluriformes; family Siluridae; genus Kryptopterus; species Kryptopterus vitreolus. Next base: position 2,568,290 of record JACRUU010000026.1, on the reverse strand, counting down.
TCAGACACGAATCAGCATGTGAAGTCTGCCCTGGCCTCTGTCATCATGGGCCTCTCTACTATCTTGGGCAAGGACAACACTGTCGAGCATCTGCTCCCTCTTTTCCTGGCCCAGCTGAAGGACGAGGTAGTACACTGGGCCTTCTGCCCACACTCTGTCTCCCTCTTGCACATGCATTATGTGAGCACACAGGCTGTTTTCCCTCCATAAGCCCCCTGTATCTGGTAATTTAACAGCAATTAAAATGAAGCTTGTGTAATGAAATTCCAAAAAGATTGCTATGATGGGCACCTTGTACCTGAATGGGTATGAGGGTCTTATTTTTTAATCCGACAGTCCAACAGGTCGATATTCTCAAATTTCAAACCTTATTATTGATTAGTTAAAAGAATAGCATGAGTGCCATCTGTAGATTGATGAAGACAAAAACATCAAATAAATAGCACACCATGAAGTGTCTTGGTTGTAATAGTCAAACGCACAAAGTGGTGTAAATGTAGAAAAGGCCTGTTCAGAGGTTTCAGTGCCTTGTCTTGTACCTCCTCCACCTTTTTGATGTACCCTACTTATTGGCTACTGTGAAAAGCAATAGAACCACGTAAGAATTTTTTCCTTTCCCCCCCCCCCCACATAAAACAGTGCATTTTAATTTTTCCTCCTTTTTGACACCGTGACCTTTGACCCTGTCGAGAAGTTGGTTAATTTCCAAAAACCAAACATTTATTTGAGCTCACTTTCAAAAGCCTGCCTCCCGTGTTTGTGTTTTCCTCTGTTATATTTGCTTACTCTTGAATGTCAAACATTTGCTCTGAAAATGTTTAGACCTAGAGTCCACAAAACTGTCGTGCAGCATGTTTCCATTGGCTGTTCATGTCCAACCTCATGTTTGGCAGGCCGAAGTGATGTCTGGGTTTGAGTCACTCATCACAAGATCACGTTTGGTAGCAAGTCATCCGAGGTCTGGCAAATATATTCAAGCGCTGTAGCAAAACGAGGGAGTCGAGTCCTTTAGCAACCTTTTAAGGAAATATTAAAGCCTTTTTGTTTTTTTCACCAGTTTGGCTTAAAAGAGTGATCTTTTAAAGTTTGTTCACGCGTATTTAGTTGTATTTGTATATTCTCGCGCTTGCGGGACCAGATTTTTTTTTTTGTTCTTCAGGATACCAAGCTGTTTCAAACGATGTGAAATTATTGTGTGCGTTCCCGCAGTGTCCCGAAGTGCGCCTGAATATCATCTCCAACCTGGACTGTGTGAATGAGGTGATAGGTATTCGCCAGCTTTCTCAGTCCCTCCTGCCTGCTATTGTGGAATTGGCGGAAGATGCCAAATGGAGGGTCCGTCTGGCCATCATCGAATACATGCCGCTGCTGGCAGGCCAGCTGGTGAGTTCACACCTGTGCTGCTGTACTTTTGAACACGAGCCAAAATTTATTTCACTGTGTTGTTTTATGTCGTTTCCCACCCATTTCCTCATTCGGAGAATTTGTTATCCTCTTTGTCTATTCCTCTTATGTTGTTGCAAAGCGGTGGTTTATGTAGATTACGATCTGTATATTGCGGCGGAGACTGACAGACTTTCCTGGAAAGTTCAGTCTGTACTTCCTTACAGGTTTTTTTTGTATGGCAGTAAAAGTTTGTTTTCTTGTTTTTTTTTTTTTTTTTTTTTTTTTTTTTTTTTTTTTTTTTTAAATCTTTGAACTTTGTCTGTCACATGTCTGGTATTTTGTGATCATTTTCAGTAATTGAAATGATGTTCTCGATCCTCATTTCTATATTCACACAGGGAGTGGAGTTCTTTGATGAGAAGCTGAATTCTCTGTGCATGGCATGGCTGGTAGACCATGGTAAGTGTGTTTGTATTGCACTATTGGTATGAGTACAGGAATTTACTGTGTACTGTGGAATTTTTCTTGCTTTCTGTCCCAGTCACCTGGCGCAGACTGGAACTTCCTGCTTCTAATTGCTCTTTAACCAAATCCGTCACACAGTGTCTCTTCACCAATGACAATATTGGTGAATAAAATGTCGCAAATGCATTTCTGGAGAGACTTGGGTGGAAGATACTGGATGTTCTTTGATGGCTCATAATTTTAATATTTGGTCAGTTCTAAGCATTATTTTTTTTTTGCTGCAAGAAGAGTGAGTTGAAACCACAGCCTCATAGTAGACACATTTCTCACACACACACAAGCATACTTGACATGCTGCTTATTGGATTACTAAAGAGAACTGTTTTTGCTTTTGCCTGGCTCCACCCCGTTCCACCCACTCCTTCCAAGAGAGAAGAAAGGGAGACGTGCATCTTGGCAGCTCTCGCTCTCTGATAAGAATCCTGTAGCACCCAGGAAGTGACAGATCTGACTGTACTGGTCTCATGCTCTTTTGTTAATTTTCTCATCCTGTTCTTTTGTTTGTTTGTGTTTTTTTTTTTTCTCTCTTGTCTGGTTTCCCCTTTACTGACTCTGACACTGCACCATACCCCCTTTCCTCTTACCGCTTTCCTGGCTGCTGTGTGGTCAGCCCAAAGGAAAAGCCACTGCTCGGTATGTAGGTCAGCGCAATGGCCCAGCTAGGCTTGTCTGCTGTAGTGGCTTTGAAGAGCCGCATTGCCTCCCTCGCAAGCACTCTCATGGCAAAGATAGGAATCGAGGTCAAATTTGGATGTAATGTGGATTTATGCGCTATTCCTTTTCATCCACTACAGTTATTTCTGACTGTTTATGATTCTCCAACCAGAGATTCATGTTTGCTGTCTTGCTTTAGACCTTTGTTTAAGGTCGCGTTAATGGCTCGATCCTCACACTTGCAGTGGTTATCGTGCACATTGCATTCGTTTGTGCGCAACTGCTGGTCTGGTTAACATTTTGCAGATTTATGTTGCTTGTATCTGCAGAACAGCCCGTTTTCTATGGGCATCCACATTTGGACCAGATGGGTTACATCACAGGAATGTTTCTGTCTGTCAGTTGCAGCAGGCCAGACCTCTTGCATAAGCACTGCAGACTGGGACATAAAAAAAATGATTATTTTTTTAAATTACAGTTAATAGCTCCCTTTTTCACACGTTCTTGTATTTCTTGTTTAACACGTGACAGTTTATGCAATTCGCGAGGCGGCCACCTGTAACCTGATGAAGCTAGTGGAGAAGTTTGGAGCTGAATGGGCTCAGAACACCATTGTGCCCAAAGTGCTTGGCATGGCTAATGACCCCAACTACCTGCACAGGATGACCACTCTCTTCTGCATCAATGTGAGTTAATGTTGCACCCAGGACTGGGGAGTTTAATTATTAATTCATTTCTGTTAACATTGTGTTTTATTTACCATTTTCTAATTACAATGTACACTATTTAGCTGGGGGTTTGTATACTTGATTATTAGACCTAATGCCCCACATTGTATTTATTCTCGCTTTACTGTTTTGAGTAATCTCGCCTTTTTATTCTACATTCTACATTTTTAAAATTTATTTTAAATAAATAAATATTGTAACTTTAGCCTTGGATGTCTTGATTCAAGTAAAGGGAACTGTGCTACCACCTACATGGGCTTTAACAATTGTTTGCTTTCATATTTGTGGCAGCAAGTTTGGGGGAAGAAGCCCACACCTACAAACTTTTCTTCTTGAGTTTTTAAAGATGTGCACTTTTCTAATACATACTGAAAGGAAAAGTGAATTCAAGTTTGCATTGAACATAACTTTCATGTTACAGTCATGTACCTTCTTACCGGTCAAAAGTGTGTGGAGTTTCTCATATGTTTGAGACTTGAATATCGATTCCTCTCAAATGAGTGTCCTCCAATCTTTTTCACAATGGGCCGGTGTAGACGCAGACTTTTATTCCACACATTTCTCTTTATTTTTATTGGATTATCAGGCGTGGCCATTGTTTGGGTGGAATAAAAATCTGCGTCCACACTTGGCGTTTTTTTTTTTAAAAAAAAGAAAAGAAAAGAAAAAAAGATTGTACTTCCCTGCCATACTTATTCTGGATGTTGGTTTAAAGCAGTTCACAACTTCAAGTTCTCATTTGTGTCTGCTAGGCCCTTTCCGAGGCATGTGGGCAGGAGATCACCACCAAGCACATGCTGCCAATCGTCTTAAAGATGTCCAACGACCAGGTTGCCAACGTGCGCTTCAACGTAGCCAAATGCCTACAGAAAATCGGACCAGTTGTAGACAGCAAGTAAGTCGAAATGCACCTTACTTTTAGGTTTGTTTTGAGAGAAGGTCATTCTGACTGTGCCACTGTTTCTCTCAGCTCCCTGCAGACGGAGGTGAAGCCAGTTTTAGAAAAACTCGCCACAGACCAGGACATGGACGTGAAGTACTTTGCTCAGGAAGCTATAAGTGGTAGGTTTCCTGTACTACAGTCTTTACAGCAAAACTGCTTTACACCCCTTCCAATATTTCACTTCTTTCTGCTTTTCCTCCCCAGTTCTCGCCCTGGCCTGATCATCTCTCCTTGGGTTTACCGTAACAACCATGACGAAGCAAAACGTATCGCATTCTATTTATTGGTGATTTTTTTTTTTGAATGGTTGTGTATTAACGTCTGTGTAGCGCATATTTACTCTCGATGGTATTGAATGATCAAAGGGTGCACCCATGCTTGTGCTGTAAATCTCTGCTTCGACCACAGTGACACTGGAGTTAAGTAATGCATGATGGATAACGTGTTCTTCTGGATTACAACTGCAGCACATGTTGGCGGTCTCCTCTCCTCTCGCTCGTAAAACGGCAGCGCGAGGAGAACTCGAACGTGCAGAGCAGAAATACTTTAAGGACCAGGGTTAGATAGTGTTAATCAAAGCATTTAGCACAAGAACACACTTCATGCCTTTTCAGTAACATGGTCGGTAATGTGATTTTAGGTAAAAAGACAGAAAGAAAAATCCTTTCTGACCGTTAGTCTTTTTCTTGCATGTTCTTTAGTAAGTGAATTCTATACAAGTAAAACCCCCCCCCCCCAGCTACCTCTGTCCTCTTTTAAGAGTCGTTCCTTAGCTAAAATCCAGGACGTTTCCACTTTAAAGCCTCGTTTTCACAGGCTCTGTGAAATGCCAGCTAGCGCTGTATTTCCTGTCGCGCTCTCAGTGCCCGATGCTCCGCTATCCAACATGGGACCATTGCATCGTGACATTTCTTCTAGGACTTCCTTGTTGTTAGTTTCGCTAGTTTAATTCTCGTTGTTTGTTTGGCGCTCTCTTTCAGCCATCTATTCATACGTGCCAGTGATGCTTAGAAATGCATGTAGTGTTTTTTGGTTTGTTTAGGTTTAAACGAGATCTTTCTTTTCCCTTCACTGGAAATGCGTAACGGTTGGATTTCAGTGTAAAGTAAAAGGTACCTCCGTTTTAGCAGTAAGCAGGCGGGAAAACTTTCGCTCTCGTGGGCTTGCGTGGAGTATTGGTGATCACAGGGATGTGAGGGGGAAATGCCTGTCCAACATCTGCACTCTTGTTATAGAACGGGTGATAAAATAGCAAACGCAACCTCTGGAAGGCTGTGAAGTTCTTTTAAAAGGGGACAGCGAGGACTGGATGTATTATTTCACCGGTTTAAACTGCTGTCGCATCAGATCCTGAGTAAACCTTTTGTTCTTGACCTCCATCATGAGAAGCCCCTTTTTAAACTATTTACTGTACTTTTGGAACCAAATAAAGTCAATAAACATGGATCCTCCTCTTCATGTCGAGTCTTTGCATTTGTACACATTCAAATACTCCCTTGCCAACATTTGCGTCACTGATTTGACATTCAATACACGCGTTCAGGTCCGATTGTCACGCTCTCGTTGATATGGTGATACGGTTACCGCGAATGATCTTATGGTCCGCTCGTTTTTGTCGGTGAATTCCGTCACTGCCTGCACAGATCGGCTTTCTAACTCTTTCTTCTGGGACGCTACTAATGTTACAGATCTTTGCAGGTGGTGTAGGAGTGTGGAAAAAGTGGGTGGTTGTACTTGAGCAGCATTCTGGCCTTCTACTTCCTGTCTCCATGGGATAGGCCACAGATTGTTTTCAGATGTTTCTGTTCAGCATTACACACTGATAGCTGTGCTTAGTGCGATTCAGAGATATACATCTACATGCAAGGTAAAAATGACCTTTTCTACTTGACTGCAGGTTGCAGTGTCCTGCCATTTGTTTATGCCAGGGGTGTAGAGTTCAACCATAAGTAAAAGCACCTGATACATAACATGTCGTTTTCAAATAAGTGTTAAACTACCTGATTAGTTGTATGTTGGAGCAGGCTTGGAATAAAACACTTCGGGCCTCCAGGAATGGAGTTTGACACCTCTGCTTTATGCATTGTCACGTGTATATAGTGCAAATCATTGTTTATACCCAAAGCTATTTTACATATGGCTAACTTTTTCTTCTGATCATTTCTAAACTCAGTAGGGAACTTGGTTTAGCTCCCTTTGCTGCATTATTGTACCATGGACCAGATGGATCGAGTCATAACGGGCATAAAACAAAAGGTCTTATGGAAACAATAGCATAGGCATTACACACCTTCGCTACCCTGATTGGCAATTAAATTTTCCATGACACCAGTGTGGCTTGCAAATTGAAATTTGGTCTCATGCAGGTATTCGCAGGACACATGATCTATTTTACAAACATCTGATCACGTTTGATAAGCTACGAGTTAAGTATCACATTACTCCGACTTGTATAAGCTCTTGGAGAAAAAGACTTAATAGTTTTGGTGTCATTAAAAAAAAAGAAAAAGCAATTTTCTCATGAACGTGTCCAGATTCTTTGTAAAAAGAATTGACATCACTGAGCAAAATGTTTTTTGTTTATTAATATTGTTTTAAATAAATATAAGATGAATTTAATTAATATGAGAAGTACATTAGTGGATTACAATATTGAATCATGATTATTTGCATGATAATGAGAGCATGTATTTACATTTACAGTATTTGGCATTATAGACGCCATTATCCCAAGCGACTTAGAGTTATATAAATTGAGGGTTAAGAGTCTTGCTCAAGGCCCCACGAGTGGCTGCTTGGTTGTGGTGGGGTTCGAACCCAAGATCTTCCGGTCCAGAGGCCAACACCTTAACCACTGAGCTCCCTCCTCCCCTTTCTCACTATTTAAATCTTTTGCTAAATCTTTTCCACACGGACCGTTTTGATTGCTGTGTGTGTGTATGTAT
>JACRUU010000026.1:2548609-2556109 GCA_030449085.1 Kryptopterus vitreolus | reverse complement strand
GTTGTTGGTATCTGGGGGTCAGAGCGCAGGGTCAGCCATGATTCGGCACCCCCTGGAGCACAGAGGGTTAAGGGTCTTGCTCAAGGACCCAAGGGCGGCAACTTGGCCATACCGGGGCTCGAACCCGGATCTTCCGATCAGCAGCCCAGCGCCTTAGACCACTGAGCTACACCTCTTCCTATGGGTGACTGCTGGGCCACTTTTTCCACCACCTTTAAATCGATTAGCACAATGTCAATCATTTATAGCAGTCAGGATAAGCTTGGTTTGAATATGGGCCGTGATTTTTATGGGGTTCTTCTTTCAGGTCTCTGCCTGAGTCATCCTGACACAAGGGCGGTTCCATGTGACGATTAATAACAGTATCATTTACATTTTATACATAATAAACCTTGTTAAAATTTGTACTTCTTTGTGTTCTCCCCCCCCAAATGGCTCGATGGGCGAGTTCTGGAGAGAAACCTAAGTCACTGGTTTTTGTGGGATCGAATCCCACCTCGGCTTGTTTTCTTTAAGTTAACGTTGAGCTGGTTTGTCTAATAGATGACATGATACTAAAAATAAACTCTGTACCCATGTTCCCTCCTAAATGGCTTGTTGGGTTTGTGCTGGTGTGAACCGCAGAACCGGATTTTTGTGGGATCGAATCCCACCTCGGCTTGTTTTCTTTTAGTTAGCACATATCTTACTTCAGTGGTGTCCATGTGTGTATAGTGTAAAATCCAGCAGCAGGTAAAGAGTTAATAAAAGATAAACCCCCTAAAAAAGGTGTGTTTGTTTTTGCTCCAGTGGCTCAGTGGGATAAACATCTGTATCTGTATCAGGTATGGAAAGAGTGATGTAATTGGGTGGGAATAAAAAAAAGAGAAAATAATCACTCTGAACTACAGCACTGATAAAAGAAGAAACGTCTCCGCTGAAACAGAACAACAAAAGTTTACTTTGTTTTTGATTAAAGTTTAAAGTTTTACAGGAAAGAAATAAATATTTATAGCAATATTTAATTTGTGTTTTTTTCGGGGGCACATGTGCTTTTTTCATTCATTCATCTTCTACCGCTTTATCCGATCTTCCCTCGGGTCACGGGGAGTCTGTGTCTATCTCAGGCGTCTATGGGTATTAAGGCAGGATACACCCTGGATGGAATTGCAACCCATCACAGGACACACACATACACACACACACACACTCACTAGGGACAATTTTCCAAGGTGCCAATCAACCTACCGTGCATGTGTTTGGACCGGGAGGAAACCAGAGAACCCGGAGAAAAACCACCTGAGGCACGGGGAGAACATGCAAACTCCACACACACATGGCCGAGTGAAATTCTTTTCTTGATGTTGGTAGCTGGGGTCAGAGCGCAGGGTCAGCCATGATACGGCGCCCCTGGAGCACAGAGGGTTAAGGGTCTTGCTCAAGGACCGAAGGGCGGCAGCTTGGCCATACCGGGGATCGAACCTGGATCTTCTGATCAGCAGCCCTGCGCCTTAGAGCACTGAGCTACACCCCTCCCTCAATAGAAGACATGATGCTAAAAAAACACCTTTGTACCGTTTCCTCCCAAGTAGCTCAGTGTGTCTGTGCATTACTGTGACTGCGAAACTGAATCCCTGAGTTTTATAGGATCAAATCCCACCTCGGCTTGTTTTCTTTAAGTTAATTTTGAGATGTTTTGTTTAATAGAAGACATGATGCTGAGAAAAAACACCATCTGTATGTTCCCTTCCAAATGGCTTGGTGGGTTTAGTGCTGGAGTGAACCTGAATCCCAGTGTTTTGTGGGTTCGAATCCCACCTTGGCTTGTTTCTTTAAATTGGAGATGGTTTGTCTAATAGATGACGACACTCAAAAAAAACACAGTCTCCATGTTCACTCCCAAATGGCTCGTTGAGTTAGTGCTGGTGCAGTTTGGAGTCCCTGAGTTTTGTGGGATCGAATCCCACCTTCACTTGTTTCTATTTGTTACGTTTGAGCTGGTTTGTCTAATAGATGACATGATGCTAAAAAAAACACCTTCTCGCCGTGTCCTCCTAAATAGCTCGGTGAGTTTGTGCGTGACTGTGATTTCAGGAGTGATGATAGTCAGGGTTCGAGTCCCTGTTAGAATGAGGTCTTGACGGGTTCTGAGAATCTCAATGTGTGTTTTTTTTATTTTTATTAAAAATGTTGTTTAAATAGTGTTTAAGTATGTAACGAAAGTAAGTAAAAACAATAAACAAAAATGATGCAAAGATAAAAAATAAAACAAAAAGTAAATAGAATGATAAAAATAAGATATAATAAGAAAAAAAAGATATAAAAGATATATATATATATAAAAAGATATAAAAAAGATATATATATAAATAAAAAGAGATATATATATATATATAAATAACCCCAGAAATATATATATATATCTCATATGATATATATATATATAAGATATATATATATATATATATAAAAAGTATCTATATATCTATATATATAATATATATATATAATATATATATATATATATATATAAATATAAATATATATATATATATATACTATAGATATATATATATATATATATATATATATATAGATATATAGATATATATATATATATCTATATATATCTATATATATATATATATATATATATATATATATATATATATATATATATATAGCGCAGAGCAGCATAACCCCCCCCCTGTTTCACCTCCCCCGGAGCCCCCAGTGGGACAGGCCGGACTTACTTCTTCTTTCTTTCTTTCTGCCGGATTTTCTGTCCCACCCACAGGGGTCAGTGGATGACACACAGGGAGTCTCGAACCGAGGTTCTTGTAGAGACCGGACTACACCATTAACCCAATGTGCCATCTGGGCTGACAAGTCTTCTTTCTTTTTTTAGGGGGTTTATCTTTTAACCTTCCACCTAGACATTATATAGGCAAGAAAAAACCTGCCCTTTTAACTTTTTGAGAAGTCACCCGGCCTGGGGTTCAAACCCAGACCCACAGGTTAACAGGCCTGCTTATTTACCCACTGCACCACCAGGAACAGGGTGTAGAAGTGCTCATTTTAAGAAGATTTATTTTCTACTATTAAACATTGAATCAAAAAGTTTTAAGGTTTTATAGCTGAAGTTGAAGGACTCAAACATGGACTTGTTTACATGGACAAGCACACACCACTGTGTAAATCTCCGTTTCCTGTGAACCTTTTCTGTGGTTACACTTTACACACATCCAAATGAGCTTTTAAATACCTGCGAATAAAAACCATGAAAATGAGAGAAATTCATCCTCAACTATACCACTGATTTAAAAAACAAAGGCTAACCCCTTACTATTTTTATTGAGAAAAAATATTATGTTCTTTGATTTTTGCAAAAAGTGTATTCGGAAGGTCAAAATAAGCACAGTGGTGCACTTAGATTTGCACAACTACACCTCAGAGCTGAGATATGAGTGGAGATCCAGACACTACTATGGTGTCCCTCATGGCTCAGTACTCGGTCCTCTTTTGATCAATTTTAAAAATAAGCATTTCCCTGAGTTAAACATGGCCTTTTTAATGCATACTGTGAATTTAGAGCAAATCTGAAAATACAAAATTTAGCACTCAAAAACAAAACAACACAAAGGCTAAACACTATTAGCAAAGGTATTAGGAAGGTCAAAATAACCACAGTGGTGCACTTAGATTTTCACAACTACACCTCAGAGCTCAGATATGAATGGAAAACCAGACCCTTCTGTGGTGTACCTCAAGATGCAGTACTCGCTCCTCTTTTCATAAAATTTAAAAATAAGCATTTCCCTGACTTAAACATGGCCTTTTTAATGCATACTGTATTCATTCATTCATCTTCTAGCGCTTTATCCGATCTTCCCTCGGGTCACGGGGAGTCTGTGCCTATCTCAGGCGTCTATGAGCATTAAGGCAGGATACACCCTGGATGGAATTCCAACCCATTGCAGGACACACACACTCACTCACATTCATACACTAGGGAGAATTTTCCAAGGTGCCAATCAACCTACCGTGCATGTTTTTGGACCAGGAGGAAACCGGAGAACCCGGAGAAAAACCTCCTGAGGCACGGGGAGAACATGCACAAACTCCACACACACATGGCCGAGACGGGAATCGAACCCGGACCTTGGCGGTGTGAGGCGAACGTGCTAACCACTAAGCCACCGTGCCTCTGCATACTGTATATTTAGAGAAAATCTGAAATTGCTAAATTTTGCCCTCAAAAACAAAAACACAAAGGATAACCCCTTACCATTTTTTTTTGGAGAAAAATATTAATGTTCTTTGAATTGTTCCATATTGACAAGAGTGTATTTGGAAGGACAAAATGACCACAGTGGTGCACTTAGATTTTCACAAGTACACTTCAGAGCTGAGATATGAGTGGAGAACCAGACCCTACTATGGTGTACCTCAAGACGCAGTACTCGCTCCTCTTTTCATAAAATTAAAAAATAAGCGCATTCCTGACTTAAACATGGCTTTTATAATGCATACTGTGAATTTGGGGTAAATCATAAGGATGCACAATTTTTCTCTCAAAAACAAAAACAAAAAGGCTAACCCCTTACCACTTTTATTTGGAGAAAAAAAATAATGTTCGTTTGATTTTTGCCAGATTCACAGAGTGTATTTGGAAGGACAAAATAACCCCAGTGGTGCACTTATCTTTGCACAACCATACCTCATAGCTGAGATATGAGTGGAGAACCAGACACTACTATGGTGTCCCTCATGGCTCAGTACTCGGTCCTCTGTTGATCAATTTAAAAATAAGCATTTCCCTGACTTACACATGGCTTTTAGAATGCATACTGTACATTTAGAGCAAATCTGAAATTGCAAAAAATTGCCCTAAAAAAAACACAAAGGCTAACCCCTTACCATTTTTTTTTGGAGAAAAATGGTATGTTCTTTGAATTGTTCCATATTCACAGAGTGTATTTGGAAGGTCAAAATAAGCACAGTGGTGCACTTAGATTTGCACAATTACACCTCAGAGCTGAGATATGAGTGGAGAACCAGACACTAGTATGGTGTACCTCAAGGCTCAGTCCTCGGTCCTCTTTTGATCAAATTTAAAAATAAGCATTTCCCTGACTTAAACAATGGCCCTGTTAATGCATACTGTACATTTAGAGGAATTTTGCCCTAAAAAAAAACCCCACAAAGGCCACTTACCACTTTTTTTTTTGGAGAACAAATTTTATGTTCTTTGATTTTTGCAAATTTCACAGTGTATATGGAAGGTCAAAATGACCACAGTGGTGCACTTAGATTTGCACAACTACACCTCAGAGCTGAGATATGAGTGGAGATCCAGACTCTCCTAAAGTGTCCCTCAAGGCTCAGTACTCGGTCCTCTTTTCATCAAATTTGAATATAAGCATTTATCAATAAGCATTGAGATAAACATGGCTTTTATAATGCTTAGTGTAAATTTAGGGTGAATTTAAGGGTGCACTTTTATTAGATTTGCACAACTACACCTCAGAGCTCAGATATGAGTGGAGAACCAGAACCAGTTTTTATATATAATTATAGGATGTTTTGTCAAATAAATAAATAAATAAAAAGCCCTACAATTTGGTGGAAATATCCCAAACCCCATCAGTAGAAGTTTTCGCTTCAGTGTCCTAATACCTGCATGAATTTATTCTTAGATGGAGACCTAAAGCACTATTTGTACGTCTCTCTGGATAAGCGCGTCTGCTAAACGCTATAAATGTAAATGTATTCTTGAGAAGATACTCATCATTCTTCTTCCTCCGAACACGGCGAGTGGAGTTAAGAGCAAAAAGTTTGGTCTCATCTGACCACAGGACTTTGTCCCATGACTCCTGTGGATCATCCAGATCGTCCCTGGCAAACTTCAGACGGGTCTGGACATGGTGTGACCCCAGCTCTCTTCACGCCATCGACCAGCTCCTCCCGTGTAGTTCTGCGCTGATCCTTCACCATTCTTAGCATCACTGATACCCCACGAGGAGAGATCTTCCATAGGGTCCAGTCCGAGGGACATTGACAGCTTTGTTAAGGTCTACAATTTCTATTCTGGATGATTGTGGGGTGTCTTTATGACGCCTAACGACCTCAAACAGGTGCTGCTAATTTAGCATCATGAGCAGAGCTGGACTATTTAAAAGTATCCTGAAAATTTGAGTTTTGTGGGATCGAATCCCACCTCGGCTTGTTTCTTTAAGTTTGAGATGTTTTGTCTCGGGGGCACGGTGGCTTAGTGGTTAGCACGTTCGCCTCACACCGCCAGGGTCCGGGTTCGATTCCCGTCTCGGCCATGTGTGTGTGGAGTTTGCATGTTCTCCCAGTGCCTCAGGGGTTTTTTTCTCCGGGTTCTCTGGTTTCCTCCCGGTCCAAAAACATGCACGGTAGGTTGATTGGCACCTTGGAAAATTGTCCCTAGTGTGTGTGAATGTGAGTGTGCCCTGCAGTTGGTTGGCATTCCATCCAGGGTGTATCCTGCCTTAATGCCCATAGATACCTGAGATAGGCACAGACTCCCCGTGACCCGAAAAGATCGGATAAAGCGGTAGAAGATGAATGAATGAATGTTTTGTCTCATAGATGACGACACTCAAAAAAAAAAAACAAGATTTCCACGTTCCCTCCCGAATTGCTTGATTGGCTAGCACAGGTGCAACTGACGTCAGTGTGTCTTCATTTCAGTGTGTGTGTGTTTGTTTATTCCCCCATCACCTAACCAGTGATAAAGCCTCATTAATGTGGAACCCGTGTGTGTTTGTGTAATCATCACATGCAGCATTTTTCCAGGTTTTTTTTTTATTCCAAATGAACTCTGCCACAGCTGTTCAGGGGAAATGAGAAGTGTCCAGAATTGTTTTATTGGAAATCTTCTCCCTACCTTTAACGCCGATAAAGTTCCTTGTTGCGACGTCAACTTTCTTAGGGGTTCAGTAGTTCAGGTAAGTCGGTCACGGTATTACGGCAGTCCTGCGACGCGTTTGACTCAACGCAACTCATTTCAATTCAGTTTGATTCGTTTTAACCTTTTAACAACAATCCCAAAGCAGCTTTAGTAGCAAAACCGCCATCTTTGTAATCAACATGTTAGTACATCTCTACTCCTTATAATGTCACATCTATAGCATAACTGTACATACAAATGTCTATTTTTTAACATTCATTCATCTACCGCTATATCACGGGGAGTCTGTGTCTATCTCAGGCGTCTATGGGCATTAAGGCAGGATACACCCTGGATGGAATGCCAACCCATCACAGGACACACACACACACACACACACACACACACACACACATTCATACACTAGGGACAATTTTCCAAGGTGCCAATCAACCTACCGTGCATGTTTTTGGACCGGGGAGGAAACCGTAGAACCCGGAGAAAAACCCCCTGAGGCACGGAGAGAACATGCAAACTCCACACACACATAGCCGAGACGGGAATCGAACCGGGACCCTGGTGGTGTGAGGCGAACATGCTAA
>JACRUU010000026.1:2523609-2543609 GCA_030449085.1 Kryptopterus vitreolus | reverse complement strand
ATCTGGTTAAAATAGGCCTGCATTTGGGACTGCTTCTGAAGATACAGCCTCTTCTGCTGCAGCCTGCGGACGCACAGACTACACGATTAGACTAGACACGCATTGAGAAGTAGGGCTGGACGATATATCAAATGTTAGGCATTTTATTGCAATCATTTGCATAACGATTTAAAATATCTTGAAATGTTTTTAATTCCAGCATACTTTCACAAAAGCAAGCACCGAACATCCAGTATTACATTCCCGTACATGAAAAGTGTGGAAAAGGCAGGTGTGGGAAGACACGGGGGAGGGGGATGATGAACTTGTCCACTTTTTTAATGGGAGGGGGGGGAAAGAAAATCATGTTTCAAAAAAGAAAATCACGGGTGCTTATCTCAGGCGTCTTCAGGCATCAAGACAGGACACACCGTGGATGGAATGACAACCCATTGCAGGACACACACACACACACACACACACACACTCACATTCACACACTAGGGTCAATTTTCCAAGGTGCCAATCAACCTACCGTGCATGTTTTTGGACCGGGGAGGGGGGAGGGCGGAGAAACACGGCCTGAGGCACGGGGGAGAACATGTAAACACAACATACACGGCGGGAATCGAACCCCCGACCCTGGAGGTGTGAGGCGAACGTGCTAACCAGCGTGCCCTTCCCCTATATTTGTTTATTAGTTAAAAGCAAATAGAGATATACAACGGACATGGTAAAAACTGCAACAATGTCGAGATTGTTTTTTTTTCATGTAATTTGTTTGTATACATCGTCCTGCCCTAATTTGAAGTAAAAAAAAAAAGTGGTCATGGGGCACGATTGCAGGCGTTCGGCTGCTGGTTGAACACACTTGGGGACGAATGTTCCTGAGAAAGTGTTCTTGCACACTAAACGCATGAACGAAGTGGGAAAGTGAGTGTACCTGTGCTCAGCGAGCTGCTGTTCCAGGCTGCGAGGCGTCTCTTTACAGAACATATGGCAGCTCCCGGGGCTCGCCATCAGGTTCGCTTTCTGTCGAGGAGTGAGAAGATAAACGAACGATTAAACCTTAAAGGCAAGTCCGTAACACATGTAGTGTACAAACAAGCTTTTAGACGATATTGAGAGAAGAACAGAACTGCCTGTTTTTACAATATATATTTTTGGGGGGAGGAGCATTAATAATTAACACTTTTTTTTGGGGTCACATTCATAAATTGCTCATTTTGAGGTATTCATAAATGCACCATCTACTTAGCATAACACATAGGATTAGCGAGTTCAGTTCTCCCCGTACCCATGTGGGTTTCCTCAGGGTCCTCTGGTTTCCTCCCACCTTATTGCTACATGTATGTCGGTTTATGAGATACTTCCCATGGCTGCAACTGAATGTGTGTTTTACGCAAGTCGCCTTGCTATAGACCTCACTACACTATTATGACCCTAGCTAATAGAAAGCGCTTATTTTACAGAAGAAAATCTGATCTGAGAACAGATTTTGCGGAAGACGCCCTTATCCAGAGCGACTTGGGTTAACTGTGGGTTAAGGGCCTTGATCAAGGGCCCCACTTGTGGCAGCCTGGTGATGGTGGTGGGATTTGAACCCGAGACTTTCTATTCCAGAGGCCTTAACCATTGAACCACCATCTTCCTTATTATACACAAATTTAAATGTAATAAAAGCTTTTCTGGGGGCACGGTGGCTTAGTGGTTAGCACGTTCGCCTCACACCGCCAGGGTCCGGGTTCGATTCCCGTCTCGGCCATGTGTGTGTGGAGTTTGCATGTTCTGCCCGTGTCTCAGGGGGTTTTTCTCCGGGTTCTCCGGTTTCCTCCCCGGTCCAAAAACATGCACGGTAGGTTGATTGGCACCTTGGAAAATTGTCCATAGTGTATGAATGTGAGTGTGAATGTATCCTGCCTTAATGCCCATAGACGCCTGAGATAGGCACAGACTCCCCGTGACCCGAGGGAAGATCGGATAAAGCGGTAGAAGATGAATGAATGAATAAATAAAAGCTTTTCTGTTTGTCTCGTATAAGAAAATTTCTTCAAAGGGAAAAATCGAATAAAATCAGCGGTGTACCCTACAGATACGTAAGCCCATATGGTGGTGAGATTTTGCAGCCTTACTGGCATCCTGTGCGAGGGGTACTGTGGCTCCAGACTCTGTCTCCTCGCCATCGAAGGTCCCTCCGAGAACAACGCCATGTCATGCTGATGACATCCACCTCCCTGCATCCGCACACACACACACACACACACACACACACACACGGTTGAGTTATATTCATAAGTGTATAAGTGTATATTCACAGCATATTTACAGGATGTGGAGTTAAATCTCCCCGAGGGGAAAAACAACAACAACAACATTCTCGTCTTTTGTATTACTATCATGCGTGTAATAGTCCACGTATTTGCACCGAACCTCGTGTACACGTGTAACGCATGCAGTCTTTGTCTGAACGCAGTTCAAATCCGATCACCTTTTCGTAGTGGTGGACCGAAGGATATTTCGATTCTCCGCCACGTGTGTGTGTGTGTGGAGTTTGCATGTTCTCTGCAAGTTTTTCTCCGGGTTCTCTGGTTTCCTCCCCGGTCCAAAAACATGCACGGTAGGTCGATTGGCACCTTGGAAAATTGTCCCGAGTGTATGAATGTGTGTGTGTGTGAGTGTGTGTATCCTGTGATGCGTTGGCATTCCATACAGGGTGTATCCTGACTTAATGCCCTGAGACGCCCGAGATAGACACAGACTCGAGAGAGAAGTCAGATAAAGTGGTAGAAGATGAATGAATGAATGAATGAATAAATAAACAGTGTGATTTTTTTAATAAAGATGTTCACACACACACACACACACACACACACGCGCACTTATTATTATTATTATTATTATTATTATTAATATTGTTATTATTACATTATTTAATTGAATTTTTCCTTTTATTGAATCAATAACTTTTTTCCATTATAATAAAAGTGTGTCGCATAAAACAGGTTTATTCATTATCAAAATTGTTCCACAGAGCGTCAACTGTTGATGATCACAAATGTTAATAATAAAACAATGTTAATAAAAAGCAATTTTAATGTTTAACCCTTTACTGTATGGAACCGGAACAGGACCGGGATGTAAAATCCAATGTGCATACCGAACCCGTGAAGTTTCTGCACCGTTCCACCCTTCATTACTATAGACTATATCAGACAGGCTTTACAATTACACCAGCAAACCTTATATAAACGCGTATCCACGCAAGATAATTGCTTATAATGTGCATATAATGTGCTTATAATTACTTATAATGTGCATTATATTGTGGACAGCCTAAACTACCTCGTGATGATCTTGTGCTACCTCGAAAAAGAAAATAATCCCCTCACTAAAAGCTTCCTGGATTTGACGCTTTCTTTCCTTCCT
Source organism: Kryptopterus vitreolus (assembly GCA_030449085.1). Lineage (NCBI taxonomy): Eukaryota > Metazoa > Chordata > Actinopteri > Siluriformes > Siluridae > Kryptopterus > Kryptopterus vitreolus. The sequence goes on along the minus strand of JACRUU010000026.1, from coordinate 2,540,204 downwards.
CCCTCGGGAAAGCGTTTCGGCAAAACACACACACACACACACACACACGTAGTCTTTGCCCCAGTCGCTTTGGTAAATACGTTTGCTTGTTCTTTTCATTTCTTACGAAATCTTGAACCAACAACCCCTGTGTTGCAGTGAATAGGTTTAGGAGCACTGGGCGCTAGCCTCCAGTATGAAGCCTATTACACCAACAATGACAGCATTCACCCGGGCACTCGGGACGGACAGTAAACAACCGCCACTTGGCTGCTTCTACTTTGGCTATTACGTAAGTGTGTGTGTGTGTGTGTGTGTGTGTGTCAGGAGAGCGAGAAAGCACGAGAGGTGGAAAACGGTGAAAAAAGACCGCAGCAGCTTATTATCCTTAAGTCTCAGTCCCTTTAACCTCGCGATAGAAGTGTAAAAGGGTGAGTGCTGACCTGCAGTAAAGGATCCAGAGGGTTGTGTGGGTGTGTCTGAGCGCTGAACGGTCCTAGTGGGGGATTCTCCCCGGAGCCCATCTGCTCATAAACCTTGTTGAGTTCCAGTATGCCTTTGGCGCGAGCCAGGTTTTGTAGATGCTGCCGAAATGCCACCATACCTATATGTTGGGGGGGGGGGGGGGACCCCAACAAAACAAAGTAACAGGGAGAAGAGAAGGTAAGATGACATAAATGGACGTCTAGGATTACACGGGTCACTATCTTTATCTCCGATGTACATGGCGGGAAAGGATAAGAACAGAAGGTCGTGTACACAGAACCAGCCCTTGCCAACTGTCAGCGCCGGATCATGTGACCCGCGGTGATAATCGGGTTATTTCAGGATGCCACGAGGCCCGCGTTCACACGGCACCCTCGCTCCGGAGGTCTGTTCGCTCCGGTTTGAAAAGGAGCAGCGAGGGCGCAGTCGATAATATATTCTCAGGTTATTTTTGGCCGCCGAAGTGATTGAGGATAATTATACAGGCGGTCTTAATGGGACAACACGGGACCAGGCTTGAGCACTGCCTCTGATTCACTCAATGAATCATCAGACCATAGAGGGCTCTAGGTAGGGGGGGAAAGGGGGGGCTGGTGGGGGTTGTGGTGTGGTACGTGGAGGAAGCAGGAAAATATGAGTGCTATTAAACACCTTTATTTAGATAAGGATCAGAATGGGCTTCGCGGGGGGGGCGAGGGGTGTTGAAAAGTGCCTTCTATATGGCGGTGCTCACTTGCTCTCCTGGCGTTCATTATGCACAGCCCTTCTCGTGATTTATTCTTTACAAAGAGCATTTATATTCTCAAAATACACAATCTATTTGTATGAATTCATTTACGGCAGACGCCCTTTATACAGAGGCGGTTAATAATAATATCCTTTATTTGTCACATATACATTACAGCACAGTGAAATTCTTTTCTTCGCATATCCCAGCTTGATGTTGGTAGCTGGGGTCAAAGCGCAGGGTCAGGCCATGATACGGCGCCCCTGGAGCACAGAGGGTTAAGGGTCTTGCTCAAGGACCCAAGGGCGGCAGCTTGGCCATACCGGGGCTCGAACACGGATCTTCCGATCAGCAGCCCAGCGCCTTAGACCACTGAGCTACACCCTCCCCTAAAGGCCTTAAGGCCCCCAGGGGCCCAGGTGTGGTAGCTTGGTGTGGCTGAGAGTTTATAAGCACCTGACCAAGAGATTCCTCATCCATTTAGTCCCCATGTGATGTCATGTGCTCGTTTAACCAAACGAGTGTCAGTATAGCCAGGTCCTGATGTAGGTGAGGTTCATCCCAAAAGTGTTCAGCAGGGATGCGATCTCAGTCTACTTTGACTAGGCCACTCCAAAGTCTTCATTTTGGCTTTCTTCGGCCATTCAGACATGGACTCGCCGGTGTGTTTCGGATCATTGTCCTGCTGCAGAACCCAAGTTCACTTCAGCACGAGGTCACGAACATTCTCCTTCAGGATTTTTAACGGTAGACAATAGAATTCATCACTCCATTTATCACAGCAAGTCTTCCAGGTCCCGAAGCAGCAAAACAGCCCCAGACCATCACACTGCCCCCACCATATTTTACTGGGATTTTGCTAGGATTTTCTTTTTTCTGAAATGCGGTGTTACTTTTACGCCAGACGTTAATGGGGACACACTTTACAAAAAGTTCAGCTTTTGCCTCATCAGTCCACAGAGTATTTTCCCAAAAGTCTTGGGGATGATTTGTTTACTCTTAATGATGCCCAGATGAGGATGGGTTTCCCTTTTGAGTCCGGTTCCTCTCAAGGTTTCTTCCACAGTCGCCCCAGGCTCATCCATCAGGGGTAAATACACATATATCATCCATATAAATATTTAATGGTCTGTAATTATCCCATTGTGAAAAGCGTTATATAAATAAAATTGAATTTTCTGGCAAAACTGAGACGAGCCTTTATGTTCTTTTTGCTCAGCAGTGGAACTCTCCCATGCAGACCATTTTTGCCCAGTCTCTTTTTTTTTTAGGGCGGAGTCATGAGCATTTCCCTTACCTGACGCAAAGTGAGGCCTGCAGCTCTTTGGCTGTTGTTGTGGGGTCTTTTTGACCTCTGGCCACATCTGGGAAGGCTTTCCACTGTTCCATGTTTTCACCATTTGGGCAAACACTTTTCCATATCGGGCCATGTAGTTTTGGATTTTGTTTAGTGTTAATAATAAAAACCTTTATTTAAAAACTGCATTACTCATATGATGTGAAAAGTGCAACAAACAAACAAGAAAAGGCATTCCTACCGTTCTCATTCTCTCCTACTCCAAATGAAGGGAAAACGTAATGCAATCGCATCCAAAGACATTGTAGACACAGCAGGATATTTGGCCTCACGGCGTACAGAAGGGAAAAGAAGAAACGCCAACCTTGTGTCAGCGACGTATCGGATGCGCGACGTCCCTCGCGGAAGCTGACGGGGGAGCGATTGTGAGTCTCTCTTCTCTGTGAGCTCAGCATGTGCATGGCCGGGTTGGGCAGAGTCACGCGGCTGAGAAAGGGCGGCGTCACGCGGTTGATGGACGCGTTGGCTAGAACGCCTTTGTTAATGGGGGACGCGTCTTCAAGCAGGCTCAGGTCGCTGTGCATAGAACCCGTGTCGTATTCAGAGTCCATGCTCCCCAGTGAGAACAGCTTCCCTAGGAATGGAAAAAAAATATCATAATACACAATATATAAGCTGATTATAATAGTAGTCATTCATTCATCTTCTAGCGCTTTATCCGATCTTCCCTCGGGTCACGGGGCGTTATGCAAATCTCAGGCGTCTATGGGCATTAAGGCAGGATACACCCTGGATGGAATGCCAACCCATCACAGGACCCACACACAAACAATCACACACACATTCACACACTAGGGACAATTTTCCAAGGTGCCAATCAACCTACCGTGCATGTTTTTGGACCGGGAGGAAACCGGAACCCGAAAAAAAACCCCCTGAGGCACGAGGGAGAACATGCAAACTCCACACACACATGGCCGAGTCGGGAATCGAACCCGGATCCTGGCGGTGTGAGGCGAACATGCTAACCGCTAAGCCACCGTGCCCCTAACAGTATTCAATATACAGAAAATACATTCGAAAACTTTTGACCCCTGACACATGCAGGTGTTTGATCACATCTCACTACATCAACGTCAATAAAATAATACAATAAAATTCATAAATTCATTCGAAATATATATATATATATATATATATATATATATATATATATATATTCGATATATATATATATATATATATATATATATATATATATATAAAATATAAAAAAAAAAAAAAAAAACATTCCCTAGTGTCACTCTGATTGACAAGGATAGATTCAAAAGTTTGTGGACACCACACGATTTTGCTTTTTGTAATATCTATTGGTTCGGAGTAGAATCTCATAATGGCTAGAACGACCGCTTGTCCCAATACTTTTGTCCCTTTAGTACACAGAGAATGGGCGAGTATTCATTTTGTATTAAACATTACCAGAGCCAACATCACTATCGATACAGGGATTAAAGACGAAACAAGAGATTATATTATGTGATGGCTATACAGGCTATATTATAAACGGTAAAGTCTCCAGGCATAGGAAGACACTCTCCACCCAGTAAGCAATTACCCATCATAATCGGTTTCTTAGAGAACATCAGCTGACCTGCGCTGTTCAGAGCACCGGGCTGGTTGGTGACCTCGGACAGCGTGTGCCTGCGCTGGCCGAAGCGGGCAGTCTGGTAGGCGTTGAAAGCGTGCGCGGCTTCTTCTTCGGCGTCCGCGTCTTCCGTCTCGATGCCTTCATCTATAGATGTCTCCATCATGTTACTGGGGGACGACGTGCTGGATTTGCGCACAGCCAGCGGAGGCAGAGGGTCCAGCATGCATCCGTCCACCTGAAGGCAACGGAAATGAACCGTGAAGGAAAAGTCTGAACATGTTTATGTGACAGGCTACAATAAACAATTCTTTTTCTCCCTTTGTTAAAAGCACTATACATAGAACTATGTATTTATAAAACCAATGTTAACAATGGACACTGTCTCAAAGCAGCTTTACTGGGATTAGAAAATTGTATACATTTTTTTAAATAAAATTTAGTGTCTATATGTTTGTCCCTTATAAGTTTATACCTAATGACTGAATAAATGGTGGGAAAAACTCCCAGAGAATCAGACTCAAAAGTCATCTCCATCTGGATGGCACCAAATGCCATTCATTATTCGGGATGGGTATCATTTTAGTTTTATCGATTCCCCTTATTGATTCTGATTCGTATCGATTCCCAGTTTCATTTACAATAATTACTCTTAGCGTTGTCTTCAGTTTTTGCTAAAGTGGAGCCACACTTTTGAGCGCTTCCCACGCTCCATCTTGTAAACCCATGTTTGGTTTTCCACACAAGGTCCTGGAAGATTGGATGTGGGGAAGGTCCTGGCAGATTACCAGGTGAAACAAATAAAAGGCATCCAGGAATTTCAATGTTAAAACAAGGATTCATCTTAAGTATCCGATTCCAGAATCGGAATCGATTCCTAATATTCCTTACTGATTCATCAATGTTGACAAGTTTCAGTGAACCGAGTTTAAATGCTAAACTGTTCATGTGACCTTTGGTCCAGACCGCTGATATAACGGCGGACCAAATCCAATCCAAGTTCTGGAGTCGCTCAGTAACTTCACGGATCACATGCCCACCACAGCCTTATTCTACAACTTCAGTTTCATCACAGTACAACACTCTGAAACCTCACACGTATCCAAAAATGCCTCGTGTATCTACATCTACAATATTTCCCATATTAACTATCAAAAATATCTGATTAATAATAGGTTTAATATGCATCCCGAGGACGCTTCACAATAACAACGCAATATAATGGACAATAGACAATTGTCAAGTCCAAAACATGTGGTTGCAGTTGCATTCCACAGCAGTAATAACAACAATCACAAATCAAAACGGCAAGCAATCAAATACATAACGGCATGACAGTTTAAGTAGAAACAGATGATGACTGATAACACTGGTTAAACAAATACGTTTGCAATACGGAGCGGCTTTGCTGCTGTAGGTGTCTAAATTCAACGACGCCGAAATTTCTACAGCTGGAGAGCCGACGAATAAAATTTCGTTGTTTTTTTTTTGAGATGAGGAGAATCAGGTCGTCAGGACGTATACATCTGAATATCATCGCCATAACAGTGGTGCCATAACCCGTATTTGCGACTGATTTGTCAGAGCGGGAATAATGTAAACGATAAATAGTAATGGCCCTAGAACGGATCCCTGTGGCATGCCTTGTTCAACAGGAGGAAAACCAGGTGAGATCAGCTCCTGAGATGCCAAAGTTTCCATCACACACACACACACACACACACACACACACACACACACACACACACACACACACACACACACACATATAATGATACACATTCATTCATTCATTTTCTACCGCTTTATCCGATCTTCCCTCGGGTCACGGGGAGCCTGTGCCTATCTCAGGCGTCTATGGGCATTAAGGCAGGATACACCCTGGATGGAATGCCAACTCATCGCAGGGCACACACACACACATTCACACACACATTCATACACTAGGGACAATTTTCCAAGGTGCCAATCAACCTACCGTGCATGTTTTTTTTGGACCGGGGAGGAAACTGGAGAACCCGGAGAAAAAAAACCCCTGAGGCACGGGAGGCACGGGGAGAACATGTAAACTCCACACACACATTCCCGAGACGGGAATCGAACCCGGATCCTGGCGGTGTGAGGCGAACGTGCTAACCACTAAACCACCGTGCCCCCATAATGATACACATAAAAATGAAAATAAATGATATACAGGTCAGGAGCGACTTAAATTCTGACTGCTAGAGAAATGAATATATTTGCGCATGAGCGGGACAAAATAATGTATATTTCTTACAGGAGCGGGTGGGACCGGGACAGAACCGTGGGGGAAAACCCGTCTCTACCTTGAAGGGCCTTTTGTGTTTCCCCTTTAGGCTTTCATAGATGTGAACAGACGTAGTCATAATTGGAGCTCACTCATCCAACACATCAGAAACAGAAGAACGATAATCTCTCGGTTGGGAATGTAAAATTGAATATGTCTGAAATAGCAGATGACGCAACAGAGGCGGCAAATGCATCAACGTCGATGGTACTGTACTTACAGGAGGAGTTATTGTGAAGTTGAAAAAAATATGCTTATGATCAGAAATAGGAGTCGCCGGTCCACTGATAGAGAAGTTGTTTACAGGCCTAGTCAAGCTTTTGACAGCGAGTGCGAGTGGGGGTATATAAGCAGTTCACTGAGCTCTGAGAAGAAGTTGAGATTTAGGTGGTCCAAATTATTGTGAGGGAATAGCTTCAACGCCACATATTCAAACGTATGGGTGCATTGGTACTCAGTGGACCGGAGTTAGGACAGATGACGGATATGGGAGGTGGTGTAGCCCAGTGGTTAAGGCGTTGGACTCTGGACCAGAAGATCATAGGATCAAATCCCACCACCACCAAGCTACCACTAGTGCTCCCTTGAGCAAGGCCCTTAACCCTCAGTTGTAAGTCGCTCTGGATAAGGGCGTCTGCCAAATGCTGTAAATGTAATGTAAATGACTTCAAAGCCACCTCCTGCACCAAGATAGATGCGGCTTAGCCAAGTAATGATGAAGTTCTAGTAAAGTAGACAAGAGCGCATCCAAGTCCGTAATTAGTTTGTTTGTGTGGGGTTCTTTTGTCCTAGAGATGGAGTGACAGTTCAACACAGTGGATATACAGTGCTCCTGTGTTGCCTAGTGAAGTTTGTTTTTGACCCAAGTTCTGTTACGAGTCCACATGCACGGCATAAGCAGCGATTTTGGCCGGGTTATCCCATACGCGGAGTGGAGGCGAGGCGAGGTGCGGGTGCCTGTCGAGTACCCCGTGTTCGCTAGGCAGGTATCCCGGATCTATATAGGAAGGTTGTCCAATGGTAGCAAAAAGAGCCAGAAGTCAAAACCATTGGTAACCGGGGAAAGACCGCATCGAGTTACCAGATAGCTGCGTTACAACAGATCCCATCATCAAAAAGAGCTTACGGATATGGAAAGCTACCCAACCGGACAGCACGCCAGTGGGAAAGACTAGTAGGAGTCTTCCCAATCGCTCCATCGGATGTAGAATCGAGGGGTAAGATCGCTCGCAGCAGGCCGTCAGCCCGGGAGTTCACGGTGCCAACAATGAAAATACGCCACTCTGACTTCATCAGATAAGCAGAGAGTGTCAATCCGGTGTGCGGTAGCTTGCAGCGGTGAGGACATTAAGAATATAGAAGACGACGCTCAACCCCAGTATCGCATCAAACCCAATTCTTTTGTCTTCAGCCGTAGCATTTGAAAACAGACGTTGTGATGTTGCCATAAAAACGTCCCATTTAAGATTATAAGCATTAGTCCTTGTCGATCACACACACACACACACACACACACATACTGGTCACACACACACCACTTGTGCGTGTGGAATTATGAGCTTAGAGCGTACAGCTGAAGATTTGGGGAGACATGAGCTAATGCATGGTTTCGGGGTTGAGTAAGGAAACAAACGTCTGGAAGCCCTTCTTCTTTTTCTTGTTTGTTTTTTCTCTTTTTTCTCTTCTCTCTCTCTCTCTCTCTCTCTCTCTCTCTCTCTCTCTCTCTCTCTCTTTCCGCTGTGTATGTGGTGATGGGGGTGGGGTGGAAGTCTGGAATGCAGGGACAGGAAGTGTGTTTTGGCTGAAAGGCCAGTCAGAAGTCTATTCAGGCCAGAATCAACCAAGACATGCAATCTTTTGAGAGAGAGAGAGAGAGAGAGAGAGAGAGAGCGCACGCGCGCGCACACACACGCACACATCCATAACTGGCATGGATCATCTGGCTGTGTTGCCAAGGAAACCGAAGCCCTGAAGCTGGTCGAGAAAGAAAGAGACAGACAGAGAGTGAGCGAGTGAAAGAGAGAGCGGCTTTGTATGATTCCTGATCACCGTTTCCTGCAGTATACTGGGCCAGGAATGCCGTTACCAAACACACTGAAAGAGGGAAAAAAAAATAAACAAACAAACAAACAAACAAACAAAAAAAAGACTCCCTCTGTCCCTCCACAAATGCATCATGAGGTGCGAGAATGCTTGTGGCATCCGGGATCAGTCACGTCATTACCGTCGGATTCCGACTACAGGACTCTCTGCGTGTTCTGAAGCGTTCTGTAGTGTTTTTATTTTATATTCATTACAAATCATCTGTAATAGTGGAGGTAAAAGGTCACGGCGTTTAGAGTGATCCAGCCTGACGTGAAGCAGCAGAGCGTCTATTGATTTTTAGGTTGCCTTTTGAAAAGCATACAAAAGGCAAAAGATGATAATTATCCATTGGGGTTAACCCTGGCTTATTTACAGTATTTTACTGTCGACCAAAATGAATAAACAAACCGGTGTCCTGAGAATGTTTTATTCCACTTGTACCAAGGCCAACATACTTTTTCATATTCATAATTTCGGGTTAATATTGTGTACATTGTGAGGATTTTGTAAAAAATGTAATGCTACTACATCCTGTACAACGGTTTAAGGATGGATTATGACCAGGGAAAGTCTGGTGTTTGTGCGTTACTGAAATAACAAACAAACAAACAAAAAAATCATTCTGACCAATCACATTGGAGCTCAAGAAAATAAAACACAGAACTTGCCACATGACACACTATAATTAGCTTTTTTGTTGTATTATATATATATATATATATATATATATATATATATATATATATATATATATATATTATATAATTTTTAAATTTTTCATCTTCTAAAATCGCTTTATCCGATCTTCCCTCGGGTCACGGGGAACCTGTGCCTATCTCAGGCGTCTATGGGCATTAAGGCAGGATACACCCTGGATGGAATGCCAACCCATCGCAGGGCACACACACACTCATTCATACACTAGGGACAATTTTCCAAGGTGCCAATCAACCTACCGTGCATGTTTTTGGACCGGGAGGAAACCGGAGAACCCGGAGAAAAACCCCCTGAGGCACGTGGAGAACATGCACAAACTCCACACACACACATGACAGCCTGAGACGGGAATCGAACCCGGATCCTGGCGGTGTGAGGCGAAACGTGCTAACCACTAAGCCACCGTGCCCCCTTTATATATATAATATATATATATATATATATATATATATATATATATATAAGATGAACACAGAGTTTTATACCAGAGGTTTGTTTTTTCTTATTAAACTCATTCTTCATACCCTATTTTCACATTCATTGAGGAAGCAACGTCTCTTCAACACGAACAATGCTTCCTCAGAATCGATATTGAGTCGCAACTATAAAAGAGGCGAATCGCACCGCCTTACGCAAGAAAGCTCCCGAAAACAGCAGCAGTTATCGACAACACCGGCCACCTTCTGTGTGTCTGTCTGTCTGTATCCACTGCTGAGTGAGACAGAGGGTCTGTTTGTGTGGTAAGTCGCATGGACATGCTGAGTATTTGTGTGTGTGTGTGTGTGTGTGTGTGTGTGTGTGTGTGTGTAAATTGGAAGACAGGGGAGGATGCCTGGGTTGGGACGAATGGTCAGCTGTCACGTCCGACGTACGCCAAAGCCAGCAATGCGTCTCTTATGCGAGTCTGGCAGCTGTGTGTGGACCGAAGGCCGGTTTGGGAATTGCAGTGCCTCTATCTCTCGCTTCAAGTGGAGAGAAAGAGGAAGAGTGGGGAATGGGAGCGAGCGAGGGAGAGAGAGAAAGAGCGACAGACAGATGAGACCAGGCATCGAGCGGCCTTCGAACGACCCACCAAAAGACAAAGAGAGCCTCCTGGAGCACGTTCTTCTGGCAAAACTGATAGTTATCACACGGCCTGACCAACACTGTATGTGGAAATAAAGTCTGGGTGATGTGTGTGTGTGTGTGTGTGGTGTGTGTGTGTGTGTGTGTGTGTTGTGTGTACACACACACATACACATAAATATGGATGGTATCTCAGTTTCTGTCTGCACCAAGCTGCAATGACTCGAGTGAACTAGACAACTATGTTGTCTTTTGGGTTATATGATAAAAGAGACCTTGGCGGGGATGGGGGGGAGGGGGTATGGGGGGAAGGGGTAAGGTATGGGGGCAAGGTATAGGGGTTTTCTGTCCTGCAGTGCGATGAAAAGATAAAACAGCCCGCACTCACTTTGGGAGTTCCCACCTCCTCCTCCATGAGGCTGTGATCGGGCGCACAGGAGGATTGTGGGTAGGCGTAGGAGTCGGATCCGGCCTGAGGCACAGCCAGCGAGCGCAGCAGACGCACATTCTGGGGCATCAGGCTCACCTGGGGGGCGCCGCTGCACGACTGCAAGACAGACGGACGGACGGAATATAAACACAAGGCAAATAAACACAACAACAACAACAAAAAGAAAGAGCACGAGTTCTACCTTCACCACGGTCTGATCGGCGATGGTGCTGGGTCTGCGCTGGCGAGCGTCCAGGCGCGGCTCCACGGGGAAACTGGATCGGTGCGCTCGCAGTCTCTCCACCAGCAGGTAGTAAATGGCAGCAAAGTGGTTATAGCTTTTGTTCTGGAGAGACTGCAAAAACACAGCAAGAAATCTCACCCGCTTGTTCATTTTGCACGCCGGACTCAGGGTCGGTCACCAGAGCGGCCTACTTAGTACAGGGACTTTGACCCTCGCTCTCGTCGGGCGATCATGTGTTCGAATCGGATAACGCCACTGGGCGCGAATCCAAGCCTGAGACAAAAATACAGGCCCTGATCTCAGGATGGGAAATTTGCCCTTCCTCTTTCCCTCGTCAAGCGGCAGACCATTCCAGACTTCGCCAGCACGTAATGTCATGCAAGTTCGTTACTAGCTAATGACAACTAGAGATGGAATATTGGCCTTCGGAAATTTTGTTTTGTTTTTTTCCCCTCTTCCTACTTTAGCAAGATTGTTAAACGCTCGGGTACATTTTTCAGACCCACAAAATGTTTAGAGAATATAAATTAGTAATATGGGTCGACATGTATAAGGAATGAAACACACACACACACACACACACACACACACACACAACACACACACAAAGCAAAGTTCCTTTTCTTACACCACCACCATCACCGCCACCACCACAGCACACTAGTAAACAACTATTCATTTATTCACAAAGGACATGCTTTTAATGCATTTAATGTTGAGATATGCCTAAGAAATTTGTTATTTATACTCACACACACACACACACACAAACCATTCACATTTCTGTGGCCGAGAGCCTCCTCACCGTGCTGTTCTTCTGTAGATATCCACTGCGTATTGAGGATTCTCCCATACACCCACACACACACACACACACACACACACACACACACACACACACCAACGCAAACACTACCCACGCGAACACGCACACGCACACACACTTCACCCCTGTACGATCAGGAAAGAGGTTCCGGAGAATTCGGGCCCCCACATTCCGGGCAACAGTTCATTTCAACTCACAGACACACACACACCTTCATTTCAACTCACAGACACACACACACCTTCATTTCAACTCACACACACCTTCATTTCAACTCACAGACACACACACACCTTCATTTCAACTCACAGACACACACACACCTTCATTTCAACTCACAGACACCCTCATTTCAACTCACACACACCCTCACCACACACACCATTTCATTTCAACTCACAGACACACACACACCTTCATTCCAACTCACACACACCCTCATTTCAACTCACAGACACACACACCCTCATTTCAACTCACACACACCTTCATTTCAACTCACAGACACACACACACCCTCATTTCAACTCACACACACCTTCATTTCACTTACACACACCTCATTTCAACTCACACACACACACACACACCCTCATTTCACTCACACACACCTTCATTTCAACTCACACACACCCTCATTTCAACTCACACACACACACACACCCTCATTTCAACTCACACACACCTTCATTTCAACTCACACACACCCTCATTTCAACTCACAGACACACACACACCCTCATTTCAACTCACACACACCCTCATTTCAACTCACAGACACACACACACCCTCATTTCAACTCACACACACCCTCATTTCAACTCTCAGACACACCACACACACCCGCTCATTTCAACTCACAGACACACCACACCCTCATTTCAACTCACACACACCATTTCAACTCACACACAACTTCAACTCACACACACACCTCATTTCAACTCACAGACACACACCCTCATTTCAACTCACACCCCACACACCCTCATTTCAACTCACACACACACACACCCTCATCACAACACCACCCTCATTCAACTCACACACACCCTCAGGGAACTCACAGACACACCCACAACACCCACAACTCAACTCACACACACACCCATCAACACAACTCACAACTCACAGACACACCCCCACACCCTCATGTCAACTCACACACAGCACTTCATTTCAACTCACACACACCCTCATTTCACTCACAACACACACACACCACCTCATTTCAACTTCACAACACACACTCATTTCATCCCCTTCAACTCACACACACCCACACATCGTTTCACACACACACCCTCATTTCAACTCACACACACCCTCATTTCAACTCACACACACCCTCATTTCAACTCACACACACCCTCATTTCAACTCACAGACACACACCCTCATTTCAACTCACAGACACACACACACCCTCATTTCAACTCACACACACACACACCCTTTTCAACTCACAGACACCTTCAACCCCCCCAGGACACCTTTCAACTCACACACACCCTCATTTCAACTCACAGACACACACACACCCTCATTTCAACTTCATTTCAACTCACACACACCTTCATTTCAACTCACACACACCTTCATTTCAACTCACAGACACACACACACCCTCATTTCAACTCACAGACACCTTCATTTCAACTCACACACACCCTCATTTCAACTCACAGACACACACACCCTCATTTCAACTCACACACACACACACACACACATTCAAATCACACACACACACCCCATTTCAACTCACACACACCTGCATTTCAACTCTCAACCACAGATTCAACACACCCTCATTTCAACAGCCTCACACACCTTTTCAACTCACACACACACCTTTGCACACACTCACCCCTCACACAACAACACACACACACACACACACACACCACCTCATTTCAACTCTGATTTTTTACTCATTTTACTAGACTTTGGTTTAGTAAAATAACAGCGCATTTTGTAATTCGTTTCTTATTATCTTTAATATCAGAGAATATTTAAAGCATCCGATCTCCGAGTTACTACAGAAACAAGAATGCATTAGAACGAGCGTATAGGAATATCTATGAAGTCTGCCAAGTGGAGAGAGAGAGAAAGAGAGAGAGATAGATAGATAGATAGATAGATAGATAGATAGATAGATAGATAGAGAAATTGATAGAGAGATAGATAGAGAAATAGATAGATAGAGAAATGGATATAGAGAGATAGATAGATAGATAGATAGATAGATAGATAGATAGATAGATAGAGAAATAGATAGATAGATAGATAGATAGATCGGATAGATGGATATGGATGGAGAGACAGATAGATAGATAGATAGATAGATAGATAGATAGATAGATAGCTAGATAGCTAGATAGATAGATAGAGAAATAGATAGAGAAATAGATAGAGATAGATAGATAGACAGATAGAGAGAGAGAGAGAGAGATAGATAGAGAAATAGATAGATAGAGAAATAGATAGATAGATATATAGATAGAGAAATAGATAGATAGATAGAGACAGAGATATAGAGATAGATAGAGAAATAGATAGAGAGAGATAGAGAGAGAGATAGATAGAGACAGAGATAGAGATATAGAGAAAGAGAGATAAATAGAGAAATAGATAGAGAAATAGATAGATATATAGATAGAGAGATAGATAGATAGATATATAGATAGAGAAATAGATAGATAGATAGAGACAGAGATATAGAGATAGATAGAGAAATAGATAGAGAGAGATAGATAGAGAAATAGATAGAGAGAGAGAGATAGATAGAGACAGAGATAGAGATATAGAGATAGATAGCGAAATAGATAGATAGAGAAATAGATAGATAGATATATAGATAGAGAAATAGAAAGAGAGATAGAGAGAGAGATAGATAGATAGATAAACAAATCAATATCTTTAAGAAATTAGAAAAAAAAAAATGTAACAGTTCCACCTCGTATCTTTTTGGTTTCTTCACTAGAATGTTCTATTCTTTCCAGAATACCGTTCCACCGCTTTTCCGTTGTACATGAAATAATAAATAATATCTAAATAAATGACGATGAATTAGACGTGATTTCCTGAGCATTAGCGACCACACATCGGAGAGAAAGTACAGAGATCGTACAACACACGTAAAGGAGTGAGAGGCTGAACAAGGAACAACAAAAACACATACATGGTTGCTGTGGGTTAGTGACAGAAAAGCCGCTCTGGCCTCTAGATCACCTCGACAGTCTTGTGCTGGTCGATGCCGAGGCTGTGCATGAGCCTCAGCACCTGCTCGCTGTACTCTCCCAGTCCGCCGTCGTCCTCGGCCGAGCTGGACTGTGGGTAGAGGAGGGGTCTCTGGATGGGAACCTCCAGCACCATCCACTTGTGCTCCTTAATCTGAGCCACCGAGAGACGTTTGGACGGATCCAACACCAGCATCCTTCGGATCAGATGCTCACAGTCTGAAAAGGAGGTGAGGAGACGGGTTCATTTTCCTCGGGTTTGAATAGACAACCTGCTGTACTGAGGCAAAAGAAATTATAATACACAAAGGGCAATTTCAGGAATTTTGATCTTAATGTCAATAATAATAATAGTTTATTTATACATTTATATGTACATTTACATGAGTTGCAATAGTTTGAAGTAAACACTATATATACACAAGCAGAAAGACGTACAAATACAACATCAATAAATGTCCCCGTCTGAAAAGATGTGTATCCCACAGGTACGGAGAAGCGCAGATCAAGTTCGGATCAAATGCATACAATGAAGAAGTAAAGTTGGATGAGGACACTGATCCTCAAGAGTCAACGTCTACATCAGCGACGGATTAATAAACCACGGTTAGAAAAGTATAATTTATATTAATTAGTAATGAAAAATGACTTCTACTTCCAAACAGTTCACTTCTCCAATCCAGGTACAAGTTATAACATTCATTCATCTTCCCTCGGGTCACGGGGAGTCTGTGTCTATCTCAGGTGTCTATGGGCATTAAGGCAGGATACACCCTGGGTGGAATGCCAACCCATCGCAGGGCACACACACACACACACACACACATTCATACACTAGGGGCAATTTTTCCAAGGTGCCAATCAACCTACCGTGCATGTTTTTTTTTGGACCGGGGGGGAAACCGGAGAACCCGGAGAAAAAAACCCCTGAGGCACGGGGAAAACATGCCAAACTCCACACACACATGGCCGAGACGGGAATCGATTATATATATATATATATATATATATATATATATATATATATATATATATATATATATATATATATAAGTACATAAAGGACTTTAAATTATTCAAATTATTCGCTTTATCTCAGACATACTCAGTGTTTTTTTCTATTAAAAAAAAAAGTAAAAAAAAAAAAAAAAAAAAAAAAAAAAAGGCATGTGTTGGTCGTTTTAACTACACATGGACTATTAATTTGGGTGCACCACCTGCTAATACCTGGAGAGCTCTGGACAGGTAAACACGCTAAAGGAAGGGAAAGAAAAAAAAAAAAAAAATATATACATATATAGATATATATATATATATATATATATATATATATATATATATATATATATATATATATATATATATATATATATATATATATATTCATATATCCATATACACACATACACACACACACACACATAATATATATATATATATCACTATAGACACACACACACACACACACACACACAACACACACACACACACACCTATATACTCCTCACCCCACCCCCCCCCACCCCCCCCATACCCACACACA
>JACRUU010000026.1:2513609-2518609 GCA_030449085.1 Kryptopterus vitreolus | reverse complement strand
GGGAAACGATCCTCTTGGTATGTGTACTAGAGGATAAGTGTGTGTGTGTGTGTGTGTGTGTGTGTGTGTGAGAGAGAGAGACTGATGGAATGCGCTTGCTCTGTGGGGATGCAGTCCTGTGCGATGAGGACATGCAGCAGGGAGGAAATGTAAAGTAAAAAGCACACAATGTTCTTCCCTAAGAGTTCAGAGAAACGGCTCGAATTGCTTGACTGAGAGGAGGAGGTGTAGGGGCCGGGAGCGCCGCCCATATATGCCAAAACCCATCCAGGAAGCAGCTGGTGTGTAGGTTTTTTGCACTAGTGCGCCGTGGAACACTGTTGAATGGGATTCGGTTTCGGGGAAAACATTCGCGGAATTTCGGTAGCGAGATTCAAGTGCAAGTCGAGCGTCGCTTTGTTTCTCTGCTTTTCCTTGCTCCACGACATTCGGTGGTGGGGGGTGTGAGTGGGGGGGGGGGTGGTATTGAGACTCACCTTCAGTCATGAAGTACGGGATTCGGAAACGACCTTCTAACACGCGCTGCCTTAACACAGGCAGGGAAGGACCGTCAAAAGGCAGAGCTCCACACACCAACACGTAAAGGACCACCCCCAAAACTCTGCAACAACACACACACACACACACACACACACACACACACACAATAAAATCATTAAGAGTGCATAATTAGATAACGTAGCAGATACACACTACGCATTAGGTGCTAAGGTACAGATGCTCTCACATGACTTCTAGACCTCGTTCGGTTTGCACGCCGACATCAGACGAGCTCAAGAGGTCACGCAAACAGCCTGTCTATGACTAATTAGCTGCCTAGGCGTCTTCTAAATACATGAAATACTTGGTGATGACAAACCAAATATGGATTAAAAGCTCCTTTGACAATATATACATGCATACATACACACACACACACACATTATATATATATATATATATATATATATATATATATATATATATATATATATATATATATATATATATATATATAATGTATATATAGATATCTATCTATCTATCTATCTATCTATCTATCTATATATATATATATATATATATATATAATATATATATTTCAATGGTACTATATTTCCAAATAACAATTTTTGACTTATGCCTGAATGAGTATAAAACTCTAATGGACAGTGGAGGTGATTACAGCAGCACATGTGGAATGGGATGTTCATGAAGCACATATGGAAAACAGCTTCCTCTACACACAATACATGTTATAAAATGTTATAGGATCGCTTATGTCTTCCTTTAACCATTACAGAAGGACAGACAGTAGCTCATACGTGATAAAAGCACCATTTATTTTTAACATGTTACACTTTTCCCTCTCACATAAACGTAATCATTTTCATTTGCACTTTTTTTTTTTTAATATAAAGCTGTACGGGAATTTACTGATGTAAGATGTGATGTGATTTCATCATTGGGGGATTTCCTGTTGAATCTATGAAGGAGGGGGGGGGGGGGTAAGGCACATGCAAAAGACTTACCCAGATGTCTAGCTGTGGTCCTTCATACTGCTGTCCTTCAAACACTTCAGGGGCAGCATATGGGGGACTGCCACACCACGTGGCCAAAGGCTTTCCTGGCTGGAAAAAGTTTGCGAAGCCAAAATCTGTAGTAAAGACAGAGAGAGAGAGAGAGAGAGAGAGAGAGGGAGAGAAGTGTGGGGTGAGTGTAGGTATGGATGATGAGCATGACGGATTTTAGGACGAGGGGGTGGACAGGAGAGAAAGAAATGAGTGAGAAGGAGCGACAACATTCTCTCCAGCAGTGACACCCAAATCAGAGGGGGATTAAAAGCCTGGCGCAAGAAGCTCGCGGTGACTGACAGCAGCCTGAATTTCAGCCGTGTTTGTGTGAAGCGGGATATGAGAACGTGGGAGAGATAATGACGGGCGAGACATATGCTCATTAACCCTCACGAGAGGCGGTGTGCGTTCGGCTCAGGGCGCCGAGTACGGGGACAAATACTTTGCGACTGACATTCAAGGGGTACGCGGCTTTTATTTATTTTCTGCGGCCAGAGAACATAATGAATAATCTGTAATGTCGTTACGGCTCCCTTATCTCCATAATCAGAGCCCGGGGGCCCATTGTGATTAGGTGAGACTCTCCGTTTTTGTCATTAACCCTGTCATTAACATCCCGGGCAAGGTTATGACCCGTAATAAGAACGCTAATTAAGGGCATTATGCGAACACCCAAGAAGACTAAAACTGACACTGGGACACAAATAAAAAGGCCTCGTCGAATGAAGCCACTTGATCCGTCGCCTTTATTCCGTGATAGCCGGCATGCTTGCACCACGGCGGTATAATCTCGCATCTCGATAACGGTCCACACTAACAAGCCTGCATGTTCAATCAGCTGCAGGCACAGTGAGACTAGACACTGGTACAGTAATGGCACAGAAAAGCAGCCAAGTTTTCAAACCCCCCCCCCCCCTTCTTTTTCGTATACGTCAGACATGCTGGGCAAAGTGCTTCCAGATTAGATAGAGAGTTTGTTCGTGGCAAAACAATGGGGCAAGGTCGCCAAATATGGCACGCAAACAGAGCAAAGGCTAATCTAATTCCCCGCCCCAGCGCAAAGGGAAAATTCCCATAGTGTCAACACAGGACAATGGAGCGACCTGAAAGGGGGGTAGAATAACAGGGCGACAAATCCGCGGCGTTGCACGGCGGCGAGGACGACGAAACGGAATGTCAAACGTGTGGTGCCAAGCCTAATTCATACACTTCACACAATAACAGAGAACCTGAATGAGAAGAAGGGTAACCGGAATAGTGTATTGTGTTTGGAAATAATGACCGACTTGCAAATGAAAGGATAATCCATAGAAAACAACACGCATATTCTTGGGTTACCCCAGTGTTCATGTGGCACAAGCGCCGGACTGGAACTATTTACCGTGGGAATTAAGGAAGGAGTGGAGAATCAGTCATATAGTCACATAGTATGCTGATTATTAGGAAGAAAAAAAAAAAAGGGGATTCCCAGGCGGACTGAATTAAACCAGAATAATGCAAACATGTCCAGATCGCACGCATGAAGCTTGGAATATAGCAGGAAGGTTTACAGAACATAAGGGCAGAGGTTCAAGCCCCAGACCCACCAAAGGAAGTCAAGCTGCTAGGCCCCCTGAGCAAGGCCTTTAATCCACGTGGCTTAAGGAGGGCTGTGCTAGCATGTGCTCTGAACCCCAGTAATACACAGAGATATGTGAAGAAAAGAATTTTAGCCTTCTAATATATATATATATATATATATATATATATATATATATATATATATATATACTATATATATATATATATATATATATATATATATATATATATATATAACATGTTGGGATTTTTTGGAAGAAGCAGCCGCTTTTTTTATTCATCTTTTTGTATTAGTTTTGAGAAACTGATGGATTCTCGACGAGCCGTTTGGTTCCGAAGCGGAAAATCTGCACAATGTTACCAATCTAATCTCCTTCCTGTACGTCGGTTTGAGTGTGTGATTACCAAGATTAGAGCTTTTGAAACATTTCCCTTTAAAAACTACCAAATATGAAAGACTATATATTTTCCCCAGTATATGTAGTTCTCCATCATACATTAACACAAAGGTGAAGGCAGACTAATGAATAGTACAAGGGTCATTCATTCATCTTCTACCGCTTTATCCGATCTTCCCTCGGGTCACGGGGAGTCTGTGCCTATCTCAGGCGTCTATGGGCATTAAGGCAGGATACACCCTGGATGGAATGCCAACCCATCGCAGGGCACACACACACACACACACACATTCACACAATAGGGATAATTTTCCAAGGTGCCAATCAACCTACCGTGCATGTTTCTGGACCGGGAGGAAACCGGAGAACCCGGAGAAAAACCCCCGGAGGGACGGGGAGAACAAACATGGCCGAGACGGGAATCGAACCCAGACCCTGGCGGGTGTGAGGCGAACATGCTAAATACTAAGCCACCGTGCCCCTCCCTAGTACAAGGGTCTTCGACGTTTTACAGGTTCTCCTTGAATACCGGTGAAGGGGGGGGAGTGTATGGGAGCGCAGTGTGATCCCTAGGGGGTTTACACGAGACCCCAGGGAATATGCTGAATTATAATTAATATGGTGAATTACTAAACCCCAGACCTCACAATACATCAGTTCGGGATTATATCAATGACTTGACGGCACAAATCTCCACAAGCACACTACCATCGAATATACCATCATCCCAGAAGAGTGGAAGTTATTAAGACAGGAACGGAATCATCACAAAGCATCTACATAGACCTTTACAGGCAGAAACATTTGTCCATAGAGTGTATTTACTCGAAAGTGTAAAACCCTTATATTAACCTTAAAGTGAAATAGAGAGGAAGGATAGGAAGGATGTCCCAGCAATGGAGATGTATAGTACATTTCCGGAAGCTCCTCCTCCCCAAACAAAACTAGGCCCAATTTTCAAAGGCAACATTAAGTATTTAATTTAGAATTTAAAATCTCACCGGCCTCCCCACTGACAGCTCCGGTGTTCTGCAACCATTTCCTAATATGTGCCCTTTCGTTCATATTCACGCGCTGTCCGTTATTTACCATATCATTTACTTTCCTTGACGTAGACAGAAGGAGCTCTTTTGGGCTTCGCTCGGCTCCGTGCAGGACGCGTGATTTATAAAGGTAGATTTAATCAGGGGAGGGTCAAAAGATGAATGGTGTGTCAGCGCTGCAATTTTGTCTCAATTCCTGTGAGTAATTGTGGTGGGGGTGGGTGTGTAAGAGACACTGGGGCCAGGATACAAAATGATGAAGGGAAGGTGAGGATGTGGAAGAAAAAAAAAAACCCAGATATGTGATGGAGAAGACTCCTGAGAAGAGCTGACCCACTTTACAAGCAGAATGGCGAGAGCTAGAGATTGACGTCAATGCTGCCCCCGTCTGACACTGCAGAGGTGAGTCCCTCGTTGCTCCACGC
>JACRUU010000026.1:2456109-2506109 GCA_030449085.1 Kryptopterus vitreolus | reverse complement strand
TGGCGCTCCAGGCGAATGCAACGGAAACTGAAGGAAGCGACGTTAACAGGCGTCAAATTCCAGGAGAAAAATCAGACTTTAGATGAAGGCGACGCACACGACTGGAGAAGTGAAAACTCCTAAAGATTCTGCATTGATGGCAGGTGACAAGGCGGCCCCAAGAACAGCAAGGGCCAAACTGTCCCGGGGCATCAAGAAAGGCACGCTTTGCATACAGCTGAGACACGCAGTGCACGTGTCAGGGCATCCGAGCCATCATCAACTACAGGTCATCACCCGCCTGCGACAGTGATGGCTCACGCCCAGATCCACTGAACTGCTTCTGCACCCATTTCAATGCACAGAACGAACAGGTACTTTGTCTTCTGACGCGAGGAAAGCCCTAAGTAGACCGGAACACTGGATCCACTGCAGGTCTCGCTCCGGCCCAACCGCTCCACCGGTGACGCTATCTCCACCACATTTCACCTGGCTCTCACTCGCCTATAAAACAAGGTCTCATGGGTACGAATGCTGTTCATAGACTTGAGTTTTAATCATTCAACACCCATCATCCCTCAGCACCTGCTTGGAAAGCTAAGCCTGTTTGGCCAGAACACCTCCCTCTGTAACTGGATCCGGGAATTAATGCCTGGAATACCGCAGACAGTCCGGATCGCACCTCCTACACCGTCACACTGAGCCCTGGGACCCCGTCAAGGGCTGTGTGCTCAGTCCCCTGCTGTCCCACAACTGTGTAGAAATACACAGCTCAAGTTCACGCCGACGACACGACAGTGGCGAGTCTCATCAGCAAGAACGATGAGTCAGCACACGGAGGAAGTCAACACACTGGTGTAAAGCCAACAACCTGTCTCTGAATGAAGGCGAAACAGAAGGAGGACACAACTTGAGCGCTGGACATCAGGCGGCTCTTCCCTGGAGATGTTCACCTGGCGGAGAAAGTCACCTGGTCCCTCGACACCGGCGAGAAACCTGAGGAAGGCACAGCTTCCACCACACATCCTCACAACCTTCTGCGGAGGAACCATCGAGAGCTTCCTGAGCCACTGCAGTGTCGTTTACAAATCACTGACCGGCGAAGGTGACACATTTGCTTCTTCTCAGACATCCAATGGGTGTATAAATACAGTACGTAGTGTGATGCTCTCTACACTCTTCATCTGTACATACCATGTCACAGACTGGCTGGAAGTGACTGAGGAGAGACCGCATTCCTCCCACCCAGACAGACAGAAGACCTCTTACAGAAGATTTTTGCCCTTCAAATTATATTCCAAACAAATGTTGTTTTTTTTTGGTTATATTCATTTTTGTATCACTTCTCAACAATGAAATACATTCACCAATGTGAGACACAAAACATAAATAATTGTGCATGCTCTGAAGTTAGATGCCCAGTTAGATCTTGTAACCGTCAATGCATAAGATTGGGGGGAATCCCTTTTATTATTATTATTATTATTATTATTATTATCATTATTATTATTATTATTATTATTATAATTATATAATAATTATTATCATTATTATCATCCCTCTATCACAATGAAAAGCGCTATATAAATGTAATGAATTATTATAATAATAATAATAATTATTATTATTATCATCATCTCTATCATAATGTGAAGCGCTTTGAGTGTCCAGAAAAGCGCCATATAAATGTAATGAATTTTTATAATTATTATAATAATAATAATAATAATAATAATAATAATAATTATATATTATAATAATATTATTATTATTATTATTATTATTATTATCATTATTATCATCATCCCTCTATCACAATGTGAAGCACTTTGAGTGTCCAGAAAAGCGCCATATAAATGTAATGAATTATTATAATGATAATAATTATTATTATTATTATTATCCCTCTATCACAATGTGAAGCGCTTTGAGTGTCCAGAAAAGCCCCGTATAAATATAATGAATTATTATTATTTTTATTTTTACATTAGCCAACTCTCTTGTCAATTAGTGAACTGTTACTATGTAGGCTGGGAGATAGACGGTAGAGCGCATTAATACGGGCGTGCGATTTTTCTTGCAGCCAGCACTGCTATCAGAAAACGAATCAACACCACCTCTCTAATCAATAAAACATTGCTTAGAGCTGTACATAGGAAAAGAGTGATGCATTCCGAGTTGGCACAGGTGACCGAGAGCCACAATAGGGAGCCTCTGTAGTGTGGGAGTTGGGTAAACATCACCCTGAATGGCACAAACACGCTGTGTTCACGTACGGGAGCGCTGGGCGAGGCCAAAACCCGCAGCACTCACACATTCCAGCTCTGAGTCAGCCCTGGCAGCACCGGGCACCGCTCTCCATGCGGACTGTTTCACAAACAATACTTATGTTGGGCACAATAAGTGTGGGGCAGACCTGCATCGCCTGGCTCATAATATTTACCCTGCAAAGTGAAAATCCCACCTCGGCCGGCGTGGACGCGGGGTAAGGATGCATACGCAGCGTGTTTACGGGGCGTGTGGCTCGGCTGTGCGCTCGCCACGCCACCTGCTCACGGCCTTTTCCAACCGCAAGGCAACAGGGCAAACATGACGAGGCAGAAAACGATCGCCGAGCGCACCTTGTGCAATATAAGCTGTGTACAGTACAAGTGATCGATCAAGTCGGTAATAATCAAGAATTTCATTCATTACTTGGCCTAGAAAAGTTACGGGTTAACGACAAAATAGCACGGCCACGTGCAAAACTAATTGCGATATTACGCACATATCAAACTTTTATATCAAACACAACAAAGAACACTGTAAGCTGCAAGTTCGGCAAACAAAGACACGAAAAGAAAACATTCTGGTGTCACGAATTGTGTTTGTTATCACCTTTTAAATTGAATTCATCACTATGCAGTCAGCGTGTTGATAGATCTCGTGCGACAAGTCAAGAAGTTAGCAAACAAACAAACGCTAAATCGAAAAGCAGCAAATAACAGAAGTAGTATACGAGTTTAGTCACAGTTGTGGTTTTCAGCCGACGTTTATGCATTTCTACACCAACACCAAAGCTGTACGTCTTGGTTCTATGCTCCTTATAGCATTCTTCGACTTGATACCATTAGCATTTGCAATGATCATTAAATCAATATAAAGGTTGAAATCATTTGCTTAATCAAATGCTGCTTTTTTTTCCCCCTTTACTGAAAGAAACATCCCACGTTTGTTCAAAGGAAAAATTCCCGACGTAATCCTCAACAAACAGCCATAATCAAGTTTTAAAATGACAAAAGTAAAAATGTGAGTGGAAAAAAAAAAAAAAAAAAAAAAAAAGTGAGAGCCTCATATTGAGTTTAAAGTTCACTCGCAGGCATAAATACCCAGAGTTAGGGCTCAGTATAGCTATAAATTAGCAAAAAAGGTTTTATTTACAAATAAAAGATCCTAAATTACACACATTAGATCCTAAATTGCACACTTTAATAGTCCCACAACAAGCCAAGCCAACCAAGCTACACAACTGTGGACATGTCAGCTAGCTTACATGTAGCTTATCTTCCCCAAACAGTTACCACAGAGTAGGAGGCACATGACTGTACAAAAAAAATAAATAAATAAATAAAGGGAAGAACCTCAACACCCAAACCAGTTCCTGAATGCCGTTCGCTCCTGTGCACAAAGACAGCTTTGGTTAGCACAGGTTTCAAGGAAGGCCGACTGCACCAATTAACGTAAGAATAAAACAGCTATATGTAACATACATTACATTCATTCATCTTCTACCGCTTTATCCGATCTTCTCTCGGGTCACGGGGAGTCTGTGTCTATCTCAGGTGTCTATGGGCATTAAGGCAGGATACACCCTGGATGGAATGCCAACCCATCGCAAGGCAACATATATTACAGCACGGTGAAATTCTTTCTTAGCTGATCCCAGCTTCTTTGATAAAGCGCCCCCCTGAGGACAGAGTGTTAAGGGCCTTGCTAAAGGAGCCAAGAGTGGCGAAACCAGGGTTCGAACCCCCGACCTCCCCATTAGTAGCCCAAGCACCTTAACCACCAAGTTACACCAATTACTAACACCAACGCAGCTGAATTAGCAAGAAAGGACCGTAGAAAAAAAAAACCCTGAAGCACAGGGAGAACATGCAAACTCCACACACACACAAACAGGGCTGAGGCGGGAATCAAACCCCCAACCCCGGAGGTGTGAGGCGATCGTGCTAACCCCCGCGCCGGATTAGCACGAGGATTATTATAACAAGCAAATCTAGACTAAATGTGGAATAGGATCAAAAAGCACATAATCTTATAATCAACCTTATGAAAGTCGATATAACGCATGCGGCATTTTATATCTTTAACAAGCCGACATATTTAAAGGTTAAATCTATGACTTATTTTGAGGTAAAAAAAAAAAAAAACATCGGAACACAATATGTCAGATATATTGCTGTGTGTGTGTGGGGGGGGGGGGGGGGAAGAAATCCTGTAGGCATCTTGAATGAACATCCATATGTGAGGTAAATTATTCATTCATTCATCTTCTACCGCTTTATCGGATCTTCCCTCGGGTCACGGGGAGCCTGTGCCTATCTCAGGCGTCTATGGGCATTAAGGCAGGATACACCCTGGATGGAATGCCAACCCATCGCAGGACACACACACACACACACACACACATTCACATTCACATTCATACACTAGGGACAATTTTCCAAGGTGCCAATCAACCTACCGTGCATGTTTTTGGACCGGGAGGAGGGAAACCGGAGAACCCGGAGAAAAAACCCCCTGAGGCACGGGGAGGCACGGGGAGAACATGCAAACTCCACACACACATGGCCGAGACGGGAATCGAATCCGGACCCTGGCAGTGTGAAGCGAACATGCTAACCACTAAACCACCGTGCCCCCTGAGGTAAATCATATACAATCTTATTATCTGGCCATGTTACTTAGAAAGCTGGCACAAACTATTCTTTGTGTAGGTTAAAAAAAAATGCAAAAAAAAAAAAACAAAAAAAAACATTCTTATTGTTACCCCCAACGGACCAGAATTTCCTTCCGCCGCCGAGTTCTCGAATATGGTTTATAGTTACAGCGGTAGAAATCGCGATCGACCGTTATGCAAGCTCCTATAAATTTGATTGCACGATTTACAGCCAATATCCAACTTGACGAGTCGCTTGATGTCGACTCGTCGTCAACCGGGACGAGTAAATATGAAGCCCATAGGATGAGGAGGGGCATTCCGTGGAATTCTAGCCGACATGTGACTGATTAGAAAGAGGGTGCAAGATTCTGCCAAGTGTCTCTTCCGAGAGATCTCGATAATCAAAAAACACACACCGACCCCAGGAATGTTTCGTTCTCCTCTCAACTGGCAAGCAGAGGCTTTTGGAAAATACTACATTCAACCCTTCTCTCTCTCTCTCTCTCTCTCTCTCTCTCTCTCTCTCAGAAAGAGCTACCGATTTAGCAAACGTTCTGCCCTTTGGCCAGCAGTGCTAAATATCAGTTTCGCATTAGTGTCTCTGGTGTACAGGCTTGTGTAAAGCTGCACCGCTTCTTAATCTTAAGTGTATTTACTCTCAGGGATTGTGTGAACTCCATGGGTAAACGCGAGGGCTCTCTTTGTCAAACGTTACAACATTCACGTCATTCAGCTGACTTAAAAGAAAAATAAATAATAATAATAAAATAAATAAATAAACACCCTGCACTGCAGCACCGTCTCGCTGTCGCGACAGACGACAGGAATGACCACCACCAGCAGATTTTCCAGATGGTGTTAAAATTAATTTTTAAATAAAGTCCTGGTACGGAGGCACGGTGGCGTAGTGGTTAGCACGTTTGCCTCACACCGCCAGGATCCGGGTTCGATTCCCGGCTCGGTCATGTGTGTGTGGAGTTTGCATGTTCTCCCCGTGCCTTAAGGAGGTTTTTCTCCGGGTTCTCCGGTTTCCTCCCGATCCAAAAACATGCACGGTAGGTTGATTGGCACCTTGGAAAATTGTCCCTAGTGTATGAATGTGTGTGTGTGTGTGTGCCCTGCGATGGGTTGGCATTCCATCCAGGGTGTATCCTGCCTTAATGCCCATAGACGCCTGAGATAGGCACAGACTCCCCGTGACCCGAGTGGAAGATCGGATAAAGCGGTAGAAGATGAATGAATGAATGAAGTCCTGGTACACTCTGTGTAACTCGACGGTAAGTATTCAGAGTTCAACACTGTAACTCTGACCCAGCTGCATTTACATGACCCAAACTGGACATTTTTATTTATATATTTATTTATCAAGATTTAACTGACAATTCAAGCTGGAATAAAAAGCTGCTTTAAAAGGAAACCATTCATAAACAATGCTAAAGATTAGTGTTAGTAAATAAATATATTCATATATTAATTACATTTATTATGCAAAAAAAAAACTCATGTAAAATAACTGCCTGCTTGCTCGTCCTGCTTTTCAGTAGCTAGTAAGTCAAAAACAATAAACTAGAGTGGAAGCGCAAAACTATAGCAGTGTGACAACTCCTTTTTTGTAAAAAAATTAAAATCCGGAAATCACATTGTATGATTTTGAACAATTTATTTGTGGATTAGTGTGTGAAATAAGTATTTGATCAGTTGCTTATCAGGCAGATTTTTGACCCTCAAAGACGTGTTATTTTACTTTTAAATAGTCCAGCTCCACTCTACTCATGATGCTCATAAAGACACCCCACAATCATCCAGAATAGAAATTGTAGACCTTCACAAAGCTGGAAAGAGCTACGGAGCGATTGCTAAGCAACTTGGTGAAAAAAAGAACAAGTGTTTGGAGCAATTGTCAGAAAATGGAAGAGGTTAATGATGACGGTCAATGTCGCTCGGACTGGGGCCGTACGGAAGATCTCTCCTCGTGGGGTATCAGTGATGCTAAGAATGGTGAAGGATCAGCGCAGAACTACACGGGAGGAGCTGGTCGATGGCGTGAAGAGAGCTGGGACCACCGCTTCCAAGGTTACTATCAGTAATACACATTAAGACGTCATGGGTTAAAATCATGCATCACACGGAAGGTTCCCCTGCTTAAGTCACACCATGTCCAGGCCCGTCTTAAGTTTGCCAGGGACGATCTGGATGATCGACAGGAGTCATGGGACAAAGACCAAACTTTTTGGTCTTAACTCCACTCGCCGTGTTCGGAGGAAGAAGAATGATGAGTATCATCCCAATAATACCATACCTACAGTGAAGCATGGGGGTGGAAGCATCATGCTCTGGGGGTGTTTTTCTGCACAGGGGACAGGACAACTGCACTGTAATAAGGAGAGGATGAATAGGGACATGTACTGTTACATATGGGGTAAAAACGTCCTTCCCTCAGTTGGAAGACCCGGGTCGTGGCTGGGTCTTCCAACATGACAATGAACCAAAGCACACAGCCAGGAAATGCAAGGACTGACTCCGTAAGAAGCATAACAAGGCTGTGGAGTGGTCTAGCCAGTGTCCAGACCTGAATCCAATAGAAAATCTTTGGAGAGAGCTGAAATGTGTGTGTGTGTGTGTGTGTGTGTATGTATGTATATATATATATATATATATATATATAATGTATGCATGTATGTATGCATGCATGCATGTGTGTGTGTGTGGATGGATATCAATTAGAGCTATATAGCAGGCCACTCAAGGTCTTTGACTCTTAATGGAGGACATACAGATGTGTGTGTGTGTATATATATATAATATATATATATATATATATATATATATATATATAAAAAAGAGAGAGTGCTAGAGATATCTAGATAGATAGATAGATAGAGAGCTAGATAGATAGAGAAATAGAGAGAGAGAGAGAGAGAGAGAGAGCGCTAGATAGATATAGATAGATATAGATAGAGAAAGAGAGCGCTAGATAGATATAGATAGAGAAAGAGAGAGAGCTAGATAGACAGAGAGAGATGGATAAAGAGATAGAGAGAGATAGAGATCAATTAGATCTATATAGCAGGCCTGTCAAGGTCTTTGACTCTTAATGGAGGGCACTTTGTACAGAGATATTGTTGGAACAGATCTGGGTCTCCTAGTTCAGTTGAAGGTCATACTTAATATTACTACATCCAGACACATCTTAGACATCCTTGTGCCTTCGTCTTTACATCGACGGTTTGAGGAAAAGCAAAAAATGATGTTCTGCAAAATGACTGCAAAAGTATGCCAATCCACTACAGAGTGTAGATTACACTGCTATACATATGAACCTCCAACCCCCCCCCGCCCTCCCATCCCCCAGGAGGTAAAGAATTTTCAGCATCATTCTCCCACTACGAAGCGATCAGGTTCCCACCGAAGCAAGGGCTGCATCGAATTAGCATAGCAAGAACAACATCATAATTAATTCCCCAGTATAAAATGTCTATTCAAACAGAGTGTGGGGAGTTGAGGGAAAAAAAATTTCACCTTTGTCCAAATCGCTGGCATTTTTATCCCTGGAGTAAAATGTCAGTGGATTTCATCATTTAAAGAGGAAAAAAATAAATATAGATTTCATCATTTAAACAGATAACAATATTTCATAATTTAAACACACACACACATCCTCAATTAAACAGATAAAAAAATTAATTGTCTTAATTTTTAATGACCAAAAATCCATTTCCAGTCTGAGCATCCAGCTACAGTGTGTGTGTGTGTGTGTGTGAACTGGCTTAATAAGACATGTGTTAGTGAGATGGAGGGTGGAGGAGATTAGCTGCAGGCGTGACGTGAATGTGGTGATTGATCTGTTTCAGATGACGCGCACTTCCTTACGCTGAGCTCCAGGATTCTGCATTACTAAAATATGCATGGCCTACATTCCAGTCTTGATTCGAGCTTCAAAACCTTCAGCATGTATTTGAGCTCTCTCTCTCTCGCTCCCTCTCTCTTTCGCTCGCTCGGCACAACTCATTATTCGAGGCTTGACCCAATTTCCAGGTTCCTCTGCTGCAGCAGCCCAGCTGGTTTTGTAGCAGCTCAGTCTGACGAAGCTTTCCTGGCACACTTTTTTCCGTCCGCTGCCGTGTTCGGGGCGATCCTGCACACCTGACCACACCTTGTACGCAACAATAAGACCCTTTCTTAACCTGGGAGTCAAAGTCATACGCTTCAGATTGCTGGGTCTGTCAAAGTCTGTCTGGCCACATCAAGTATACAGACAATAGGAGTTTTCAATCGGCTCCTGATAATGCCGTATGTGCTTATCCCTTAAAGCCCCCCCCCCCCCCCCAATAATGATGGAATGTTAAACAGGATTATGTGAAGAAGAAAAAAAAAAAAAGAGGCTGAAAATCCAATATGGTGCAGGTTTGTGGTCTTTGAAGCTTATGTTATATTAAATTGAATGGAATCCTCAGTAAGCATCAAGTACTGAGAAAGTTTCGCTACCTTTTTGACACCACGCGTGCAACAACTACCATTTTAAATCCAAACCAACGGCAAGGAAATCTTTACATTTTAATCTAAAAGGAAAAGAAAAGAAAAAAGAATGAAACAAAAAGGTGAATCAAGGGGTCCGAAAATAATAATACATTACATTTGAAATAGAATACTATTACTGTTCATGTGTGTTCATGTACTGCCATGTGTGTGTGGAGTTTGTGCATGTTCTCCCCGTGCCTCAGGGGGTTTTTCTCCGGGTTCTCCGGTTTCCTCTCCGGTCCAAAAACATGCACGGTAGGTTGATTGGCACCTTGGAAAAATTGTCCCTAGTGTATGAATGTGTGTGAATGTGAGTGTGTGTGTCCTGTGATGGGTTGGCATCCCATCCAGGGTGTATCCTGCCTTAATGCCCATAGACGCCTGAGATAGACACAGACTCCCCGTGACCCGAGGGAAGATCGGATAAAGCGGTTGGGGTAGAAGATTAGAAGATGAATGAATTAAAAACCTTCGATATTTAGAACATCTTAACTTGTATGTTGCATGGGGTAATAGCTCATTGGTTAAGGCCTTTGGATCAGAAAATGGCAGGTTCAAATCCCACCACCACCAAGTTGCCACTAGTGGGCCCGTGAGCAAGGTCCTTAACCCTCAATTGCTCAGCTGTGATGTCGGAATAAACACATTTTTATGCACCAACTATTAAATACTAGCAATGAAATATGCCAAGGTTCACAAACCCTACACTTAAAACTGTCCGTTTGTAAACATACCAAAATGTACAGTTTGGTATTACATAATTTAAAAAACACACCGACACCTTTAAAACACTTTACGAGCGTATTTTGTCTTCATGCTCCATGTTTAGTTTGGTCAGACTAACAATAAACATTTGTCCATGATTAGAGTATTAAATGTTTGAAAAGTAATCATTTAAGGTACGTTTAGAAAAATGTTCGAGCAAGTTGGGAGTTAACTGATGACATTATTTTATTGCTAACCCTCATTTTGAAATATTATTATTATATAATAATAATAATAATAATAATAATAATAATAATAATAATAATAACACCACCGGGGGCACGGTGACTTCGTGGTTAGCAAGTTCGCCTCACACCGCCAGGGTCTGGGTTCGATTCCCGTCTCGACCGTGTGTGTGTGGAGTTTGTGCATGTTCTCCCCGTGCCTCAGGGGGTTTTTCTCCGGGTTCTCCGATTTCCTCCCCCGGTCCAAAAACATGCACGGTAGGTTGATTGGCACCTTGGAAAATTGTCCCTAGTGTATGAATGTGTGTGTGAATGTGAGTGTGTGTGTGTGTGTGTGTGTGTCCTGCGATGGGTTGTTATTCCATCCAGGGTGTATCCTGCCTTAATGCCCATAGACACCTGAGATAGGCACAGACTCCCCGTGACCAGAGGGAGGATCGGATAAAGCGGTAGAAGATGAATGAATGAATGAATGAATGAATGAATGAATAACACCACTTCAGTGGTTCTCAAACATGATGCAATTCCTCCGATTACAATTTTGCCACTTTTATAACCTGTATAATATTTTCCTTCAGTTTATCCTCTTTGAATGCATCTCCCGTAGACTGCGCCAAAAAATGTAAAAAGCCTTGCGCTATTTTTATTAGTTGGAAAAAAAATGAACTTGATCTAGCCGTTGAAGACTATATAACAAGATATTTGAATGGAGGAAAATCCACATTCAAATATGCTCAGGAAATCATGTGCTACTTCCAGTCGCTGAAAGGTGACACGTAACCCTTAGCATGTAAGGAAATGGTCGCGGATTCCTTCATCATTATTTTGGCCCTTGATATTCATTTTATAATTTACTAAAAAAAATAAAATAAAAGTGTCTGAAAAGACGCCGTGAGTATATACAATTATTATACACCCTTCTGGAATGAATCATATTTGTTTCATAAAGGAAGCAATGCTGCTGTAGAGCCTATAAAACTGAAAGTTTCTAATATAATCCATGGTGAGTTTCAGTACGGTATTTACAAAAAACAACTTCTCCCGTATCACATCGTGACTACTTCAACTGTCCAGGCGACTTCGTCACAGGCATCTATCCGATGTCCGTTTCGGTCGTACTCCACACGCAATCGGGCGGTTCAACCCCTGACACTCTTCTTTATCCTGCTCTAGGAAAACAAGGGACGGTGCCAACGTTTTTAGTTCAAGTGTCACAAAGTTCTTTACCTCAGTGCTACAAGGTTCGGGCTGTTTTTTTTTTTTTCTTTTTTTTTTAGGAATCTTGTTTACGGGGTCGTCGCACACCTCCAGGGTTGAAGGTTCGATTCCAGCCTCCGCCATGTGTGTGTGTGTGTGTGTGTGACGTTTGCATGTTCTCTCTGGGCCTCAGGGGTTTTTTTTTCCTCCGGTCCAAAAACATGCACGGTAGGTTGATTAACACCTTGGAAAATTGTCCCTAGGCTGTGAATGTGAGTGCGATGGGTTGGCATTCCATACAAGGGTGTGTCCTGCCCTGATGCCCCAGATAGGCACAGGATCAATGCGACCCGAGAGAGAAGTCGGAAAAACGCGGTAGATGATGAATGAATGAATTTGTTTATCATTAGCAATTTTTGGAATCCTCACTGGGGGGGGGCTTAACTGTGTTCTAGTACAGTGGTCCCCAACCTTTTCTGTACCGCGGACCGGTTTAACGTCTGACAATATTTTCACGGCCCAATCTAAAGGTGTAGCTTATAAAAACTAAATAAAATGATAAGATCGGCATTAAAAACTGTTGTGTTTTCTCTATAGTAATAATAATAATAATAATTTTACCATGGGGTGCTTGCTCTCGCATCATTAAATGCGGTCACCGCATATTTTACGCAACGCGGGTTTGGTGCGTGGGAATCCCGTGGCGATAAATCCATATTTTAAATGTTTCTTGATACTGCCTTTTAAAGGCAGATTTTCCCTTTTTTAACGGGTGCAGGTTCCTCTTCTGTCCCTTCATTGGACCTTTTCCCCTTCGCAAAGAAACGATTTAAAGAAGTTTGTTTTTTGCTCATTTTGCTAGCTTGGGATTAAATATTAGCACGGGATGTATCACGTGTTACCGGCCAGAGCAGCCCATTTTAAGAAGGAGTTGGACGTAGGTAAGACATGTGACCGAGGCATGCATTTTGACATGCGCCCAGAATGAGTCATAGACAGATGTGGAGGAGAAAACCCGGTAATTTTCCAATATAATACGTTGTTCAGAATCAGATAATAAAAGGCAAAAATGCAAGTTATGTGTTCTTTCTATGCGGCCCGGTACCAAGTGACCACTGTTCTAGTAGAGGCAATGCAGCACTCAATATGCTAAACACTCCACACGTCTAAACATCAATGTTTGTCTACCGGGATGTTTCAACCCTTAGACAGCAGACTGATCTTATTTCATTACAGGTTTAGCTTGGATGAGCAGTTTGAAGTCCTTACAATACTGCGTTTTCTATTAATGCTCAAGTTGAAAATGCCCTTTCAGCTTAAACGTTCTACCTAAGGGTGGTCTGCATTTCAACTGCGAGCTTGTTATCCAGTTCGAGGGCAAATGAACGTGCAGACGACGTCAGAAATAAACAACGCTTTATCTTTAAACGGGTTATGCTGTACATACAGGTATTTGCTTTGCTCAGGCAATGTACACATATAGTCACTCTTTCATCGGAAATGTTGACCGTACGGATAGCGAGGAATATTTATATATATATATATATATATATATATATATATATATATATATATATATATATATATATATATATATATATATATATATATATATATATATAATCATTCATCTTCTATCGCTTTATCCGATCTTCCCTCAGGTCACGGGGAGTCTGTGTCTATCTCAGGCGTCTATGAGCATTAAGGCAGGATACACCCTGGATGGAATGCCAACCCATCACAGGGCACACACACAAACACACACACTCACATTCACACACTAGGGACAATTTTCCAAGGTGCCAATCAACCTACCGTGCATGTTTTTGGACCGGGAGGAAACCGGAGAACCCGGAGAAAAAAACCCTGAGGCACGGCGAGAACATGCAAGCATGGCAGAGACGGGAATCGAACCCGGACCCTGGCGGAGAGCTTATTGAGCATTGCATTTAGTCCCAATTTGCTTGTATAACACGCTCCACTCTTTTGTGCATGTTGACATTTTTGCTCATTCCCACACAAGTGCGTTAGTGAAGATAGGAAGCGATGTGTGGTGTGGTGTGTGTGTGTGTGTGTGTGTGTGTGTGTGTGTGTGTGCACATTTTAGATATCTAGCTAGCTAGCATTAGTTAGCTGGCATTAGATAGCTAGCATTAGAAAGCTAGCTTGATAGATAAATATAAAAAAAAAATAACGGATATCACCTGATGTAATATGGATGATAACCTAAAAGTTGACTTTCGTTTTGAAATCTTTGATTGTTGTGAACACAACCCCCATCAGAAAAATCCAACAACAACAAAATAATTTAACTACAACAAGGGATTCCGTAATGCCACATTGCTTCACAGTAAAGTGCTGCACGGATTGCTTGGCTTCTTGGTAAAACGCCACAGAGGAGCGTGCACTACGAACACGAAAACAACGTTATGTAAGGAGATCTATGCCGAGAGCAAGTTTTAACTGGAAGAGGTCGAGCAGTCACTGCAACCCGACTCGATCCGTCATCGCTCCAGATACGAGGGAGACGCACATCTAGACTCCTTTCTAGCATCTTGACTCTAGACTCTTTTCCTACTGGCGGAGCAGTTAGTGCAGGATTTCTGTAGACATACAGCGCACAACGAGAGAACTATGGAAAAAAAGTAGGATTTATTCATGACTCGTGTTATCATCTCATACATGCGCTCTACACTATTATCTAGGATATCTTGATAGGTCAGTCGAATCACAAGTTGCCTTCAGTGAGCGTTCGGATCAAGCCTGTTCCAGCATGCCAATGCTCCTGTGTACAAACTGAGCGCATGAGTAAGAGGCATGCTCATGTTGTGGAATAGTCTTGACCTCGACCTCACTGGGATGGCATGAAAAGCTGACGGTGCCACAAGCCGTCTCGTCTCATCTGATCTTAGAAATGCCCTTGCCACTGAATAAACACGAATAAATAAATAAATAAATACAAATATTGAGCTTGAGGCACGGTGGCTTAGTGGTTAGCACGTTCGCCTCACACCGCCAGGGTTGGGTTCGATTCCCGTCTCGGCCATGTGCGTGTGGAGTTTGCATGTTCTCCCCGTGCCTCAGGGTTTTTTTTCTCCGGGTTCTCCGGTTTCCTCCCGGTCCAAAAACATGCACGGTAGGTTGATTGGCACCTTGGAAAATTGTCCCTAGTGTATGAATGTGAATGTGAGTGTGTGTGTCCTGCGATGGGTTGGCATTCCATCCAGGGTGTATCCTGCCTTAATGCCCAGACTCCCGGGACCCGAGGGAAGATCGGATAAAGCGGTAGAGGATGAATGAATGCATGAAAATACTGCGCAGAAACGCTTTCCCAGTGAGGAAGAAAAAACACACACACACAAAAAAAAGAACACTGCAACATTTGCGATGTAACATTTCTGGGTGTGATGTTCTTTTGACCATCAGCACAAATCCTTATCCAAATGTCACATGAAGGTCATGAGCCAAAGCACTGGGATTTGACCTAACGACCTCCTTAGTCTTTGCTAACATCACATTGGATTCCATTTGATGACTATTTTTGTCCGTCTTTTCGACTCGATCCCTGTGTTTTTAGGCACGAATGCTACTTACTCATGTTTACAGGCGGCAGACTACAGAAAATGAGAACGAAGAAAAATAAACACCTCTGATGTGTCTACCGAAGGAAATCTGGCAAACAGAGGTGTGAACTAAACGCGTGTTTGCATATTCAGAATGGCTCACCCAGAAAATCTTTACTGCTTTACTGATCCTTAAATTCCCCTGGGTAAATACTGACGCAAGTATTGAAATGAGCAGGGGAGGAGAGGAAAAATAAATAAATAAATAAATGATTTGCACTAGTCCTGTTCTTAAACCCTGACCCATCAGTAACTGCAATGGCACTGAAAACTTCATTTGTTTGCGTAATGACTGGGATCGGGTATCATTTGTATTTTATCGATTCAGATTCTCGATTCCGATTCTTATCGATTCCCAGTTTCGATTCCAAGCGGTGAACCAATCGCAGACTGCTTAGTCATGTTGGCCGTGACACATTGCTTGCAACAAGTTAACTTATTACAAAAATGACACCTAGCTTTGCCTCTGGTTTTTACAAATTGTAGCCACACTTCCTGCGGTCTTGTCTTGTAAAATGATGTTTAGATTACCACATAAGGTCCTGGCAGATTGGCTGCGTGGAAAGTCCTGGCAGGGTGCCAAAATTTAAATGTACCAGGAACCGATATTTTTATTTTATAACAAGTATCCGTTTAAGTAATCTTCATTCATTCATCTTCTAGCACTATATCCGATCCTCCCTCTGGTCACGGGGAGTCTGTGCCTATCTCAGGCGTCTATGGGCATTAAGGCAGGATACACCCTGGATGGAATGCCAACCCATCGCAGGACACACACACACACAATCACACACACATTCATACACTAGGGACAATTTTCCAAGGTGCCAATCAACCTACCGTGCATGTTTTTCGATCGGGAGGAAACCGGAGAACCCGGAGAAAAACCCCCTGAGGCACGGGGAGAACATGCAAACTCCACACACACATGGCCGAGACGGGAATCGAACCCGGACCCTGGCGGTGTGACACGAACGTGCTAACCACTAAACCACCGTGCCAGAGCAAACATACTTGGCAATAAAGTTTGTTTCGGATTCGGTATCCGATTCCAGAATGGGAATCGATTTCCGATTCCCAAACCCTCGTAATGACAAACGCTGGCAGTGTAAAGCGTTCTCTCGATCCTGAAAGGTTCCGAGCCATTTACTATTTTCCCCAGTGGTTGCGTAACGTAATTGTATTCAGTCCGTCACGAAAGCCATGACTAACGAGTGCGCACGGAGCAGACACAAAGCTCCGATTGCTTATTTGACCGTGACGGCTGTTCGCACTCTCCGTGTTTAGTCTCGGCGTTCCGCGTTTGCTCCGTTCTGACCTCGAACATTATCGTCTGCGATAAACAGCCTGCCACGCGTCGTGCGCGCCGCTGTGAAAGATGACACGTAGCGCGGCCGTGTTTGGGCTGAGTCTACTGAAAATGGTGAAACGTGGTATGCGATAAGTTGACCGACAAAATAAAAACAGATTGTCCTATATTCTACGCTTTCGTTCGAACCTTTTGCAACATTTAGTTTTTGCATTCGTTTCTGCACTACTTTCACTTTCTCCTTTACAAACAAAGTTTTTATACCAAAAAGTAAATAAAAATACTACTGGATTTGATCGGCTTTACTAAAAGAAGTGTTTCATAGTTCAGAACATTCATTCATTCATCTTCTACCGCTTTATCCGATCTTCCCTCGGGTCACGGGGAGTCTGTGCCTATCTCAGGCGTCTATGGGCATTAAGGCAGGATACACCCTGGATGGGATGCCAACCCATCACAGGGCCCACACACACACACATTCATACACTAGGGACAATTTTCCAAGGTGCCAATCAACCTACCGTGCATGTTTTTGGTCCAGGAGGAAACCGGAGAACCCGGAGAAAAACCTCCTGAGGCACGGGGAGAACATGCAAACTCCACACACACATGACCGAGACGGGAATCGAACCCGGACCCTGGTGGTGTGAGGCGAACATGTTAGCCACTAAACCACCGTGCCTCCCGGTGCATAACAATAATAAACATAAGTTCAGAACATAATCGAGCGAAAGAGCTACTTACCAAAAATCTCCCCATTTTTGGCATACTCGGTCACCAGGTAGAGCATATTCTTGGTCTCCATGACCTGTGAAGTACAAATGACACTTAATATCAGACTCCTAAATATACCAAAGAACTGCTCGTGGACAGGTTAAGGCTTGCAATCTAGCGTAGGGGCTTCACTGAACAAAAGGCATGAATCAGACTGGCTCCGTGATACATTTACATTTACATTTGCGGCATTTGGCAGACGCCCTTATCCAGAGCGACTTACAACTGAGCAATTGAGGGTTAAGGGCCTCGCTCAAGGGCCCACTAGTGGCAGCTTGCTGGTGGTGGGGTTTGAACCTGCGATCTTCTGGTCCAGAGTCCAACACCTTACCACTAAGCCAACACCTCCCTACAATGATACAACATCTCCCTACAGTGATACTCCGCTTCATATCGTACGCTTGAATCAACACCGGCATGACCGAGACAGCGTTGTGTGGGAGGACGCCGAAATTAGCCGCGGAAAACCGGAGAATGAGAATGCGGGGCTAAAAACGGAGGCGGCGAGAAACGGGAACATTATCAATAGGATGCGCGACGCTGATCAGAGTCCCATTTTCATTCATATGTACATTGTACAAATCCTATATGGGGAAAGAATGAAGGCCCTCTTCAGAAGGACATGTTCTAATGGTGAGAAAACACACATGCACCCATCATAATATTATGGCCTGATATTGTGTTGTTCACCCAAAACAGTCCTGAGCCATCGCGCATTAACGGCATTAAATCAACAAGTTTGAAAGTATTTGTGTTGGATCGGAACACTCGGTCCAGCCTTTGCACCACTTACATCAGGACCCTGTCGATGGTTCACCATTGTCCCTTCCGTGGACTGCTTATGATAGATAATGACCATTGCAGACCGGGAAGACCTGACACATGTACAGACACAGGGACACACAAACAAGACACACACGAGAGACACACACGAGAGACACACACGAGAGACACACACGAGAGACACACACAAGAGACACACAAGAGACACACAAGAGACACACAAGACACACACAAGACACACACAGACACACACACACAGACACACACACACACACACACACACAGGACACACACACAGACACACACACACAGACACACACACAGACACACACACATACACAAACACAGACACACACACAGACACAAACAAGACACACAGACACAAACAAGAGACACAGACACAAACAAGAGACACACAGACACAAACAAGAGACACACACATACAAGACACACACATACAAGACACACACATACCAGACTCGTGAAACGCGGTCTCCCTCTGCCCTTTCTTGCCTAGAGACATTCATAGCATGCTGACCACAAAGTACTTCAGATCCAAGTTGGTAGCCAAATATGCAAATCCCAGGAAACCGCTCGAATCATCTCAGGAAAATTAGATTACACGATTGTCCTGCTGCTCTTCTATATCACAAAGTCAGTGTTGAGGAAAATCAGCGCACGTTTTTAATGTTTAAAACATGAGACTCGTTACGTGACCATTAAACCGGACCAACACAAAACAGAACTGCCCGAATACGAACAGCCTAAATAACTATAAATGTACAAACACACTTCCTGGTGCGTGCGTGCGTGCGTGCGTGCGCGTGTGTGCATGCGTGCGCGTGTGTGTGTGTGTGTGTGTGTGTGTGTGTGTGTGTGCAGGCAGTATGCTTTGGTCTTTTTTCCTTTACCGGCTCCTGCGGACTTAAATAAGTGAATAAAGCATTTCATTATGAGAGTGTATTCCATATTGTTCATATATGGCAAACTCTGAGTAAGTGCCTAAAGTGTGTGTGTGTGTGTGTGTGTGTGTGGATCATGGTCTCAGGGCTGTGGGAAGCTGGGGGTTTAAGATGAAACGCAGAGCGGGCCTGCCGAGCTGCCCTCTGTTTACGTGGCCCGAGAGGAAATGACTAATTGACCCATGCAGCCTGAATGGAAGAGCTGTTGGAAATAATGATACACAGCGATTACGTGGCCACATTTGGAGCGGTTGTATAATAACGAAACGCCGCTCGCATTCCCTGACTACTCACGCGGCCCGCGATCGTGCGCAAAGGGAGGGCTGTGGTGAGGTCACTCCGAGAAAAGGGTTTACCATTAATTCCGTCCTTGTATGTTAAAACATCACGGATGCCACACATATATATATATATATATATATATATATATATATATATATATATATATATATATATATATATATATATATATATATTTTTTTTTTTTTTTTTTTTTTTAATAAAAAGGAGGGGGGGGGTTAAGGGTGTAACATTACCTGATACAGCTTAATGATATGTGGGTGGTCCAGCATTTTCATGATCTTCACCTCGCGGTAGATCTTCTCTAGGTTTACCGCGTCCAGCTGGGTCTTGTCTATGATCTTTATGGCCACCTGTTGAAAAACACAGCAGTACTCTATAGTTAGCAGACAGTCTAACGCCCAGGGTTGCAGTGTCTCTCTGTGTGTTGTGTGTGTGTGTGTGTGTGTGTGTGTGTGTGTGTGTGTGTGTGTGTGTGTGTGTGTGTGTGTCGAGTACGGGTGGATTCCGAGCGGTGTGTAAAAAGGGTTCAGATCCCGTCCTCACACGCCCTCATGAAGTTCACTCAGATCACATGACAAAGAGGCGATGAGAGACACCTCTCCGCCGTGCCTGATTAAATAACTTTGATGTGTAGAATAATTTCCTCAGGCTAAAAGGTGTTCGATTCAATAAAAGCCATGTCCCCATACACACTCTATGCTTTTGAAATGCTCTGGGGGTTGATTAATGAGTCGGCCATTCATCGTAAGAAAGGAAGAAGTAGAGGATGTAACTTCATTACAGCAACGGAAAAAAGAAAAGAGGAGGGAAAAAAAAAAAAAGAGAGAGAGAGAGAGAGAGAGAGAAGTGCCCTGGAGAGTTTTATTGTACATAATACATGACAGAAATGCTTTTAGTGGCAGCTTGCTATCACTAGACCTCACGTCACCCGACCCGACCTAAACACCTTTCACCAAATCTCTCTCCCAACGTCGAAGGCTGTTGCTATGGATTATTTTAATACGACTCGAGTCATTGAATAAAACGTGCTTTTCCTTTGTTAAAGAGCAACACTAAATAAGTCTCTGAAAAGGAACAAGTCATTTGTTTTTCTTTTTATGACAAAAAAAATTTGTGAAAACTAAAACAAATCAAAATACAAATATACCTGCGTTCAAAAAGTTTCTCCGCAGTGAGCAACTCATTATTATTCTCTCTCATGTATTCATTTATTCAATCTTGCACAATATAGTGATTCCTGTCTCCCGGGCAGCTGCTTGAACTTTTCCACAAACTAAATATTCATTCATTCATTCATTCATCTTCTACCGCTTTATCTGATCTTCCCTCGGGTCACGGGGAGCCTGTGCCTATCTCAGGCGTCTATGGGCATTAAGGCAGGCTACACCCTGGATGGAATGCCTACCCATCGCAGGGCACACACACACTCACATTCAC
This sequence comes from Kryptopterus vitreolus, assembly GCA_030449085.1. NCBI lineage: Eukaryota > Metazoa > Chordata > Actinopteri > Siluriformes > Siluridae > Kryptopterus > Kryptopterus vitreolus. The sequence continues at coordinate 2,485,350 of JACRUU010000026.1, read as the reverse complement.
ACACACATTCACACACTAGGGACAATTTTCCAAGGTGCCAATCAACCTACCGTGCATGTTTTTGGACCGGGGGAAACCGGAGAACCCGGGGAAAAAACCCCTGAGGCACGGGGAGAACATGCAAACTCCACACACACATTCCCGAGACGGGAATCGAACCCGGATCCTGGCGGTGTGAGGCGAACGTGCTAACCACTAAGCCAGCGTGCCCCCACAAACTAAATATGTGTTTTGAAAATAAATAAATAAAAAAACAAACAAACAAACAAAAAATGCTCTACACGCCACTTCGGAGGGACTATATCATATTTATTGATCGCAGAATGAAAGACTCTCCTTTTTTCCTGCCGCTTTTTCTTTTTAGACAAATAAATACACCGAGCGGTCATGTGATCGTGTGTTTTAAAGTGTTCTTGTCCTGCTCCTCCGCTCGCCATCGTCGTCGACTCATTAACGCGTTCACGCCATCACGTGCCTGCTCTGTGAATTATTCATAAGTTCTATACGGGAGCATTTCCTTACTGTAACTTTTCGTCTTCAAAGCAAACTATTTGTCTCCTCCCTCTATTTTGCTAATGCGAGATAAAAAAAAAATAAAAAAAAAGATCCACGAGTTATTTTTGTTGTTGTTCCGTCAGACCGCTGATAAATAAAAATATAAAACATCGAGCACGGTATTGAGTCTCCTTTTACGTTTTAGGTTGAAGTGATCCAAACGGCCACTTTTTTACATTCCGCAGCTCCTCTGGCTGTCCACGGTACGAGTTTAGCGGATGGTGCGTCAGTAATAAAGGTCCGCGGGAAACGCAGAGCTCCCCATGTTTAGTAAACAGACTAGCGGCAATCATTCGTTCGTGTCGATGGATTTTTCCAATCGAATTCCCAGAGTTACTCGAGAATCTTTACATCCCTCGTCATCACTCGTGCCAAGTAAGGTGAACTTGTGAACAGACGTTCGGATAACATCTATATACTTTCATTCCCTGCACACTCTATTACTACTCCCTCCCATTCTCCATCCATCCATCCATCCATCCATCTATCTATCCATATTAGATTCTTGCAATTGTTGAAAAATACAAAAAAAACAAAAACATTCCGGATGAAAAACAAGAGATGATAAAAAAGCAACCAGTGAGAGCTTTGTTGACGAATCTAGACGTAAACAACGGCGTTATCTCCAAATCAACCTTACGCAACAGTTACCCAATTCAGCAACAGTAAATAGCAGGGGTGCAGATTTTTCATTTTCCGCTCTTATTTTCCGTCTCAACACCCTTTTTTTTTTAAAAAAAACAGGTCCACCAATTTAAATTGACTAAAATATCATAACACACTTGTGATTACTCTATGGATCTCTCTCTCTCACACACACACACACACACACACACGTGGATGAATGCTTAGGATCACATGCTCAGGAAATTACTTGAGATCACACACTCAAGAACATACTCAAGATCACACGCTCGGGGAAAATACCAAGGATCACACACACACACACACACACACACACACACACACACACACACACACACACACACACACACACACACACACACACACAGGATCATATGCTCGAGATCACACACAGGAACATACTCTAGATCACGGCATTTAAAGTTCACGTAATCCTCCAGCTTGAAAAGGGTTAAATCCATTCACTGACCAGATTTGGCCCAGGACATCAGACATCTGATACTGACAGGGATTATGGGGGAAGGAGGGAGTCTCCGAATTCATAATAATAATAATAATAATAATAATAATAATAATAATAATAATAATAATAATTAGCAAGCTTGTTGACTTTTACATTTTTATTATGCCTTGAACATGCTTTCCAGGTCAACCAATCACGTAGTGGGGATCACACATGCCCATGAACACGCCACTCAGGATGTCAAAAGGTCAGTCCAATCTCTGCCTGGATTCGGCGCCAGAGATCAGGGAACACCATTGGGCCGGGTTTAAGGAAAAGGAAAAGTACGTCCAAACAAACAAACAAACAAATAAAATAAAAATCCAGGTGGGCATTTCACACCAAACTGTTGAGTGTGTAGTGACTCGGGTTGCAGGATAAACTATCGTGCATGAAATATAGCCGGTCTGAGGGTTCTTCATTTAATAAGTGCATTTTGGAGAAGTTACAAATGAGAGAGAGAGAGAGAGAGAGAGAGAGAGAGAGAGAGAGAGAGAAAGAGAAAAAGAAAAGAAACCCAGAATAGCGCGCGCGCGCACGCACGCGAGCGAGCGAGCGAGCATGTCATGAGAACCATGGACCGCGGTTATAACGCGTCATTGAGTGAAATGCGTGCTAAAGTGCCCCGTGAACTTTTGCACAGGTATGATGAACAGGTGTGTGTTGCTCCTGCACTCACCTCGCTTTTGGTGATCCGGTGCCTGGCGAGTTTGACCACGGCGAAGTTTCCCTTGCCGAGCGTGCGCTCGATGTCGTAGAAGCCCACACGCACCGGCCCGCGGAGCGCCGCTTTCGGCTCGCCGTCAGCCATGACCATGCTTTCCGGCAGGACGCCACGGACGGAGCGCGGGGCTTTCAGCCACGAGTCGGGACGCCGGCGAGGACGCAACGCACCGAGGAAACCAGACGCATGCCTCCAGAAAACCGGAGCGCACTTTTTGACCGCTGTTAAAGGGCGAGAGAAATTATTTGGGGTAATTTTCCTAAAGGAGGGGGGGCAAAAAAGCGCGCGTCTCTCACACACACACACACACACACACACACACACACACACACACACACACACCTTGTGCAACTCTCCTTTCCCCCCCCTGCTACAATAGCGCTATAATATTACAGCTCTCATGAGCGCCAGTGCGCGGACTGACTCGCAGGAGGCATCGTGTTGTCTCTGCTGACGTGCATTGACGTCAGAGCCGAAGGGGGGGTATTTGTAGCGGTGAGGGGGGCGGGGCTTTGAAGCGCTTCCACACTTCAGTGCCAAAACTGGTCGCCTTGGAGACCAGCGTTACTGCTGACGTCAAAGGGCAGCCGAAAAAAAAGGAAACGTTTGCTTTCGAGTTGTGAAGGGTTGTTGTGTTATAACCTTCTATTCATTTCCATTTCCGACACACGGTGATTTGAGCGCACGCTTGCATATATTGCAATATTGAACACCGAACCACAAACGGGGACCGGAATACACACACACACACACACACACACACACACACACACACACACACACACACTTCCTAGAACCCTTGTCTTACATCATAGTTATGCAGCCTCGACAATAGGCCTCAGTGCATGCCGAATGAACGCAACCTGATTGGTGGCTGGAAGCCAAAACACACACACACACACACACACACACACACACACACACACACACACACACACACACACACTTTTACACATTAACCCACATTGCAACTTTATACCTCCTTTATTTCTCAGCAGGGCTTTAATCTTTCACTCCAACTCGTGCGCGATCTGCAAAATACATATAATACTTTGTGCCATTGCATTCTGGAACAAAGTCCAGCTTCCCTGCACACTACCTTCCATAATAACTATACATGAGTCATCTGTATTCGAAGCAACATATCACACGAGTGTTAAGACAGAATAAATAAAATACCCCCCCCCCCACACACACACAACCAATTAATCAATCAGTATCACTAGTGCAGTGTAAGTCCTCCACACTGACTTATAACATATGCCTAAACGGCATGCACCTCAGTACACCAGTGTTATGGTACAGACCGAATAATAACTGAGAAGCTTATAACGGGCAGTTTTATGCTAAGTATTGTGTTGGCATGTACTCCAACAGTATCATGTCCAGCTCCGGTAAACAGGGACATCTGCTGGAATTGTTCAGTATTACATCGCTACCAAGGCCTGTTAGTCTAAACAGATTTATTATTTACATATTTTTTTTTTTACACAAAGGAAAGAAAAGAAACAATCAGTATCAAAACAGAAAATAGTAATATGTTTGACAAGACAGGAGTATGGAAAAATAAAATAACATCTTGATTATGAGCGTCTGTCAAAAGTTTGGAAACGCAAGTCTTTTATGTGTTTTTTTTTAGACAAATGTATGTTCCTGTATGGTTCCTTTTGTTTATATGCAAAAAAAAAAAACAGAAGGTAACAGACTGGAAGAAGGTTCTGCAGACAGATTTAGGATTGTCGTAGTTTACGACTAGGCCCCTCAAACATGATAAATCCTCACACTATCCAATGACGTACTGTAGTTTGATGCATATAAACAAAAGGAATGGGCGCATGTCTGATACACAGACTGCATTCAGAAAGTACTCCGACCCCTACATTTTTTATCTGCAGCCTGGTACTACAATTGTTCACATTATTTATTTCATTATTACCTCATAATGACAAACTGAAACACAAATCTTTATCAATCTTAAGTGGAGTTTACACGTGGAAAGGTTTATTCATTTGGAAAGGCACACATCCCTTTATAGAAGGTGTCACAGTTGGCAAAAACAAAAACAAGCCATGGAGTCAAAGGATCTGCCTGCAGAGCTCAGAGACAGGGATTGTAGCAAGGCACAGGTCTGGGAAGGGTATAAACTTCTCAAACGGAAGAAGCGTGGCAAAACAGGAGTGTACCAAGAGCTGGCCGCATGGCCAAACTGAGCAATCTGGGGAGAGGGGTCATAGTAAGAGAGGTAAGCCAAGAATCCGATGGTTAGTGATCTCCAGAGATCCTACATGGACACATGGACATGGGGCAAAGTTACAGAAGGACCAGGCCTCCACTGATCTGGCCTAAACAGAAGCCTCTCCTCATGAAGAAAAACCCATGGAAGTCTGCTTGAAGTTTGGCAACAGGCACCTTAATATATATATATATATATATAGTATACACATATATAGATATATATATATATATATATATATATTTATAGAGAGAGAGAGAGAGAGAGAGAGAGACTTGAGACTTGTATATATATATATATATATATATATAATATATATATAGAGAGAGAGAGAGAGAGAGAGAGAGAGAGAGAGAGAGAGAGAGTGAGAGAGAGAGACACATGTGTGTATATATATATATATATGGTGTGGTCTCTCTCTCTCTCTCTCTCTCTCTCTATATATATATATATATATATATATATATATATACACATACACACACACACACATCTCTCTTTCACACACACACACACACCTCTCTCTCTCACACGTGTCTCTCTCTCTCTCTCTCTCGCTCTCTCTCTCTCTCTCTCTCTCTCTCTCGATATACACACACACACACACACACACACACACACTGTATATATGTTAACACTGTTCAGAATGAAGATGCCTGACGTTTATGATTATAGAGGGAAAACACTGATCGCGGTTAAACCAATAGGATACATCTCCAAATACTGTGTGCATAAAGTCTGAATTGGCAAATCCTTATGTTATATGTTATATATATATATATATTAAAAAAAAACAGTTGACGGAATCCTTGACGATATTTCGTTCAATATCGTTTTGAGCACAACAGGAAAAGAATAAAACAGTTTTCTGCTTTTGCAAACTTTTTTTTTTTTTAGCACTCTAAAATATCCAGGCTAAGCAAATCTGCCCTTCTTGTGCCTTTGAACTGGTATGACTGCACAGAATCGACTGAAAAACAAAAGTGGACCTCAATAGGACAGACGGGACAGGATAATGTTCGGATGAGCAGAAAGGTCAGGGCACGATCGTGCGAGTTTCCGTGTGCGCTGGCTTCTTCCCGGATACCAGAGAGCTCAAAGGGAAATGGCTATAAAGCGATGACATCTTTGTGCTTCATCGTACTGCCCATTTTACTGCTTACTCTCCTCCATAGGGATAAGCATTCACACGACCCCCCCCCCCCCAGGACCTTTCACATATGGTTACTATAGATTGCATGAAAGCCCAAGCACAGACACTGTTGAGATGTGGACCAGGTGGGTTGAAATTCATTCATAGGCTCAGTATCCATAAATGTCGTTATCCACCCATCCTGCCTCTGCAGCAGCTGGAGTGCGGCAGGTCTCGTAGATGTCGTTGGTGACAAAGCCTGCTGTGTTACTGGGAACGTTCTCGTAGTCTGCTGAACTAAACGTTCTGTTGATTTCGGAGCTCATGTATTCGAGCTGGGCCCCATTCCGGCACTTGGGGGCGGGGCTGCGGCTGTTTTTAAGGGCGCTGGTGGACACCCATTGACCAGGCACAGCGTAGATGTCATTTTGCTCCTTTCTCCTAAAAAGAAACAGGGGTTAATCTCACGCCATGACGTTTCATTTAAGCACTAAGGTCTGAAAGCACATTCTTATATTGTACATTCGTGTATTTCTAACCAGCGAGCTAAAGTGATGTTTATAATCTACACTACTGATAAAAGAATAGAATACGATGATGGAATAGAATATGACGAATCCCTAATAGAATGGCGGCTTGCTAATGTAAGCTAACCAAAATGAATAATCAAAGTTAATTCAGTGCTTAAAATAAACACTAGTGTCAACAATACAAGTAGCTAAGGGATTTCTAGGAACTTGTACTAGTATGTCAATTTTTCCCCTCTCTACTATGTAAGCATCATTTGCATCCCATCCTCCCTAGCGAGTTGGTTTCCTCCCTCGCCATTATCTCCTCGGAGTATTCCACATCCGCTGCTATCTAGATGTCTAGCAGGCCCGTGTCGCTAGAGTCCTAAAGTGATTTTTCCCTCTCCCGCACACACGACAGCGGAATCGGTTCCTGTATTGACACACAGCTTTGGGGATGAAGATGGCCAGTGGATTTGTCTAATTTGTTCATGTAACACAATGGAACGGCTTTTTTGGGATCACTGTGGGCAAAAGACAGTGCACCCCGTTACGAGCGTGTAATTCCCAGCTACAAGTATGACTCACTATGGGGACGGCAACTACTCAGGCCTTACAGCAGGAGTGCCAAACTTATTTTCAGCATTGCCCTCGAAGTATATACACTGTATATACACTGATGAGCGACGCCACCTCATAACACAAAAGACACACCGTTTTTTCTCCTTGAAGCACAAACATGTATTCACAATCCCTTCTTTCTTGGAAGTGCCTTCCGTCTGCATCTATTATTCCCATTGACATTATTGGACATTCCGGGAGCTCGCGTTGGAAAAATCTAGTGGCGGGATGTCGGTAACATAGCCGCATGCATTGTGGTAGATGTAGTTTATTGTCAATGCACGCTTTAAAGCGACATCGCCTTATTTTAAGACAATCATACACCTTTTAAGCTGCACATGGTCGTTTAAGTTCGACACATATGCCCTTTTAGTGTGCACCCCAAACATGCCCCACATTTCACACTGGTGGCTTCAGTGGGGCAGCTTGGAAATGTAGGCCTCTTATTTTGCCGGACGCCGTTACAGCGCTTATCCAGAGCAGCACACTTCTAGTGCCACGCTAATAGGCATAGAACTCAAAACCTTCTGATCAGAAATCGAACACCTTATCCACTGAGCTGCCCTCACACACAACAGTTACATTTATATTTATGCCAACACTCGTATTTCATCATGGCTTACATGAGTGCTAAATTCTGATTCGGTAATCATCTGGAGACCAAATAGGAATGCTATCGTTTTAAAACCTTGTTGGAAGAGAAAATAGGTAGAAAGCAAGCAAAAAAAAAAAGCTGAGTGTTAATTCTGGAAGAAGTAGATCTTTAGACATTATTTGAAGACTGCTAGTAATTAGGATAAGACAGAACAGAGAAAAGACTGCGGACTGCGGGAAGTGCTCAAAAATGTGTCTATGTGTAATTATTGTAATAAACTAATATACTGCAAGTGAAGTGTCACATGAGTAAGCATCTGCGGTTGGTTCACCGTTTGAAGTCGGGAATGGATACGAATCGGAATCGTGAATCGGAATCGCTAAAATTAAAACGATACCCAACCCGCAGCGCAAACTGATATTAATGAAACATGGACCCCATATTTTTTAACCTTTGAAGACCCTATGTAGGTTTTTTGTGGGCAATTTGCTGTTGGATTGGAACCACCAGAGGACCAACAACACAAAACGTTCAACACACAGTAAGATCACCCTACGAAGCTCTTCTCCTTGTCAGGTTTACAAGATTACACCATGCAGTAGTGCATGACCATGCATATAGTCATCTAACTCACTTCTTAGCCATGACTCTATAACAGAAGACCCCCGAGACCACCAGTATAATCAAAAGCAGGAGAGGTACAGTAGCCAGGAGGATGTAGGAGACATTGATTGCTTCATCTGGAAGAGACAACGTTAGGAAGAGATTGCATTAGCAAAACAATCGAGCGCTCGTTCCAACACAAAAACGACGGCAATGTTATAATAAACTGCTGAAACAAGTCACCTGATTCAGAAAATCCTGTCCTTATCATTTCATCGTTCAGTGTTACAGGATGTTGCTTGAGAGTTACTGCTGGAAATGAAGAAAATCAAACAACAATGCTGATTATTCGTCCATTTTAGATCCCATTCATTCATTTATTCATTCATCTTCTACCGCTTTATCTTCCCTTGGATTGCCTATCTCAGGCGTCTATGGGCATTAAGGCAGGATACACCCTGGATGGAATGCCAACCCATCGCAGGGACGCACACTCACATTCACACACACATATTCATACTCTAGGGACAATTTTCCAAGGTGCCAATCAACCTACCGTGCATGTTTTTGGACCGGGAGGAAACCGGAGAAAAACCCCCTGAGGCACGGGGAGAACATGCACAAACTCCACACACACATGGCCGAGACGGGAATCGAACCTGGACCCTGGCGGTGTGAGGCGAACGTGCTATCCACTAAACCACCGTGCCCCCTTGATATATTCATATTTATTTGATTTAGCCCATTTTTATGGCTCAATATTGTTTTTTTTGCAATAAAGAGTGCCTATTTGAGTTACTATATGATGTATTTGAGGATGGTGAGTGTAAATTATAGCAACATCAAAAGAATACATTTGGATAAATTGCCTAAAATATTAAAGCTACCCATAATACATGCCATATTTCCAAAATAGGTTCTCATTGTGTAAATAATCCCAGTAAAATGTGAATGTTTGTGACATCGATTTAGGGGGACAAATGCATTAGTACACAGATAAGCTTGAACCTTGGAAAACAAAACATGTTTTGGGTACAACAACAGAAACTATGATCGATGAGGTTTGTTGTTCTTATCTAATGTTTGCAAGCAATTTCGCTCATTGATAATGGGTCACAAAGTCTTCCTGACTGCAACACCTATTTCCCTGAACGGCCAGTTTTCCATCCAATTATATTGATTATTCATTTGTCAGCGTCCACAAATTGTGCTTTTTTTTTTTCTTTAAAGTGGACTTAAAGTGGATTTAAATGTACAGTGAACAAAACTGATACTTTTAAATGCACTATATCTTCTACATTCATTCATTCATTTCATTCATCTTCTAGAAGACGCTCTATATATCCGATCTTCCCTCGGGTCACGGGGATTCTGTGCCTATCTCAGGCGTCTATGGGCATTAAGGCAGGATACACCCTGGATGGAATCCCAACCCATCGCAGGACACACACACACACACACACACACACACGGTACAATTTTCCAATCAAACTACCGTGCATGTTTTTGGACCGGGAGGAAACCGGAGAACACGGAGAAAAACCCCCATGAGGCACGGGGAGAACATGCAAACTCCACACACACATGGCCGAGGCGGGAATCGAACCCAGACCCTGGCGGTGTGAGGCGAACGTGCTAACCACTATCTTCTACATGTTTCTACTTTTATCACTGTAAACTATTTTCTAGTTTGTTTGTTTTTTATAGCAACTAAACCAATTTTCCTGAAAACATCATTCAGTTTTGATTCATAATTTTAATTAAACATTATTAAGAAATAAATTAAGTCATTCCTAAATTTGTAAGATTTGGACGTGCCATTCAATGATACAAAATAAGTACTGTCAATATCTATCAAAAGTTTGGAAACACCAAATCCTATCCTTTTTGAGTCCTGTGCACTTATAATATACAATATATATACAGTGGCAAGAAAAAGTATGGGAACCTTTTGGAATTTCATGGTTTTCTGAATAAATTTGTCATAAAATGTTATCTGATCTTCATCTAATTCATTGGTATTGACAAACACAATGTGTCTAAAAATAATAACACCAAAAAAAAATCCAATCTTTCTTGTCTTTATTGAACACAATCATTCAACATTCAAAAATGGCAGTGGAAAAAGTAAGTGAAACCTTGAGTTAATGACCTCAAAAAAACGCTAATTGGAGTTAATTGGTTTTTATCACACCTGGAGTCTTGTTAAGATAATAAGTTTGGAGGTGTGGACTACAGATACTTTGACTGATAAAAACCCCTCAAACCTTTGGAGTTTGCTCTGCACAAGAAGAACATGATTATGTGAGCCATGCCTCGCCAAAAAGAGCTTTCAGAGGACCTACGATCAAGAATTGTTGATTTACATGAAGCTGGCGAGGGTTACAAAGGGTTATTTCAAAGACTTTAGAAATTCACCAGTCTACAGTTCGGCAAACAATCTACAAATGGAGACAATTTGGGACTGTTGCTACTCTACCTAGAAGTGGGCGCCCCGTCAAAATGACACCAAGAGCACAACGAACACTCATCAATGAGGTAAAGAAACAACCCCGAATGACAGCCAAAGATTTGAAGGCATCATTGGAACTTGCTAACATATCTGTTCATGAGTCTACAATACGTAAAACACTGAACAAGCAGGGTATCCACGGCAGGACACCGCGAAGGAAGCCGCTGCTTACTAAAAAGAACATTGCTGCACGCCTTAAGTTTGCAAAAGAGCACATTGACACTCCACAGCGGTATTGGCAAAATGTTTTGTGGACTGATGAAACTAAGATTGAACTATTTGGAAAAAAACACACAGCACTACATCTGGCGTAGAAAGGGCACGGCATATCGTCATGAAAACATCATCCCAACTGTAAAGTATGGTGGAGGAAGCATCATGATTTGGGCCTGCTTTGCTGCATCAGGGCCTGGCCAACTTGCAATCATTGAGGGGAAGATGAATTCCCAAGTATATCAGACAATTCTTCAGGATAATGTGAGAATGTCTGTACATCAGCTGAAACTGTGTAGAAAGTGGGTGATGCAACAGGACAACGACCCAAAACACCGGAGCGAGTCCACAACAGAATGGCTTCAGAAAAACAAAATCCGCCTTTTGGAGTGGCCAAGTCAGAGCCCAGACCTCAACCCAATAGAGATGCTATGGACTGACTTGAAGAGGGCCGTACACATGAGACGTCCAAAGAATATGACAGAGCTAAAGCAGTTCTGCCAGGAAGAATGGGCTAAAATTCCTCCTCAGCGATGTGCAGGTCTGATCCACAGCTACAGGAAGCGCCTGGTTGAGGTTATTGCTGCCGGGGGGGGTCAACCAGTTATTCATTCTAAGCTTTCACTTACTTTTTCCACTGCCATTTTGAATGTTGAATGATTGTGTTCAATAAAGACAAGAAAGATTGGATTTTTTTGGTGTTATTATTTTTAGACACATTGTGTTTGTCAATACCAATGAATTAGATGAAGATCAGATAACATTTTATGACAAATTTATTCAGAAAACCATGAAATTCCAAAACGTTCACATACTTTTTCTTGCCACTGTAACTCTATAGAAGAGAACATATCAGGAGACTTACTCTTACTCCCACAGTCAAACATGGAGGTGGTAAACTTAATAGTTTTAGAACAGGGAAAGTCGTAGACTTAAACCGGAATACTGAACCGACACGACCACCATTCCGTACTTCAACACCATGGAATTCCATTTGGAATGTGGCTCAAGGACCCGAGGCAAACGTCCTGGTTTGTAAGCATGTAATGAGAGCTGTCATCTGGAGTGTTATTTAACATGGATATGCCTGCCCAGTCACAACACCTAATCCTATTGAACTGCCTTGGGATGAACTGGATCGTGTTTGGAGCGCTCCGAAAAAAATATAATATAATAAATAAATAAATAATTTTTTATATAAATCTTTTTCACTTATATATCGGTGTGTCAATTTTCATACAGAAATTCAGTATTTAGTTTTATATTTAGTATTTAGCCTGGAAAAACAGTGTATATATAATATATATAAATATATAAATATAAATATATAAATATATATATATATATATATATATAGGCGGGGCACGGTGGCTTAGTGGTTAGCACGTTCGCCTCACGTCGGGGTTCGATTCCCGTCTCGGCCATGTGTGTGTGGAGTTTGCATGTTCTCCCCGTGCCTTAGGGGGTTTTTCTCCGGGTTCTCCGGTTTCCTCCCGGTCCAAAAACATGCACACTAGGTTGATTGGCACCTTGGAAAAATTGTCCCTAGTGTGTGAATGTGTGTGTGTGCCCTGCGATGGGTTGGCATTCCATCCAGGGTGTATCCTGCCTTAATGCCCATAGACGCCTGAGATAGGCACATAGGCATATATATATATATATATATGGGCTCTCAAAGTTAATGTGTTAACGCAAATTCACTTTAATGGCATTCATTTTTATTACTTAATTTTTTTATTACAGTATTACCATGTGGGTGATCTGTTCCTTCACTCAGCGTCGTGTTGACAAATGAACAAGACACTGGGCACTTCATAGCGTTCCATTCTACGCTATCTACGTCAGGGTTTTTTTTACTCCTACATGTATTTCCAATTTAATTCATACACTTTCATACATTTCATTTCACTTTCTCTTTTTGCTTTTGCTTTTCGAGGCCTTGACTCCATGTGTCAGAAATTCAAGTTCTTTTAAGTCATGTGAGAACCCTGAATAGAGGTCCTTGTGTTTACTGGTTTTATAGAATGTTTTAAATACTAAATCCTACATTTAGAAGAAAATAATAACCTTATTTTCGGTTAGGAACAGCGGTGTAGCATTGTCCAGTGCAGTCCTATTTTCTTTCATTCTAAATAAGGTTGACACTATGGGAATAAACGAAGGGTCTATATTTAAAAGATGGGATGATAAACTGACTCCAGTTGCAGAAAGGAATGGAAAAATGAACAACAACTAGACCATTCAGGCCGAGACGATTGTTTTTTTTTTTGTTTTTTTTACCTGAATGAGCAGTGGAATTTCCAGCAGGAGTGGAAACCGGATATATTCTGAAAGATAAACAGACAGGGACAAGGAAATGAATTTTTCGAGATAAACAGACAGGGACAAGGGATATTTTTGACATGTGTTAATAGAATCTTAGTCTGCTCTAAAAAAAACAAACAACAACCTCAACGTCCAGTTGCTCAAGATAAAAAAACGTTTCACAAACAACAACCTAACAACACAATAATGAGTGTACCAGTTTACATGGTATACAATCATATAATTGATTATTACCTATTTAACGATTTTTCAGTGACATCTTAATTCATTAACTGGAACTAGCATGCACATAACTAAACACAATAATATATATATATAATATATATATATATATCTATATATATATATATATATATATATAAAACCAACAAACCAAAACAACCTAAACTAACACGAGTGTATTGTATTACTGGTATACATATCATATAATTATTTCTGAATAAACAGACAGGGACAAGGGATATTTTTGACATGTGTTAATAGAATGTCTATTGCTCTAAAAAAAACAAACAACAACCTCAACGGACCAGTTTCATGCAAGATGATTTTTCAGTGAGCATGCACATAACTAAACACAATAATGAGTGTATTGTATTACTGGTATACATATCATATAATTGAATTATTACCTATTTAACGATAACTCAATACTGAATCAGTGACATCTTAATTCATTAATACATAGAAGTAAACTGACAAGGGCATGAAATTAGCATATGATATTATATATATATATATATATATATATATATATATATATATATATATATATATATATATATACTATATATATATATATATATATATATATATATATATATATATAGGAGAAGCACGGTGGCTTAGTGGTTAGCACGTTCGCCTCACACCGCCAGGATCCGGGTTCGAGTCCTGTCTCGGCCATGTGTGTGTTGAGTTTGCATGTTCTCCCTGTGCCTCAGGGGGTTCTCCGGTTTCCTCCCGGTCCAAAAACATGCACGGGAGATTGATTAGCACCTTGGAAAAATGTCCCTAGTGTATGAGTGTGTGTATGAATGTATGTGTGTGTGTCCTGTGTTGGGTTGGCATTCCATCCAGGGTGTATCCAGCCTTAATGCCCATAGACGCCTGAGATAAGCACAGACTCCCCGTGACCCGAGGGAAGATCGGATAAAGCGGTAGAAGATGAATGAATATATATAGGTAACTTAAAGGTATATAAGTGACATAATGAATAATGATAGAACAAAGGTATATAAGTGACACACACCTTCTGCATATTTGCATATGAAGTTATTTTTGCTGCTGCATCTGATATCACTCCACTTGAACATATGGCGGTCTTTCAGAGAAGCAGGGGGTCTGTAGTACATGGCCACACACTGGTCCGAACCGCACGAAGGCTCATTCAACATCCAGTTCCTGCAACAGACAACAGCGTGAATAACTGCTGCTATTGTAAGCTCTTAGAAGATAATTACACCCGCCAACAAATAAAGTTTCCTTTGTGTTCATGACCCAATGCTTTTTCAGCAGGAGGCTCCCTTATGTAGGCCGTTTGAGGCCAAAAGAAAACTCATGACTCAAAACATCCTCAGACTTACAATTAGACTTTAAAACGGTAGATTTTACAGTTTATTATGCAATCAAGCAAAGCACTTCTGTATTTACCTTCCCAGCTGAAACACTGAAATCAGCTATCTCAAAATGAGCATTTTAGCATTAGCATGTATCGTGTTTTGTGCGCCCATTGCTAACCGTTCGGTGCACTCGTATATCAAAGGAGGGTTTTTTTAGGTTTCAGTGTGAATGTGCTTCGTAAAATTGATATAATCATGTTATTTTTGAATAGTTCTATTTATTTAATACACCATAATTTACGTAAGTTTCCACTACTAAAAAACAAACAAACAAAACATTTCGGGATACAAACGTGACTTTTTTCCCCTCAGAATTCCGAGATATAAACTGGCAATTGAAAGATATAAAGTCAGAATTGCGAGTTATAATGTCAGAATTGCGATATGAACGTGAAAAAAAAAGGGTTTTGTTTTGTTTATTTAATCCAAAATCCATTTTGGTCCCGAACTTTACCTGCGATGACTGAATCTATTGTTAAATAGGACAAAGCAACATGAAGAATAAGCCTTTATGAAGCTGAGGAATGAAGGAAATGCTTTAAAAGCTTTTAAAATGCATTAAAAGCAGAATTATGATGTGGCAAGGATAAAGGATCGTACATAAGTACTTAATAATACAAGCCTTACAATGTTTTTTATTAATTGTCTTAACTTCAATGACAATTTTCTTATATTTACAGTGTCTTTTAGACACTCGTTTACTCTCTGGACAAAGATATTGAGACGTCTGGTATTTTCTAGTCAGATGTAGCTTCACCCCAAAGTTGCATTTGGATGTTATAGCCATCCAAATGCCATCCTTCACTTGAACTAGAAAACCAAAACCTTTTCCAGCACAAATGGAGATTATTATAAGAGCAAATACCGGTCCACCATCTAATATACTTTTTAAAACTAGTTGACTCCTATTTTTTTTTCTGGCTTCTGTTTACGATTTTAGGACGGAAATTTGCTCCACCAGCAGCTGGAAAAGATCTGCTCAGCTCTGCTAAGCAGTTTCCTTCAAAACAAATAAGAGGGTACACGCAGTTTCAACAGAACAATTGGCACCAGGTCGGAAAAGGTGAAGGCTTGTGGATGTTTTCGCTTTGTCACTGCAATTCACCTTACAGCCAGCAGAGGGCTCTAGACATTTATAAACTGCTACTTTAAGGGACGTTTACAGGATTTGACAGCTGATCAACTTACTTTGGTCTCTTTCCTGTAACTGAGCAGCTCAAGGGCCTTGCTTCGGGGCCCAGGAGAAGCAGCTTAATGTGGCTATCTATCTATCTATCTATCTATCTATCTATCTATCTATCTATCTATCTATCTATCTATCTACTTTATAATTAACTACAACCTTCTATCTACTCAACAATTTATGTAACCACTGTTCGATTTGTCTGAAATATACTTTTATTAAAGAAATAAATGTGTGGAGCTTATTGTGTCATGTCAAGAGTCTACACAAAATAATGCTAAATATAATATAAAGGGTGCACACATGGCCATATCTGCCACATACTATCCACTGTACATCATATTTGAAATTTTTATTCTTGCTTTATTTTACACACACTATTTTTAATCTTATTTAATTATATTTTTCTTTCCATTTATTTATGATAAAAGTCTGCACTATTTCTTTATTTTTTTCCGTTATGTTTATATGATGGACGGGCGTAAGAAGCATTTCACTGCATGTCCTACGTGTATGTCTGCATGACAAATAAAATAAGAATTTCAATATAAACCATCATTTTTGAATTGGTTATGCTGTTGTTGTGAAATAGTTATTTTGTAAACATCTACAGTGGGAACATATCCTTCATATTGCACAGAAGGTTTTATTCATTCATTCATCTTCTACCGCTTTATCCGATCTTCCTCGGGTCACGGGGAGCCTGTGCCTATCTCAGGCGTCTATGGGCATTAAGGCAGGATACACCCTGGATGGAATGCCAACCCATCGCAGGGCACACACACTCACACTCACACACACATTCATACACTAGGTACAATTTTCCAAGGTGCCAATCAACCTAGCGTGCATGTTTTTGGACCGGGAGGAAACCGGAGAACCCGGAGAAAAACCCCCTGAGGCACGGGGAGAACATGCAAACTCCACACACACATTCCCGAGACGGGAATCGAACCCGGATCCTGGCGGTGTGAGGCGAACGAAATTCTGAGATTTCTTTACAATGTTTAACAGACGGCACCATGGGCCATACAATGGGGCCCGAAGGCTGAGCGTACTAGTGAAAATGTTAATTTTTTGTGTCAAATTTTTTTTGTGTAAAATATGGAACAACTAAGTGTACATGACATATATTAAACCCAGGCCACTATTTTGAACATCCAAAGTAACAGAGGAATAATTTATATAGATAAACAAAAAGCAATATAAATAAATACATGAAGAAATAAATAAAATAATAACTAAGTAAATAATAAATAATCAATAATTTTAAAATATAGAGAAAAATAACAGTAATGAATACTTTAAGAAAAAAAATATATAATTAAGATCTAAATACATTGAAGTACAAAAAAAATTAAGAGGAAAGAGAGAAAGAGAGAGAGAGAGAGAGAGAGAGAGAGAGAGAGAGAGAGAGAGAGAGTGAGAAAAAAAGGGTCTATAATGAAGGTATGGTCTCAACTTTTCTTTCTCAACTACATCTCCATTTGTGCTTTATTGTCAGAGCACTCGAGTTCCATCAGAGTGTTATCTGAACACATGATACATTTCCCATCAGCCACTGCTCCTTCATCGCACAAGCTGCACTTATCACCCACCCCTTTTCCATACTGTATTTTTTTTTTATCTCTGCAATATTGAATTTGGATGGGCTACGGTGGCTTAGTGGTTAGCACGTTCGCCTCACACCGCCAGGGTCCGGGTTCGATTCCCGTCTCGGCCATGTGTGTGTGGAGTTTGTGCATGTTCTCCCCGTGCCTCAGGGGGTTTTTCTCCGGGTTTTCCGGTTTCCTCCTGGTCCAAAAACATGCACGGTAGGTTGATTGGCACCTTGGAAAATTGTCCCTAGTGTATGAATCTGTGTGTGAATGTGATAATGTGAATACGAAAGTGAGTGTGTGTGTGTGTGTGTGTGTGTGTGTGTGTGTGTGTGCCCTGCGATGGGTTGGCATTCCATCCAGGGTGTATCCTGCCTTAATGCCCATAGACGCCTGAGATAGACACAGACTCCCCGTGACCCGAGGGAAGATCGGATAAAGCGGTAGAAGTAGAAGATGAATGAATGAATGAATGAATGAATATTGCAATTGGCAGTTCAGGTCAGATTTCATGCAAGTTAGTGTTTTTAATTCTGTAAAGAATTAAATTACAGTATCTGCATTTGCCTAGGCTTTCACTTTGTCATGAGGCTACATTCAATATCACATATATTATTCAAAAAACAAACAAACAAACAAATAAAACAACAAGCTTATTCCATTGTGGGCGGCCTTTCCATTGCAAGTCATGCAGCTTCATTGATACCTGTAGGTGGCCTGTCTCTGGTCCAGCCAGTAATACTGCGAAGAGCACGTTGCAGAACCTTGATTCCTTCGCATTCCGATCCACAAGTCCCCTCCGGCACCCGGAGCGCCTCGGACGAACATCTCCATGAGCTTCTGCTCGCTTTCCGTTTCAATACTGAGCAGCTCGCCGTCATCGTCCCTGCACGCCCGCCTGGCTTCCTCAAAGCTCATCCTGTACACGCTGTCCTGGTGGTAGACGATCTTATAGCACGGCCTCTCGGTACCCCGCCGGCATATGCGCTGGCCTGAACGACACAAGTTCACAAAACATCCACACTGTTGTATTATTCTAGCTCTTATATACTATATGACGACTGTCAAATATCTAGTGAAAAGGAAAACAAAATCGCTTATATCAGCTGTTTTCCATTGAATG
This sequence comes from Kryptopterus vitreolus, assembly GCA_030449085.1. Classification (NCBI taxonomy): domain Eukaryota; kingdom Metazoa; phylum Chordata; class Actinopteri; order Siluriformes; family Siluridae; genus Kryptopterus; species Kryptopterus vitreolus. The sequence goes on along the minus strand of JACRUU010000026.1, from coordinate 2,466,658 downwards.
TATAAAAAAAGGACTTTTCCCCCCACGACCTATACACAAAACAGATGTTGCACAAAGGAAAGTCATCTTAAAATGACTCACATCTGCCCACATCTTTAAACACCCGCAGGAGCTGGACCTGCGATTCCTATTTACTTTTGTTGAGTCATTTTAAAGTAAATTGTTTAGTAACTACTATGAATTGTTAAATCAGAGAATAATACACTTTTGGATGACTCGGCCAAAGATTTACACAAATATTTTGGGCGCAAAAGTATAAAAGTCCCTGGTGAGACGCTGCTATTTCGACTATTTATAGTGCCATTTATGAGTTTTTCCCTTTGTTTCTGGTGCTTTTAGAAATGAAAACATATCCAGGTGTTCCAGGTTGTGTGGGGAACCTTATCATGCCCTGTAGTATACAGCTAGTATTAGAGCAGCTACCAATAGCAATCTTAAAAATAGCAATAACGTGAACGTAGAAAGATCCGAATGCAGGGAAATAAGCCTACGCATGTAGCCGACGCCCTCCTGAGCGTTTATACTTCTGCGTCGCTCTATTACTATTCCGAAACGCTAGCTGGTGCAGTGTTTGAGTTTCTTTGTTGGTGTTTGGGGTTTCAGCTGTAGCAACAATGGCAAATTCCTGTCTTTCTAAAATGTAGATGAAGAGGTGGCGTGATTTGTTTCTTCAAAAATGGCGGTACGGCGGAATACGCTGGAATAGGTACGATGCTACACCTTGGAAATACGCTGCCAAGCCGACCAATCACAGACCTCTGTGTCGATGTGACGCATTGTTACGTTTCAGAGCGATGCGTGGCTGGTTATGGTCTTGTCTATAGCGTAACCTGACGCCTCGATGTCGTATCCTCTATGCATAACTTAAAACCAGCCTATACTCGGAAGTGAATCGCCATTAATTAGAAAGGAGATTAACCCTAACTAGAATCGCAGAAATACACAATGGATATACAATACATATTGCCACGATACAAACTCAATACCAACTCCCTTGCAAATTAAAATCAGTCCTAAGTAAATCAAAAAATTATTAAAAAAAAGAAGAAAAGAAATAACGTTCCCATTTCCTGATCTGCATATTTACAGGTTTACAGGTCAGTTCGGGAAATTAAATCGGATTCAGATTTGCTTCCTAGTGTATGTAGACCAGGAAATGGGAGTCAGTTCCTGTTCACACTGGATCAACAAACTAGATCAGGCTCAGAATGGCTCAGAATGGGATGTGGGACTGGTTCCTGTACACAATGGACCAGAAACGTAAGATTCCGAATAGATTCCCTCTCCTGCCTGACATCAGGATCAATCCCTGTAGTAAACAATTTAGATACGAGGTATCTCAGTCATTTTACATACAGATCGGTTCCTAAATTACTTCCAGAGGAAATCAATTAGTAAATCAGGTCGTGTCTTTATAATTCATGAGGTGTGCAAAAACAATTGCGTTATTAATGGACACAACAATGCGCATTTTTTTTTCTTTTGTGTAACATGATTTATGCCCTAGACCTGATGTGTCACCTTCACATCCCACAGTTCTACATAAAGAAGGCTGTAGATGGAGTTAATAGGGTACACATGGGGACTATTAGGAGGTATATTTTAGAGTTAGTACAGACCTCAGGATTGCCTATTTACAAATAAATAAGAAAAACATATAGAAAACGTCACTCGCACACTTTACAAACAAAATGTTTACTCCACAAGCAGGTTATTTGGGAAGACTTTCATTCATAATGCATCTTCCAAAATTTTTTTCCTGATCATTTTTCCCCCCCAAGTGTTAAGAACATATTGCACCTTGAGTCTGGATGGAGTGTGAAGGAATTCCCAACTTCGACAACAACAACAACAACATCTGCGGAGCGCTTATAATAACATGTGACGTAGACTCCACCAAGGATCAGTTTAACGATGGCAAGAAAGCTGATATTAATAAGGTCCCAGAAGGTTTACAATGGATTACTGGGACACACAGCAGCCAACAAAAAACCAGGACTGATTTCCCTATCAAATTTCATATAGCATGTAAACACATGTTTTTTTTGTACTGTAGTCAGGATAGATCAGCTGTTTGGTTTGTTGAATTTTATTTTCTTTAATTTGTGTCAAATTCCGGTTTCCTCCCGGTCCAAAAAACATGCACGGTAGGTTGATTGGCACCTTGGAAAATTGTCCCTAGTGTATGAATGTGTGTGTGTGTGTGTGAATGAATGTGTGTGCCCTGCGATGGGTTGGCATTCCATCCAGGGTGTATCCTTCCTTAATGCCCATAGACGCCTGAGATAGGCACAGACTCCCCGTGACCCGAGGGAAGATCAGATAAAGCGGTAGAAGATGAATGAATGATTGTGTCAAATTACAGATTCCATTACAGACCAGGACCTTAAATAGGATTCAGAATAGTTTCCTGTGCCGAATGAATTCAGTACCAATCAATGAACTCATTGCCGTAACTCATTTCATTACATATCAGATTCAAAATCAGTCAGAAGGCTGATCGGATTAGGAAAAGACGTTTCTGGAAGCCCGTTTCTGTACTGAATGGAGGGAATCAATAGATTTATTTAATCAGTAGATTTAATCAATAGCTTTAATACAGATGTGTTGCTTTCCAATTCTAGTTCAGATTAGGAAATCAGCTTGCATTCAAAACAATCCCTGTACAGGTCATAATGCGATTGTCCAAAACCCTGTGCATTATTGATGGACGTGTCCTTCACAATGAAATATGTGTATATTTATATATATATACACGTGTGCATATGCATATGTACAAGTATGTATTCATACACACACATATATATATATATATATATATATATATATATATATAAAAAAATATATATATATATATATATATATATATAAAAAAAAATATATATATATATATATATATATATATGCACAGCTATTAGGCGTAATTTTTTATTCATTTGTTCTTTTTTGTTGTTATATATATATATATATATATATATATATATATATATATATAATATAAATAAACCAAAAAATAAAATAGTAAATATAAGTAAAATAAATAAATAGTAAATAATCAATAGTATTATATATTTATATATATATATATATATATATATATATATATATATATATATATGTGTGTGTGTGTGTGTGTGTGTGTGTGTGTGTGTGTGTGTGTGTGTGTGTGTGTGTGTGTGTGTGTGTTTGTGTTTGTTTTGTTTCCCCCAAACCACAGTTCCACACAAAGAAGGTACATACAGATACATACAGTAGATATTTTATTATTATTTTAGACCTTATTATTTTATAAAGCTATTGCACACCTCAGAGTTTATAAACTACAATTCGAACTTGAGCAAACGGTAAAGGAATCTTCACTCCCACACATTATAAACACAACATCTACTCCACGACTACGTGAAGGTCTTTTCTTTATAAAGTAATCCAGGATAAACTCCTGACCATTTCTTTTTTTTCCCCCTCCACAACTATAGGAAAAACATCCTGCCACTCTCACATGACAGCTGTGATGAGTGAATAGGCCTATTGAGCGTAGTTCTTTTTTTTTCCATACACACACACACACACACACACACACACACACGGTCTCCAACACATCCGCTTACTTACTGGCGAAGCCTTTGAGTGCGCAGCCTGGATGGCAACAAACAGCCAAAACAGTTCCGATCAGCTTCATAAACTCCATGTCCACATATTTATCGGCTCCACACTGCAGTACGGAACTCTGCTTTTACCCCCAAAACTCCTCCACGCTGCCCTACAAGAAGAAAGAGTGAAGCGTGTGACGGTGCAGAAAAGTTCTGCAGCCCTCCTCATTCCCGCACTGCATACTACAGTACTAAGTAGTGTAGAGTGGGAGAAGTGTGCCAAGTCTAGCACACCAGCAGGAGAACACACTCCGTCCTCTGCTCTACCTTCCACACGTGCTTCTTATAGCAAGTAGTATACAGAAATATATAGTATTTGCTCCCCCCCTCTATATATTATCAATATTCTATACAAATAATGAGGGTATGAGACAATCCCACTATAAATTGTGTAGTAAAACAACCTGCACAATGCAGAAGCCTTTTTTTTAATATCCAAATATATTGCAAAGCACTAGTGTTATTATTATAGTCGCTTTGTGATGAAAATGTTTTTCATTACAAATAACAAACCGTCAGCCATTAAATCTACCGCTACTACTAGTTACTACTATTACTACTGCTACTAATAATAACAACAACAATAATAGTGCATGAAATAATAATTTAAGTAGACTTTTACTTGTGTATCAGAGGCATGGGGATTTGATGAAGTGCTTTTTACTGTTTACAGCTGACTGTAAACAAGCATGTACTATATGTCTATTGTGTTGTTATAATTCTGGGTTCTTAATTGACTTAGAAAATAATGGTGTAAAAAAAATGATTATCTGCATTGCTAAAACATTATGGTAATTAAAGAAAAAAAAAAAAAAAAAAAAAAAAAAAAAAAAAAAAAAAAAAAATATATATATATATATATATATATATATATATATATATATATATATGTCATTAGAAGAAGAGCCTTTATGTGTCACATATACATTACACATAAACAACACACACACACACACACACACACATATATAGATATATATATAATATATATATATATATATATATATATATATATATATATATATATATATATATATATATATATATATATATCAGAATCAGATCAGTAAATTCAATTAGGAACATGCAGTAACTTGTGCTCAGAGTTAACAGAGCCAGATGATCAGAGGAAACTGGAAAGGAAGGAAAAGTGGAAAAAAAAGAAAAGAAAAAATCTTTTTTTTTTTTTTTTTTTACTTTCCATGTTTGTTTAAGTCCTGTTCATTCTCAGGCTGAATCTGACAAAGAAAATAAAGCCGTTGCTGCAGGGGAAAGTATCTGTGTGCAAAAATAAAAAGAAAGACTGATTAACATTTTCATTTGCATATTAAAAAGTGTCAAATGTTTTTCGCGTAAAATATTCATTCGTGTTTTATTTGTTGCACTAAACTACAAAGTCAAGACATTGCGCATTTATGAATCTAAATATTAAAATATGCTCAACATTTCAGCATGACTCAGTGGGGTTACACACTACACAATTCCACACACTAGAGACAATTTTCCAAGGTGCCAATCAACCTATCGTATGTTTTTGGACCCAGAGAAAAAAAAAAACCCTGAGGCAAGAGGGGGGGGGGGGGGGGGGGGCAAACTCCACACACACATGGAGAAATTGAACCCTCAACCACTAAGCCACCGTGCCCGTTCTGTTATATACAGTACACAAAACCCATTGAAACATCTGTGATAGGATAACGATGCAGAACCAATTATGCCATGTGATTGGCCAACAGCACTTAATGAATGTGTTTAAGCATCACTATTATAATCTCTCTCTAGCTTTGGTCAAACATTTTTTTGTCCAATCGTCACTAATCATACCTCATATCGTGCGGTCCGATGGTGTGAGGTGCGCTATTACTTTTATAAGGAATCGCCCCGCGGAATTCCGAACCCGGGACCAAAAAGCGGGAATTTTCTCCCCTAGAAAATGAATGGGTCCGAACTTTCATGTGTCACAGTTCGACCTGTGAGCGTCCGACATGCACATATGGCATAACCACGCGTAGGGGGGTTCGGAGTGGATCATGATCATATACCTCTCAGGATTCTGGGAAATCTGTGACATTCCACCCCCATAGGGGATAAATGGGGAAATTTGGGGCGCCGCTGTTCGGCCTGACGCTAGGAAATTTGATGACATCACTGGTCTCGGCACGCATGAAAAAATGGCCAAAACGGGCGTTTTTGTTCTCTAAACGCTCGTCTCTACGAATGCGCTTGTCAGCGCTAAAAATGAAACGAGCCAGGCTCGTAAGGGGTCGTGCCTGGATGTAAGGTTTGCATCAGTAATAGTACGTAGTAATTATTCGTAGTAATACGTTATAAATGATATGAAGAAATTGTTTTAATAATATTTAAAGGTTACACAGGAAAACAAACAAAAAAAAGATACATAGGACTCATAAAAAAATGCAATCATTCATTCATCTTCTACCACTTTATCCGATCTTCAACCTACCGTGCATGTTTTTGGACCGGGAGGAAACCAGAGAACCCGGAGAAAAAAACCCTGAGGCACGGGGAGAACAATGTAAACTCCACACACACATGGCCGAGACGGGAATCGAACCCGGACCCTGGCGGTGTGAGGTGAACGTGCTAACCACTAAGCCACCGTGCCCCCGCAATAAATCATTTATAACTTAATTTATAAGCATTCGCTTAAGTAAAATATACAAAGTTAACTGGGAATTCCCAAGTAAACTTAAACATTTTGAAATTAAGATACTAATAATTACGGATAGGCTTTAACTTGGCAATTGTTTTTGTAATCTTTTTTCTGAGTTAAAATTGTTTCCGAGCGTAAATCAGACTCCTTTCCGAGGATACGATATTTTTTTCTTCTTCATAAGGATTGGACTGGATTTGACTGGAGTTTACTGACATTTCCTTTCTGTTGTCTCACAAACACATGTTTAGCTGGTTAAGATGTTTGATCAGTTTAGGGCTTATGTCGGAGTTATCTACAAACAGGCAGAGTAAACAGAGCCTAGGAATGCCGGCTATCGTACACTGCCGACCATCATACGCTGGATCACTGCAGTGTGAGTTTGGAAAGGTTTTCGGAGGATGTCATGAAGTCCTGCATAATCATAATCACATCATTAAAAAGTCCAGGCAGTCCACTATTCCAGGATTTCACGTTTTCAAGCAGTCACTGTGTCTCTTCTTCTGTAATTTCCCACACTAAACGTATATATTGTGATTGGTGATTGGTCACCCCAAATCTGATCTTACAGTATATAACAAGTTATTAACCAAAAAAAAAAACGTGAACCTGAACAGTGAGTAAAATCTATCTTTAATTTCTCACACTTTTTTCCCCCTAAGAGCTCGCTGTTGTGCTCTGGACTCGGTTGTGACCTGTGGCACCGCTAAAAACAAACAAACAAACAAACAAACAAACAAATAAATAATCAGCATGTTGGTATCTGCAGTTTGCCATTTTATCCACTCCCTTTAGACACTTTTCATGCTATCCAGACTCAGTTGTGCATTTACTGAATGAGCACTGTGCTCCCTCCGAACCGATCACTTTTATTCCTGTTTTATTTCCTTTTGAAATGTTTTTTTTATTGTTGATTATTCCTTTTAACTATCGTTTTATTTCCTTTTACGCAAAGCACATTGAATTACCATTGTGTATGAAATGTGCTACATAAATAACGAAGGATAGAAAAAAAGCTATACTTTAAAAATATCCACATGCATGTGGGCAGGTTTTTAAACCGACCTGTGATCTGCCCTTTGTCCTTGAGAGGGTCCCTGGTTTGTCCTGCCTGCTCCTCCTGTATGCTGACCACTGCTGAGGAAACAGATGGACCGGTCTACTAACTGCTAGATTGACATTTTATGCACCTCAAGGCAAGCCCAAAAAATCTAAACAATCGATTTGACTACAGTTTCTGTATTTCTTTTCAACTTCCTATTTCCACTCGGCACACCATTCCAACTCCTTTACATCCTCAAAATGCCCAAATATGAATCGGAGAAATGAAACAAACAACCCCAAACCTTTGTGTGTCATTCTATTGCATTAGTTGGCAGACAGATATGCAGAAATAGCCAGGTTTCTCACAGCAGACAAAAACAACAAAAACAACAACAACAACAATACATGGAGTTATCCACTAGATGGAAGCATTGCTTGCAGCTTTCCGGTGATTTTTATTTTAATTATTATTTAAATGTTTCGTTTCTAACAAACTCTGAAAAAAATCAATTTAAATGTGGAAGTGCAGTATAGTGAGGCGTACTGTGAATACCTATGTTTATTATTTCCAACACTAATATAAAAATTAATGACCTGTAATTATTTTTCATATGTTCATTCATTCATCTTCTACCGCTTTATCCGATCTTCCCTCGGGTCACGGGGAGTCTGTGTCTATCTCAGGAGTCTATGGGCATTAAGGCAGGATACACCCTGGATGGGATGCCAACCCATCACAGGCCACACACACACACATTCATACACTAGGGACAATTTTCCAAGGTGCCAATCAACCTACCGTGCATGTTTTTGGACCGGGAGGAAACCGGAGAACCCGGAGGAGAAAAACCCCCTGAGGCACGGGAAAACATGCAAACTCCACACACACATGGCCGAGACGGGAATCGAACCCGGACCCTGGCGGTGTGAGGTGAATGTGCTAACCACTAAACCACAGTGCCTCTTTTTTTTTTTTTTGATATGTAATATACCATTTTATAACTACTATTACTATTATACAGGAGTCCCTGTCTAACTTTTTCTTGTGTGTGTGTGTGTGTGTGTGTGTGTGTGTTTGGGTTCTCGCCCACAGAATTTTGTCCTTTCTTTAATGACTGTACACAGGCCAGAGTGACTACCAGTATCATTATAGAGATTTTATTATGATTTATATATGTATTTACTATGTCTCCTTATTCTAGCTTCGTTTATTATTCTGTTACGGACAAATTGGCATCACTTTTCAACTACACGGCCTATTAAAAGAGCATTATTACTATTACAACGACATCATATTCATTGCTACTGAAAGCATATGAAATATTATTTATGGATATGTTGCTGGGTGAAACTAACAAATAATTAGTAATAAATCGCTGATAGCGATGCCGATTAATCACGACAGGTTTTAAAGTGGGCAATGGATAAAAATACTCCACGTAAATAGCACTGAACTTTATAAAAAAAAAAAACAACCTAATAATAATAATAATAAAAAAATGTAATTATATATTTAATAAATAATAACATATGAAATAACGCTCTTCGTGCAGAAGCAGCAAACCGCCTCTAGAGGCCGCTATCGTCATGACATTTTACCAATAGCCGATAGATCCAGCAGTAAACTATTAGAGCTTCTTATCCAAGGGAAATTTGAGCTTTATTATCAAATATTGAATGAGTTGAACATATATTTCAAAATGCATTTTCAAAATATGTCTCTGGCATTGTTCCAAGTGCAGAGTTTGGGGACCCCTGCTATAAAACATCCGTTCATTTTCTATACCATATAACTTACTGGACAAGGTACCAACGTACAGTATCAGAGCATAACTCATACATTAAAACATAGACAATGTGGGAATGCCAATCATGGACCAAGCGAGGAAAGCGCTGTAGCATGGGAAGAACACGCAAACAATGAATAAACCAGGTAGAGGGAAACCTTGGACATGCGAAGCAAACATGTCGCCTACGTGCAGCCCAGATATAGTTATGCAAGATTTACAACAGTCCTATTTTGCTTCATTGCAGACCACCAGGGTGGCTTCCTTCAGAGCTAGTGCTCCTGTTTGCTCATTTCCTTGCCTATCACCAATATCTGCTGTGGCTGTGACCTTGTCCTCAGAGATTTGACTTCTTTCCGTTCAGGGAAGTGAGTGCAAGGTGTTTGTTAATTCTACACCTGCATGGATGCATAAGCTTTGTAGAAGTATACTGCAGTGATTAGGGCCAGACGAGTTGGTGAATTAGATCTTTTATGAGTCAGTATGGGGGGGCACGGTGGCTTAGTGGTTAGCACGTTCGCCTCACACCGCCAGGGTCCGGGTTCGATTCCCGTCTCGGCCATGTGTGTGTGGAGTTTGCATGTTCTCCCCGTGCCTCAGGGGGTTTTTCTCCGGTTTCCTCCCCGGTCCAAAAAACATGCACGGTAGGTTGATTGGCACCTTGGAAAATTGTTCCTAGTGTATGAATGTGTGTGTGTGTGTGTGTGTGTCCTGTGATGGGTTGGCATTCCATCCAGGGTGTATCCTGCCTTAATGCCCATAGACGCCTGAGATAGACACAGGCTCCCCGTGACCCGAGGGAAGATTGGATATAGAGGTAGAAGATGAATGAATGAATGATGTGCATGGATGTATAAGCTTTGTAGAAGTATACTGCAGTGATTAGGGCCAGACGAGTTGGTGAATTAGATCTTTTATGAGTCAGTATGGGGGGGGGGGGCACGGTGGCTTAGTGGTTAGCACGTTCGCCTCATACCGCCAGGGTAATAGCGGTTCGGATATAGTGGTAGAAGATGAATGAATGAATGAGTCAGTATGTGGTGTTGAACTCCTGAGCTGAACTTTTTATTTTGAAATTCTGACTTTAATGGCCATGTTTCTGTGTAAAAAAAAAAAAAAAAAAAAAAAAAACCCAGATAATTAGGAAAAGGAAATATCTTCTATTACAGTTTTAAAGGGAATTAAAGAAATGGCTTTACATGTTCGTTAGTTAGACTTTATTGGCTAAAGTCATGTTATGTCAGTTATATCTATGAAGACGATTTAGGAACACTGTGCCAATGAGGCCCAGAGGTGCCTGGTTCTGTTTCACAGCTCCACCATTTGATCCTGAGTTCAGGCAGCTGTTGTATACAATGATAGTTGATATTCTTCTCTCTACACTTGATCTCCGG
>JACRUU010000026.1:2446109-2451109 GCA_030449085.1 Kryptopterus vitreolus | reverse complement strand
CGCCTCACACCTCCAGGATCCGGGTTCGATTCCCGTCTCGGTCATGTGTGTGTGGAGTTTGTGCATGTTCTCCCCGTGCCTCAGGGGTTTTTTCTCCGGGTTCTCCGGGTTCTCCGGTTTCCTCCCGGTCCAAAAACATACACGGTAGGTTCATTGGCACCTTGGAAAATTGTCCCTAGTGTGTGAATGTGTGTGTGAATGTGAGTGTGTGTCCTGCGGTGGGTTGGCATTCCATCCAGGGTGTATCCTGACTTAATGCCCATAGACGCCTGAGATAGGCACAGACTCCCCGTGACCCGAGGGAAGATCGGATAAAGCGGTAAAAGATGAATGAATGAATGTACTCTCCAAAGCACAAATATTCCATCATTACCTTTCTAATGATGTGTCTATTTTGATAGACTTTATGCCACATGATTAACAAGTGAGTTTATTTGAACCGACAGAAGATGTTTGAGGGTATTTACCACCCCAATTCCGAAACAGGTTAGGGCACTGTATAAAATGTAAAACTTTTATAAGATGAAGATCAAGCTCTGTGGTCACTGTTTCTACACCATTTCTGAGGTCCATCAAGAATTGAAGAACTGACAGGCTTGGACATGCAGTCGGGAAATGAAAGGAACTCTGGGAGCACTGTGCCGCTTCTCATTGGGACAATTTCGAAAGATGACGGTGTGTAAATGTAAGGATAACAAATACTATTACACGATAATAAATAAGTACTTTTTGTAAACATCTTGAAATTTTGCACCTAATATCTCATTATTTCACTTTCTCTTATCAGCACAACATTATACTGGACACTTTATACACAATTTTAATATATATTTATATATAATTATAATTTTTTTTAATAAAGATGTCATTTCTATTGTAGTTTTATTATTATTTTACTTCATCTTTTTTTATTCACATTTATTTATCCTGCCTGCTTATGCTTAATTTATCCTTTCTTCCTTCCTTCCCTTATCTTTACATGCTGGACGGTCGTAGGAAGGAAGGAAGGAAGGAAGGAAAAGCCTGTGGTCTCAAACGAACAGTCTGTACTATAGACTGGGTATACATGTGGCTGAAGTAGATACTTTCTGAAAAGCACTTTCAAAAAGTGCTGCTGAACTGTTCATCTAATCCAATTCATCGAAATAACAAATAAATTCCAATAATTATATTTCACTTATTGAAGACTCTTCAGGCGAAACAATAACCCCAAAATGATGAATGGTATGAATGCGCATGACTTGCATACAAATGTAACATACAACCACAGAACCACATTAATAGCATTTAATACATTACGAACACGGTTTGTTCTATGTCAAAACGTCACAGTACAGACATTCAGTATCTTGGAGCATTCGGTCATGACAAACAGACACTCTATCTCGGGATTACTGTCGTTTTTTTTTTCTTCTAAGGAATACGAGGCAGGAATATCCCTGAATCTTACATCAAACTGTCGCACCTAACCAATCCACATTTTTGGGAAGTCAGAGGAAACCGGAGAACCTGGAAGAAACCCCAGGTGGATACGTGACGGAAAACCGAGCTCGGGATCAAGTCAGAGACCCTGTAGCTACAAGGTACCCACCCTCTGTTGTGAAGAAAATATGAGCCACATGTTATAGCATTGGTGGGTGGGGTAATATGTGTATTTGTTTGTGTGTGTGTGTGTGTGTGTGTGGACGGGGGGATTTCTTTAGACGTATATACCCCTGCTTATAAAGGGTGCATGGCATCTTTGGTGCATGGCTGTCTCAGGACTAAACCAGGTATGGCATTACTGACCTTATTCAGCTTTATAACATTCATAGTAAGGCATCACATTGTAATCGACGGATATAACCCTGTCAAATATCCGTAATACTGATTATTAATGTAGCGGCAAAAATAATAACTCTGCTGAAATATGGTTGAGGCAACATGACAATAATAAACCTTTCCGAGTCATTTCTTCAGGATTCTCTCCAGGTGTGAGGATGCTGCGCTTGCTGTGCGTCACAGTGCTGACCCTGCTCATGGAACCAGTACTCTCCATCTACAACTGCAGCACCCTTTATAACAGGGTGCCAAGTGAGTCTGAAACCCGAAGAGCTTCCGATTTTTAATGTGTCATGCCTGACATGTTAGTAATCTTCTGTCTGTAATAGATAATGATGATCTGAAGGTGGACTGCGGAGTAAGCGCAATCAAACTGGAGGTGAACCTTTGCACAGCTCAATGGGCTGGCTTTGACCCCACCGGTCTGTCCTTGAACAGCGTACACAATAATAGCCAGTGCAAAGGCACTATAGACACCAGCGTGGACCCTCCGGTCATCCGCTATCAACTAGCTGTGAATGACAGTCAGGGCAACCTTTGCCGGCAGTCGCTTCAGGTAAGCATTGTACCTTTTGAATTTGCTCGACAGTTTACGCATGAAGTGCTACTATGGCGTCTTTGTGTTCGCTAGATTGTTAATGAGGTTCCCAGTGCGTCTGGACCATTCAACCTGTTCTCCACCATCCAATCGGTCATCATCACCGGCTTCATCGACACCCCGACCTCGTCATCAGGTGTCGTCAGCTACACCACGGACCTCTTCTATCACTTCTCCTGCCGTTATCCCCTGGAGTACCTCATCAACAACACCCAGATAGTGGCGTACGTCTCGAACACCATTCTTTCCTTGGTGCAGGATGGAAGGGCAGAAGACTTCATGCACTTAACCTAAAACATGTTTTTTTTTATTATTATTATTTCCCAGGTCATCGGTCTCAGTGGCCACCAATGACAAGAACGGAAGCTTTATTGATACACTCAGTATGAGTGTGTACAATGTAAGTCGGCTTACCAGCTTCATTTTAATGTCTGGAAAAGTTCCACACTGTAATCCATGTTTTTTCCCTGTCTAGGATACTACATTTTCCTACCCATTAGTGGTTCCACCTAGTGGACTACAACTGCGCAGCAAGGTCTACGTAGAAGTCAAGGCGGTTAATCTTTCTGGGAAGTAAGAGCACCGTGTTATAAGTGTAAACTATAAAAACGTTATATATATAATATATATATATATATATATATATATATATAGATATATTTTTTTTTAATTTGTGCTTTGTTTTGCCATAGCTTTAATCTACTCCTGGACCACTGCTTTGCAACACCGTCGCCTTACGCCGCCAACAACAGCGAGCAATTTGACTTTTTCACTGTGTGAGAGATACAGCTTCTGTCCGTAAGTCATGACTGAATACATCGATTTACGGCCTGATCACATCCTGACCGTTCCATCCGCAGGTGTACCTCGGACTCCCGGACATCCATCCTGAGTAACGGAGTCTCCAAAAACAGCAGGTTTTCCTTCGAGGCGTTTCGTTTCGTGGAGCATCGCGACCGAGACAAGTCCACCATCTTCGTTCATTGCATACTGAGACTCTGTGAGCCTGACAAATGTCTGAACATCATCAACGTGAGCATGGCGTTTACCTTTTTCTGTTTGCTATCAACGCGGCGTGCGAGTAACGTCGGTTGTGTACCAACACAGGCTTGCAACGGCAGGAAAAAGAAGAGCTGTCGAAGTAACGCCTGGACAACCCGCCATGACCACGTTGTCAATAGGGCCACTTTATACAGCCGCCAAAAGTAGGTGTCCAAACTTCATAATTAGAAATATACAAAGAGCAATTCATGACTTTATAAATAAAAATGGCTAAAAACCATTTTGTCCATTTTGATTTTTCAGCTCCTGAGCCGACTGCTTCTGCATACGGTAAGAAGTTTTCTACGGGAATTTGTCGGTTATATATCGACCTAGCATTCTTTTATTATATGGTTTTCCAATGCTAAAGAACTCATTGCTACATACATACAAGACGGAAATAAATGAATATTGTGTGTATATTTGAAGATATTTGATCCCAAAAAACACAATATTCATTTATTTCCCTATATATATATATATATATATATATATATATATATATATATATATATATATATATATATATATATAGATTCATTCATATTCATCTTTCTACCGCTTTATCCGATCTTCCCTCGGGTCACGGGGAGCCTGTGCCTATCTCAGGTGTCTATGGGCATTAAGGCAGGATATACCCTGGATGGAATGCCAACCCATCGCAGGACACACACACACTCACATTCACACACACATTCATACAATAGGGACAATTTTCAATCGAACCTCGACCCTGGCATTATATATATAGCACGGTGGTTTAGTGGTTAGCACGTTCGTCTCACACCGCCAGGGTCGAGGTTCGATTCCTGTCTTGGCCATGTGTGTGTGGAGTTTGCATGTTCTCCCCGTGCCTCAGGGTTTTTTTCTCCGGGTTCTCCGGTTTCCTCCCGGTCCAAAAAACATGCACGGTAGGTTGATTGGCACCTTGGAAAATTGTCCCTAGTGTATGAATGTGAGTGTGTGTGTGTGTGTGTGTGTGTGTGTGTCCTGCAATGGGTTGGCATTCCATCCAGGGTGTATCCTGCCTTAATGCCCATAGACTCCTGAGATAGACACCCCGTGACCCGAGGGAAGATCGTATAAAGCGGTAGAAGATGAATGAATGAATGAAAAGACATTATGTGTATAAATTTCTGGTGGATATATGCACTAGAGATGTAATACAAAACAAAATAAAACTGGTGGATTTATATAGTGTATCACGTAATGTTATTTTGCTCCACAATAACATTTAGGAAACAGTTTTGAATTGTTTGTGGGGGAAACATACAACTATATATTTCCACTGTTGCTCTTGTGTCTGTTTTTCACCCCTTTTTCACTTTCTTTTTTTTTAATATTCTCTCTACTTTTTCATTTTCCAAGGATTTTTACTTTAATACGCTTTATTTTAATTGTTTCATTTAATCCCCCCTTCATGTTTTCACTTAATGAAAGTTTCTTTCTGTGCTATTTAAATTAATGTGTTTCGGTTTATTCATTTAGCAGGAGGCAACGGACCGGCCAGTAAAAGCCCGGATAACATGGCCGGGGTGGT
>JACRUU010000026.1:2393609-2441109 GCA_030449085.1 Kryptopterus vitreolus | reverse complement strand
CTCGTTATATAAGATGGCCATACACGAATATAACTATTTCAAGCCATTGATTCTCATTGAAATAGTCTTATTCTGCTGCTAGATTATTGTGCTAATTTTATATATATATAAAAAAAGAGAATAAAATAAATAAGTAAAAAAGTAATAAAATAAATAAGTAATGTCAATAACAATGACACTAATATAAATATATCTGGTTTATTGCAATGGTATAACAACAAGAGTGCGACGATTTCTGACATTGCACTCCAAGGATGACCAAATTAAACACTAAAACCTGAGATTTTAATCTCTAATATCTAGTACATAGTAATAGTAGTAGTGTGAATAACTTTTTATGGTCATGCATATTTGCAGTCACACAACATTCATTCACAACCCTGCATTTGCACACAAGGTCCATCGTAGACACACATGCTGCACACACAGATTTGTGCAAAGTGGCAAATTCATGTACAAGCTTGTCCAAAGGAACCCAGGGAGTATGTGTGTGTGGAACGACAGAATGACAGAATTCCTGTATAGTGTGTGAAGTGACGACAATACACACACACACACACAAAGTTATTACACAAATGCAATGCTGCAAAACCTCACACAATTTGCTCATTTGCACTGAAACTTCACCTCTCTAGTCTTTGTAAACAAAATAGTTCAATCATGGTACTGATTGCAGTTTTTTTTTTATAAAAGAAAATAACATTCTTTGTCTGATATTTGAACCCCACCCCATGCGGACTATCAAGGAGCCGATAACTTGCTGATAAATA
The DNA here is from genome assembly GCA_030449085.1 of Kryptopterus vitreolus. Classification (NCBI taxonomy): domain Eukaryota; kingdom Metazoa; phylum Chordata; class Actinopteri; order Siluriformes; family Siluridae; genus Kryptopterus; species Kryptopterus vitreolus. The sequence continues at coordinate 2,440,339 of JACRUU010000026.1, read as the reverse complement.
TAGCTCATTTGTTGTTAAGACAACTGATAACTTTTCCCAGGAGTGTATGCTCTAATAATGACCATTACATCATTTGTAATGATGACACTGTAATGACCATATTATCATTCCAGGCAATTAGTTCCGTCTCTTACACACACAGTAGTGAATAAAGCATTGCAAGTAGGTGAAAGGTCAGTGAAGTCTATGTGTACGTAATAATGACCTTTGGTTCAAGGAATTTGCATATTTGCCAAAGGCTATTATTTGGTAGTACATAAAAAAGATTACATAATAGCATGTGCTTCTGACCAAGTGGATTATTATTACTGCAATCATTTTTTACAACGCGTATGTTAATCTACTTCTGATAATGTTATCTATTTACCTTTTGCTTCGGACAACAACTAGATGATATGCATAAGCCTAATGTTTTAAACTGGACATTATTTAGGTTTATTTTTGTTGTACGTTAGTGGATCGTGTCGCTTCCCGGGGAATCAACTTTAACCCAGAAACCTCCGGAACTTTGTATTATTGACCTGTTTTGGGAAAAGTAAACAGAATTCAGTTCCATCGTTTTCTGTTAATGTTAGTGAAGATATATATATATATATATATATATATATATTATATATATATAAGGGGCACGGTGGCGTAGTGGTTAGCACGTTCGCCTCACACCGCCAGGATCCGGGTTCGATTCCCGTCTCGGCCATGTGTGTGTGTGGAGTTTGCATGTTCCTCCCCGTGCCTCAGGGGGTTTTCCTCCGGGTTCTCCGGTTTCCCCCCTCCTCCCTCCTCCGCCTCCCCCCGGTCCAAAAAACATGCACGGTAGGTTGATTGGCACCTTGGAAAATTGTCCCTAGTGTATGAATGTGGTGTGAATGTGTGTGTGTGTGCCCTGCGATGGGTTGGCATTCCATCCAGGGTGTATCCTGCCTTAATGCCCATAGACACCTGAGATAGGCACAGGCTCCCCGTGACCCGAGGGAAGATCGGATAAAGCGGTAGAAGATGAATGAATGAAATGATATATATATATATATATATATTATATATATATATATAATATATATATATATATATATATATATATATATATATGCAGAGTTAGGATTCAAAAGTAATGAGCCTTTGTTCAAAAAGACAAATTTATTGAGCAAATCGGTACAAATAATGAATAGTCTTCAAAATAGGCACCTCCTGCATCAATACACTTTTGTAGGCGGCTTTTCCATGACTGGAAGGCGTCCATGTAGGCCTGTTCCGGGATGGCTGCAAGGGCTGCCTTGACATTTGCTTGGATGTCCTTGAACGAGTCGAAACGTTTTCCTTCCAGCGCTGATTTTAAGAAGTCGTCAGAAGGCGACACGTCCGGACTGTAGGGAGGCTGGGGGACCACCGGAACTTCAGGTAGGCACTCAAGATGAAGGCGGTGTGGCTGGGCGCGTTATCGTGGTGAAGCTTCCAGGCTGTCCTTGATGTCCCTTCGCTTGCGCACAACGCTTCTTTTCATTGCAGCGTGGTTAAACTCGTAGTGGACGATCCCCTTCGATCGAGGACATCCGAAGCAAAATCTCAAGGCAGCCCTCGCAGGCATCCCAGGAACAGGCCTACAAGGACGCCTTCGAGTCATGGAAAAGCCGCCTACAAAAGTGTATTGATGCAGGAGGTGCTTATTTTGAAGACTATTCATTATTTGTACCGATTTGCTCAATAAAGTTGTCTTTTTGAACAAAGGCTCATTACTTTTGAATCCTACCCTGTATATATATATATATATATATATATATATATATATATATATATATATATATATTTTTTTTTTTTCCATTCATCTTCTATCTCTATATCCGATCTTCCCTCGGGTCACGGGGAGCCTGTGCCTATCTCAGGGGATAACTTGCTGATAAATATAGCTCATTTGTTGTTAAGACAACTGATAACTTTTCCCAGGAGTGTATGCTCTAATAATGACCTGTAATGCCCATATTATCATTCCAGGCAATTAGTTACGTCTCACGAGGATACTTACACATACAGTAGTGAATAAAGCATTGCAAGTAGGTGAAAGGCCAGTGAAGTCTATGTGTACGTAATAATGACCTTTGGTTCATGGAATTTGCATATTTGCCAAAGGCTATTATTTGGTAGTACATAAAAAGATCTTCCCTCGGGTCACGGGGAGTCTTCAGTATGTGCCTATCTCAGGCGTCTATGGGCATTAAGGCAGGATACACCCTGGATGGAATGCCAACCCATTGCAGGACACTCTCTCACACACACACACACACACACACACACACACACACACACATTCATACACTAGGGACAATTTTCCAAGGTGCCAATCAATCTACCGTGCATGTTTTTGGACCGGGGGAGGAAACCGGAGAACCCGGAGAAAAAACCCCTGAGGCACGGGGAGAACATGCAAACATGCAAACTACACACACACACACACACACATGGCCGAGACGGGAATCGAACCCGGACCATGGTGGTGTGAGGCGAACGTGCTAACCACCAAGTCACCGTGCCCCTCTCTCTCTCTCTCTCTCTCTCTCTCTCTATCTATATATATATATATATATATATATATATATATATATATATATATATATATATATATATATAATTATTTTCAAACTCCTAAGTCAATATCCATTAAAAATAACAACCTTTGAGCGATTTACTTTTTTAAATGCGCTTCCTTAATATGCATTATTAAACGTGACACTTTCCACGAACACAAACGAGTGCTGAGAGACAGGTAAAGCACAGCTCAAATCAGTAATCGCTTCCCAAAAGCCTGCAATATGACCCCGTGGCTTTGGGTAGCCGCTTTCTTTTGCCCAGTGGCATGTGACACCTAACTCCTCATGAATCATTCAGCCTGGGAGAGAAAGTGCTTCCTATTTCCCTGAGAACCATCTCAGAGCACAGCACTCGACACTGCAAGATGATGAAGGAAACTAGGGACTATTCCTGGCCGGTCCTTCTCTGGTGGTTATCCAGCCAAGCAATAAGGATTGTTTTTGGGCTCAATACATCACAAATACATCAGCGCCAGCCCCCTTGTCTGCCAGGTAAGGTGCATGGTGTTCTTCGCCGTGAGGCAGGGGAATATACAAATACCTTCTGAGAACGATACTTTGTTTGCGTTCATTGTCTTCTTGAACTTACTTAAAGGATACCACTACTGCCCTTAAGGGAATGAAAGTGGTATATGTAGATATATATATATATATATATATATATTTTTTTTTTTTTTGTCTGTTTCTTGAATAAAGGTCACTACTGTCCTAAAGGCATTGAAGCTGCTGTGCCATGTCCCAGAGGAAGGTTTACACCAAGTTTTTGGGCTGGAGATATCAATGACTGTATCAGCTGCCCTCCACATCATTATTATGCACCCTCAGAGGGTCTGGCTGCCTGCCTGCCCTGTGGCTCCCGGGCACAACAGCCTCTACCTGGGCAGGATAAATGTATATGTCTGGGAGAGGGGCAAGTCTTCCAGGCAAGCACATAAATATACATACCTACCTATATATATATAGATTGTATATATGATAGATTAGCATATATATATATATATATATATATATATATATATATATATATATATATATATATATATATATACATATATCTACATCCAGCGATGAAATCTGCAGACTTTATCTGAAGCAGCAGATCGTGTTTCATACGAGATACGATACTAGGTGGTAAAGTTACACGTTCTGTCTGCCTCCACAGTCAATACTCAAGTTTTCTTTTCCTTCTCAGATTCACCCACAGGAAAAAAACAAACTTAATAAACAATTGGTTGTCCCACAAACAAACGGATAAGGTTTTCATTCTATGATCTTTTTTTTGCAGGCCAGTGATGGGCAGTGCCATTGTGCTTTGGGTTACCACTCTACACAAAGAGGAGATGCCTGTGAACTAAAGATATACGAGATCTGCAAAGACGGACAAGCACGGAATCAGTATGGCGAGTGTCTGGATCGCAAGCAGTGGAAAGAGTTTTGTTCTCATGAGGTCGGTACAAAGAAGCCACTTTGCCCAGTCGCGTAATGTTATCACCAACAAGTATTGCAGACTGTTACCATGCTGTGAATTGCTTCGTTGCATATTGCAGCATATGCATTCTTTTTCACATACTTCACATATGGAAATGGTTATTATCACATGTATTGCACCAGCATTTCTTTGCAAACCTCACCTATATATACAGTATATATAGGTGAGGGGCACGGTGGCTTAGTAGTTAGCACGTTCGCCTCACACCGCCAGGGCCCGGGTTCGATTCCCGTCTCTCGGGCCATGTGTGTGCGTGGAGTTTGTGCATGTTCTCCCCGTGCCTCAGGGGGTTTTTCTCCGGGTTCTCCGGTTTTCCTCCCGGTCCAAAAACATACACGGTAGGTTGATTGGAACCTTGGAAAATTGTCCCTAGTGTATGAATGTGTGTGTGATTGTGAGTGTGTGTGTGTCCTGCGACGGGTTGGCATAATTATAATTAAATGTGTCAGGCAGTCATTCGTGCAATGGTGTGCATAATCCTACTAAAACACCTGCTTCAGGCTTTTGCTACAATATTTATTTATCAATCACTGCACACCTATTTGGAATTTGTCTACATGTTTCTTATCGCCAACTTCTTCTTTATAGATACATTTTCTGATCTGATCACAAAAAACAAAAAACTACTTAGTAAGCACCAATCAGGGGCTCCATTTCATTATGATGTCATCATTTACACTTCTTACAAAGTGCTTATGCAATTTTAAAACTACAAAAATACGAAGCATTAAGCAAATATCCTATTTTATATTTGAAATACATGAATCTTAAACAAGGGGCACGGTGGTTTAGTGGTTAGCACGTTCGCCTCACACCGCCAGGATCCGGGTTTGATTCCCGTCTCGGCCATGTGTGTGTGGAGTTTGCATGTTCTCCCCGTGCCTTAGGGGTTTTTTCTCCGGGTTCTCCGGTTTCCTCCCGGTCCAAAAACATGCACGGTAGGTTGATTGGCACCTTGGAAAATTGTCCCTAGTGTATGAATGGGTGTGTGTGTGTGTGTGTGTGTGTGCCCTGCGATGGGTTGGCATTCCATCCAGGGTGTATCCTGCCTTAATGCCCATAGACGCCTGTGATAGACACAGACTCCCCGTGACCCGAGGGAAGATCGGATATAGCGGTAGAAGATGAATGAATGAATGAATGAATGAATGAAAAAATACGAAGCATTAAGCATATATCCTATTCTATATTTGAAATACATGAATTTTAAACAAGGGGCACAGTGATTTAGTGGTTAGCACGTTCGCCTCACACCTTCAGGGTCTGGGTTCGATTCCCGTCTCGGCCATGTGTGTGTGTGTGTGTGGAGTTTGCATGTTCTCCCAGTGCCTCACGGGTTCTCCGGTTTCCTCCCCGGTCCAAAAACATGCACGGTAGGTTGATTGGCACCTTGGAAAATTGTCCCTAGTGTATGAATGTGAGTTGTGTGTGTGTGTGTGTGTCCTGTGATGGGTTGGCATTCCATCCAGGGTGTATGTATCCTGCTTTAATGCCCATATAGACGCCTGTGATAGACACAGACTCCCCGTGACCCGAGGGAAGATCGGATAAAGCGATAAAAGATGAATGAATGAATGAATGAATCGTTAACACTGTCCATCTCTGGATTCACTAGGGAATAAAATACATACTTACATGTACCGTATAAATAGTGGGAGGTGGTTAGCTCAGTGGTTAAGACCTTAGGCTCTGGACTGAAGGGTTGGCGGTTCAAACTCCAGCACCACCAAAGTTGCCACTAGTGGGCCCTTGAGCAAGGCCCTTAGCCCCCCAATTGCCCATTTGTTAGCTGCGAGCTATTCCTTGTGTCGGTCCCAAGCCTGGATGAATACAGTGACCCCTAATAAGCCTGTAGTTATAGTAAGATCACTATTGGCTGATGTTAAACCCAAACTGCTAGGAATTGTGTGGTTTTTTTTTTCTGCTTGCATCATACCCGCCCTGAGAGTCAACGTTCCGTTCGGAAAACAAAACACTTCTTTCCATGAATCTCCCGACACGTATACGCAAGGGAAGTTGGCATAACCAGCACCGAGTTGACAAGAAATGTGAGCTAAAACAAGCATGTGATACAAGTGCAGCACGCCGCGGTGTCACATTCTGAACTCCACGTCTCCAGGTGTGCGCGTCTCCACAGCTGTACGAAGGCTACGATGCCGCTTTGGGTCTGTGTGACTGCAAGAGTCTGAGCGATTCAGGGAGAAGCGAGTGCTCGGGACGGTGTGGAGACAGGACGAGACCCGCGTTGCAGCTGCTGTGCAGTTCGTCTGTACTCCAGTTGCTTTACACTGAGGCGGACAGACAGGTACAACATGCCCTCCTAACCCAGTGATTGTACTTTTAGGGTTTATATTGTGAATTCACACACACACACACACACACACACACACACACACACACACACACACACAAGTCTTGTCACTCAGTGGGTGTATAAAGGCAGTATATATATATATATATATATATATATATATATATATATATATATATATATATATATATATATATATATATATACACACAGGGTAGGATTCAAAAGTAATGAGCCTTTGTTCAAATTTATTGAGCAAATCGGTACAAATAATGAATAGTCTTCAAAATAAGCACCTCCTGCACCAATACACTTTTGTAGGCGGCTTTTCCATGACTGGAAGGCGTCCATGTAGGCCTGTTCCGGGATGCCTGCAAGGGCTGCCTTGACATTTGCTTGGATGTCTTTGATCGCGTCGAAGCGTTTTCCTTTCAGTGCTGATTTTAAGCGCGGAAACAAGAAGAAGTCAGAAGGCGACGCATCCAGACACATACAGAAGGCGACTGTAGGGAGGCTGTGGCTGGGTGCGTTATCGTGGTGAAGCGTCCAGCTGTCCTTGATGTCCTTCAGTCAAAACTCTTGGCACGAGTTTGGCGCAGACCTTCCGCATGTGCAAGTCCTTGGTAATAATGCGTTGCACCGTTGCCTCCGATAAGTCCAGTGGCAGAGACTTAAACGCCGGTCCTTCAGGGGTTCCCGTCAAGGCTGGCGAAGTACGTTCGCGTCAGAACAAAAAGAGGCTCAGTACTTTTGAATCCTACCCTGTATATGTACGTTATGTATGTAGGGGAGGATGATAACTCAGTGGTTTAAGGCGCTGGGCTACTGATTGGAAGCCCTGGTATTGCTGCTGTGATGCTGTGATGATACTCTTGGGCCCTTGAGCAAGGCCCTTAACCCCCTGTGCTCCGGGGGCGCCGTATCATAGGTGACCTTGCGCTCTGAACAAACAAGCTGAAGAAAAAAGTAGAAAAGAATTTCACTGTTTGTGACAATTAAAGGCTATTCTATTCTATAATACACACAATATGGACAGTATTTGGACTTTTATTTTACTCATATATATATATATATATATATATATATATATATATATATATATATATATATATATATATACAGTTCTTCCCAAAACAGTTACCATAAAATTGGAGGCACATAACTGTATAGGATTCTTTTTTTTAATATTTGACCTTGGAGACAGCATGACCCGTGTGCAAAGCCTCTGTGAAAAAAAGGTTTACAGGGGTGGGGGGTTCGAGGAGAAGATCATAAACCTATTAAACACTGCACAACCTATTAAACACTGCACCGGTGCTGCACTGGCTGCACCCCAGTCCTCCTAACGCTCCATCAGGACCTGACTTTCCTGATGTGTCTAAAAGCACACTCCAAAATCTTGTGTGTTCAAACACTTTATGAAATAATTAGGGGTGTAATTGAAAGTTAATTTGAAGACTGTATGTGTATTCAGTGTATTGAAATGCGGTGTAAACCATATGTTTGATGACAAACAAGCATTGTTAAGTTCAGAATTCTTAAAGAAAGATGTTCCGAGGTCTTTTGTTTTAATCGCTGCTCATGGTTATAATGACTTTTCTGGAAAAAAAAAAAGCTTTCAAGGATATATAAAAAATAGAAGGCATTAAATTAACCGTGTATCTTGACCATGCAGTCACTAAGGCTGTGACTACAGTCTCTTTAAATAGTTCCACTATAAAATAAGCATTTAATTATTTCTTTATTTTTTACTTTGGCTTTGCTAGCTCCAGTTCTGCTGTGTGAAATTATATACATTAAATACTCCTGACTTGTCCAATACTACACATTCTGACAAGTTTTCAAAAAGCAAGTTCTCCACAGTTCATTGTCAGTCAGTATCTTTAACATTGTGGGGCGTACGTGCCCCGGGGTGTGTGGTGGGGGTGGGGGAGGGGGTAATGCTTATCTTATTTAAGCAAACAAGTAACTTTGAACTACATATCTTTGAGGGACGCAGGTAAGTGCATCAGGAAGTGCACTTTTATCTGTCCTCAAACATTGGGAGTCCAGAGGAAGGCTGAGGTGTGAGCGGCATCATGGGTTCTCCAGGCCTGTGTACACAGTACAGACAAAAGGTAAGGAGCCACAGCCAAGGGGCAGGAATGTTGAGAGAAATTTGCAACCAGATCTGTAATGCCGAGTTGCCTTTCTCGTTACAGAAAGTGGCTTCTACGGGTTCCTCAGCGGCGTCCCAGCCGACGTACGGATGCTGATTTTGGAAGTCGGTCAAGTGACGGACGGCTTGACGGAGATCTTGAACAGGCAGAACATGGGTATGGTGGTGTTAAAAGGTGACCTGCTCTGCATACAATGACTGGTAGTTTCAAACTTCAGATTTATTTTTACTAGGGAACCATTCCTATGTGGATACCGATTCCTTCTGGTCAATGGGTTCCCCTTCAAGAGAACCCTGGAATAGGGACGCTATTCAAGTGATGAATCCAATAGCATGTTTGCATCTGGAGGATATTCTTTTATTCTCTGTAACCAGGCACCACTATCCACAGTACGACATGTGAGTAAGAAAGCGTTATTTTAGACACGTAGTCCCTCAGTGACTTGAACTGTGGTAAGGTATGTCTTGTTGTTTACAGAGAGAACTTAATCAACACCAATGTTGCATTCGACTGGGGAGTCTTTAGAATGCTACAGCAAGAGCTAGCTATGGGACGGTCCGCAAACTCCCTCTTTTCCGTTAGCTTCAGTGAGCCTGGTGTTTACGTCCTCAAGCTGAGCAGCGATCAACACAAGCGTGTGGTACGGTCTGCATTTAAAGCGTTCTATGCATGCAAAATTTGCCCATGTTATACCAAAGGAAAAGCGTTTTTCTGTAGTATGTAAAGGTTTTGCCTGCCGGAGGAGATTGCTATGACATCGGGCCGTTCTTTCCTACCGATCCTCATCACATGATTCGAATGGGCATAACCCTTCAACGCCACTTCCTGCTGAGACCGGACTGGTGGGTGATTGGAGGACTCTTGGCTGGAGCTACAGTTGTGCTCTGCTTGTGTCTTGTCGTACTGGTCAGTTTTCGTTCTAGTAATAAAATGTGCCGATGGACTATTGAGTAAAAATGGTCAGGATTTGCATCCCCCCCTCTCCTCCCCCACACAGTTCTTATTCAGGGAGTACGGGTGGCCAGAGAAGCTGCCATCCCAGGCCAGGTATCGGGATCTTCAGCTGAAGTACAACATGGATGACTATTCATCCAAAGGTTCCAGGGTCATAGCGGTGAAAAAGGCACACCGGAGCCTGCAGCGAGGAATGAACGAGGACCCGGTGCTCAGAGGTAAGGGTTTATTGTATATAAACACTGCTCTTGTACTACAGTTTCAAACGATCTTCGCTAACACTGAAAAAAAAAAGACTGGAAGTTGTCCATGCTGCCATATTGCACAACAATCCCTGGTGAACTGGCAGTAATCTGAACTATTGCGTCTCATGCCCTTACAAAACAGCATTGCTGTGTGATGTAAGAATTTGCACAACAACAACAACAAAAAAAAAAAAAACTGGCAATCATTCATGCAGTGTTTACAAACAAATGCGAACAAGTGCTATACGTGCTATTGACAAATGTAATGAATATTAACAAAGAGATTATATGTAAATTAGAATATTTCTAAATAGGGTCTGATATAATATCCCACAACACTGATTGCTAATCCGGATGATGGAGTGACTCGATCCAAGATGGAGAGTGAGGTTCATGTGTACATGAAGACGAAAAGAAGACAAATATCCGAACAACGCTATTAATGATGATACATGCATGGCCACTGCAGTTAGCATACGGCCCTATCCCCTCCACGCCATCTCTACCACACTCCACCTGGCCTTCACTCACTTGGACTCAATAACAAGGACTCGTATGGATGAATGCTGTTCATAGACCTTCGGCATTCGACACCATCAGCACCTGATGGGGAAACCTGAACACCTCCCTCTGTAACTGGACTGTAAGCCTTTTCGACTGGAAGACCTCAGACAGTTCAAACAGCACCTCCAACACTGAGACATGGGACCTATCAGGGTTGTGTGCTCGGTCCCCTTCTGTTTGCCCTGCTGACCCATGACTGTTTAGCAATACACATCTCCAATCATATAATCAAGTTCGCTGATGTGGTGGGTCTCGTCAGCATACAGAGGAGGTGGAGAAGTTAACAACCTGTCTCCATTACAAGAGCGTCTTTACTTTCTGAGAAAGCTAAGGAAGGCACGGCTTCCACCACACATCCTCAAAGCTCACATCCAGACTGTGAAATAGCTTCTTCCCACAAGCCCTCAGACTCCTCAACACAAAGGAACTGCACAGTGTTTACATTCAAATCCTTGTCTTTTTTTTGCACGTTTTTTTTTTTTTTTTTTTTTTTATTTTTACATGTATTTTTATAGTTAGTTTCTAGGTTTTTTTATTTAGTTTATACAATTGTGTGTACTTCTGCTTTCTGTTTGTTAATTATTGTTGTCTTATGTCTTGTTGTCTCCTGGGGAAATGTGGCTTTGTTTCACTATGTACAGCCCTGTATATTGTTGAAATGGCAATAAAGCCTACTTGACCTGACCTGACCCTGTTCCATTATACATTTATACATCCCATAATAGTCATGCCAAAGTGATCCCAACATATCAGGGTTGCTATGGAATGGAGCAACAAGACTATAGACTCATTAAAGGGAGCAACAAAGGGGGGCATTGCGCTGAAGAGACGAGGACTGAATTTACATTTACGGCATTTGGCAGACGCCCTTATCCAGAGCGACTTACAACTGAGCAATTGAGGGTTAAGGGCCTTGCTCAAGGGCCCACCAGTGGCAGCTTGATGGTGGAGGGGTTTGAACCCATGATCTTCCGGTCCAGAGTCCAACACCTTAACCACTGAGCTATACATCTCCCTACATATCTCCAATGTACACCATTGTCCATCAATGAGCCATGATCACTCATGATCACTACTTCCATGGACCCACTTATGATATCTACTGACCACTGCAGACCGGTTAGACCACAGTTTGGAGATGCTCTGACCCAATTGTCTTGCCATCACAATTTGGCCCTTGTCAAAGTCAATTCCGTACACCATTTTTCCTGCTTCTAAAACATCACAAAATGTTCCCGTGCTGCCTAATAGATAATCCCACCCACTTACTATTTCCATGATGTCATAATGATCAATATGTATTGCTCATATTACAGCTATGGCTGAAACTTCAGATGAGTTCTGGGACTACGAAGAACAAGTGAACCTGGAGGCTTTCAGCTCCAGAACCTTCTATGACATCTTGCTGAAGCACAGTGTGTCCGTCACAACCCGGCTCGGCCAGCTCAAGGGAGAGGTACGTTTTCAATGTGTTTCTGTTTCCGTGGGTGTGATCTTAAAAAAACAACCTTAAATTAAAACATTTTAAAAGCTGTTACAGATATAACTGCAATTAGACTTTCATTCCATAAGGTAGACTGCAAAATGAAGAAAGAAAGAAAACTGTGTGTCTAGGTAAAGCAGCTTTATCAAGGAGTGCTGGAAAAGATGCAGGGGCTCCAACCTGGCTCGGGCGCAGGGGTCGTAGGGAACAAGCTGGAATGCCTGCAGAGGCAAGTGGAGCAAGAGATAACACGCAGGAAAGCTCTGGGCACTCAGATTTCCCAGTTGTTGGACAGCCAGCTGCAGATCTTGCGGAATGAGTCACGGTCCCAGCATGCCGTGCACGACGCTTTCTCAGCGCTGCTCAGAGAATGCGTTTGGTTGATGACGATGTTTTCTGACAACCAGGCCTCACTCTGGAACACACACATACAACAATGGTATGTTTTTGTACATTGCAGATTATTACTTAGTGTTTAATATAAGCGCATGCTTATTTGCATAATGCTTTTAAAAAAGGACATCGTCTCAAAGCAGCTTTACACACATGAGTTTGTCCCTTATGAGCGCACCGGTGGCGACAGTGGCAAGGAAAAACCCTTAAACCCTAACGCTGAACCAGACTCAAGACGGACCTTGTCTGGGTGACCTTGAATGTCCGTTTATTACAGACCAAAAGTAATGTAAATTGTAGCGCTGGAACAGTGGCGTAGAGTGAGTCCCAATCCATCCTCGAAGCTTTGTAATATCCCAGATCCCCAGGTCGTAGATGAGTGGCCACAAATCAAAGAGAATGCCATATATGGGCATGCTGGGACAAATTGGGCAGGACTGGATTAGGAACACTGGTCACTGCTCCCACAGGGGCATGTATAACTCGACCGAGAGAGAAAGATATGGATTATTGAGTATCCATATTGTTGTGTAAAAGCTAAAGACACTGTGCAGTTGGAGACTCCACTAATACTAACTATGGAAGCATAACTAAAAGGAAGAGCCAGAAGGTAACACAGCCATGAGAGATCTCTGGGATAAGAGTTGGCCCACCATCAATAAACCTGAGAGAACGTGTGAAAGTGTGTGTGTGTGTGTGTGTTAACAGCATACGGATATCCCAGCATATCACCAAATAACAAATCCATGATCCCTTAGAATAGAATAGCTTTCTCACATATACTCTACATTACAGCACAGTGAAATTCTTTCTTCGCCTATCCTAGCTTGTTTTAGAAGAAGCGCAGTTGTTCAGAGCGCAGGGTCAGCCATGATACGACGCCCCATGGAGCACAGTGGGTTAAGGGCCTTGCTCAAAGATCCACGGCCGGCACCCGACCTTCCGATCAGTAAGCCAGCGGCTTAAACCACTGAGCTACACCCTCCATCCTTTACCTAAGGAAAATACTACAGGTTAAAGACCAAATAAATGTGTTTTCAGCCTGGACTTCAACACTGAGCCTGTATCTGAATCCCGAACACTAATTGGACGGTTTTTCCATAACTGTAGGGCTTTGTAGGAGAAAGATCCGCCCCCTGCCGTAGCCTGCATTATTTGAGGTAACAACACCTTTTGATGTAATGGGATCATATAATAGTTCTCGCGCGAAGACCATTAAGTGCTTTATACGTCAGTAGTAATATTTTATAGTAGATGCGATTTTTGTCTGATTAAAACGAGGGTGATATGCTCATATTTTCCAGATCCGTTGACGACTGGATTAACTGATGCTTATTTATGCATTTACTAGAACAACCAGACAGTAGAGCGTTAAAGTAGAGCAGGCACTCGTTTTTCTACATTCTATAAGGGCATAAAATGTCCTAATAGATGGTGATAGAAGGCGATCCCGGTAATGTTATTCACATGTGCCTCAAAGGAAAAACTAGAGTCAACAATCACACCGAGATGCTGCTACGTAACCCAAAAGGTTACTTCTAGCTGCATGCGGTCCTGGAAAAAAGTACTTTCAGTCTTATACCGAGTTAAGCAGAAGCAAGTTCTCGAGCATGTACTGTCCTTTACGCACTCCTCAACTAATCTCTCTCATCTGCTTTTGCTGCAACTGTGTATTCTCAGCATATTAATGCAAGTAAAAGCTAATACCATGTTTATCCTTTATGTAAATCATCAATTTGATCAGTAGACGACATTAAACACACACTTCAGGAAGAGAGAGAAATGTCCAGCCACCATTCTGAGCAGAAATGATGAAGATTAATTGTATTTAATCTCATGATGTCTCAATATATTCATTAAGTAATTCATTCATTCATTCATCTTCTACTGCTTTATCCAATCTTCCCTCGGGTCACGGGGAGTCTGTGCCTATCTCAGGCGTCTATGGGCATTAAGGCAGGATACACCCTGGATGGAATGCCAACCCATCGCAGGACACACACACACACATACACACACTAGGGACACTTTTCCAAGGTGCCAATCAACCTACCGTGCATGTTTTTGGACCGGGGAGGAAACCGGAGAACCCGGAGAAAAACCCCCTGAGGCACGGGGAGAACATGCAAACTCCAGACATACATGGCCGAGACGGGAATCGAACCCGGACCCTGGCGGTGTGAGGCGAACGTGCTAACCACTAAATCACCGTTCCTCCCTCAATATATTTAGTATTGATATATTTTCCTGAAGAGTGTGTACATTTTTTTTTGGCTGACTATATACTTTTAGCATATATAATATAGCTTAAAATTCTTTAAATAACTGGATTAATCCAGTACTGGACTTTCTTCTCAAAGCCTCACATCAAGGGTTAATTAATTCAGTTCAAAAAAGGGAAAATGGTTCCTTGTCTTAAGTTTTGTTTTGTTTTGTTTTTTAACTCCATTGACACTGCACTTACAATCCTGCAATACATTTCATGAATTTCCGATAGGTATCGTTTGGCTGATGTGTTGATATCAATGGAATCTTTGTACAATCCGTCTAATTCACTATCAAATCACTGGCGTCGGTCGTTCTGTTTGTAGAGGAAGCCGTAAAAGTCCTGATAAATGTCAGCCAGCAATCCACGGAGCTGTGTGCTAACCGGAATGAAACATCCTGGACATCGAACTGCAGAAAGTCGTTTCATTTCACAAAGTGATGGGTCATGCATGCTTGATTTTATCGCTTCTCACTATCAGCGGGAAGTGTAGCTTTCGCTTCCTTGCTTGGCTGGAAGCAGGGACTTTGAACTTAAGTGCTCAAAAGACACGAGTACATTTTCTCCTCAAGGGTTTCCAAAGGTCTAAATTACCTTCTGCGCTTTAAAGCATGCACAAGAGCAACACGTCTTCTCATTTTAATGTTGAATGAAGATCGCCTGCCACGCAAGAACTGAAGTTGCATTGAAGCACCTTTGCTCCTTTTAAAGACGAAGCTGACGGATTTTCCATTCCGTACCAGCCCTGATATTGATCTGTCGGGATCACTCTAGGACTATTAGGAAAGAAAAGGGGGGAAAAAAAAACTAAAACTATAGTATAGAATTGAACGTACAACGAAAGAGTGGATGCACCCCAGTGACAGTACTCGAATACGAAATATAAATAAAGAACATGAGAAAATAGGGATAAGAAAAAATATATTAAAATATTCTATATGAAAATATAGAGAAAAATATGTACATATATCTGTATCTGCTCATCTAACCCTGGCTATGGTACCTTTGGAGTATATTGCGTCACGGTGGTTTAGTGGTTAGCACGTTCGCCTCACACCGCCAGGGTCCGGGTTCGATTCCCGTCTCGGCCATGTGTGTGTGTGTGTTTGTGTGTGGAGTTTGCATCTTCTCCCTGTGCCTTAAGGGGTTTTTCTCCGGGTTCTCCGGTTTCCTCCCCGGTCCAAAAACATGCACGGTGGGTTGATTGGCACCTTGGAAAATTGTCCCTAGTGTATGAATATGTGTGTGAATGTGTGTGTGTGTGTGTGTGTGCTCTGCGATGGGTTGGCATTCCATCCAGGGTGTATCCTGCCTTAATGCCCATAGACTCCTGAGATAGGCACAGACTCCCCGTGACCCGAGATCGGAAGATCGGAGTGCAAACGCATTAACATGTACATATGTCTTTGCTTTTAATTTATGCTCTCTTTGTCTCATGGATAGACTGTCCAAAATAATAATATATTTCAAAGCATGCACAATTTAAAAGCATATTTATTTTTTTTTTTGACCATCAAAGAAAAAATCTAATTAATTACATTCTTTTTTTTTTAATGACCATATTTTTCTTTAAAAAAACAAACAAAAAAACGTTTTATAACCCAAACACTAAAAATTGCTGGAAAATTATTTTCTTCATTTCCCCTTTATTTTTAATATAGTTTTTCCTGCCATTGTGTTCTCGAAATAATTCTGATCTTTTTCTGTGCAGCGTTATGACCCGTGTGAATGTTCTGGCTGCGGAGATGACCGACCTGGTCTCAGAGGAGGCTCAGAGGCAGGGTTGCTGGGTCATGCTCAAACAGGGGACGGGAGCACGGCTACTGTGTCCCACTTCTGGATCGGTCCTCTCCAGGGATGACATTATTGGTGAGTTATTGCCCTTTTCCAACACACAGGGTATGTCCAAGGTGCTTGGCCTACATAGAAAGATATGACTGCATGCCCCTTCAACCCCTAGATTATTGACCTGAAAGAGATAGTTTTGTTAATACAAGCGGTGTTTAAATCAACCTTTATTGCAAACAGTGTACAGTATTATCTGTTCAAATCCGTCCTCAATTGTACAATAAATAAATAATATTTTATCTCCGGTTTTTTGTTACAGCTAAAAGGCCCGATTAGATCAGTCCTGCTGTCATGATGACAAAAGGATCTGCAAAAAGAAAAAAAAAAAAAAAGCTTTCACAGAAAGAATGTTTAAAGGTTAGACAAAGAACAATTCCAGGACAATTGCAAAACCCATTAGAACAAAAAAAAAAAAAAAAGACACAATAAGACACATTAACATGGACAGATCGGAGCGAGTGTCGAGTAAGGAGGGCAACCGTCACACAATTCACTCATTCATTCATCTTCTACCGCTTTATCCGATCTTCACTCGGGTCACGGGGAGCCTGTGCCTATCTCAGGCAACTATGGGCATTAAGGCAGGATACACCCTGGATGGAATGCCAACCCATCGCTGGGCACACACACACACACACACA
Organism: Kryptopterus vitreolus; assembly: GCA_030449085.1. Taxonomy (NCBI): domain Eukaryota; kingdom Metazoa; phylum Chordata; class Actinopteri; order Siluriformes; family Siluridae; genus Kryptopterus; species Kryptopterus vitreolus. Next base: position 2,423,407 of record JACRUU010000026.1, on the reverse strand, counting down.
TTCACACACACATTCGTACACTAGGGACAACTTTCCAAGGTGCCAATCAACCTACCGTGCATGTTTTTGGACCGGGAGGAAACCGGAGAACCCGGAGAAAAACCCCCTTGAGGCACGGGGAGAACATGCAAACTCCACACACACATGACCGAGCCGGGAATCGAACCCGGATCCTGGCGGTGTGAGGCGAATGTGCTAACCACTACACCACCGTGCCTCCCCGTCACACAATATTCTTCACAAAAGTGTCACAAAGTTATAGAGCTGTTTGGATGAAACGAGGGAACTTCTTGAAGACATTAGGAACTCTTTAAAGATCTACTGGTGGCGCGGCAAAAAAAAAAAAAAGAAATAAAAATTGGCCATTCTGGAAAAATACATTGATTTGAGACTAATATTGAGCCGTTTGTTTTTAAACAAAAGATTTGCTAATGCTATGCAGAAATGGAAAGCTTGCAGTCGTCACGCACAACAACCAATGAAGCACATTGTTGGGAACAAGCTGTTCCATTCAGCGCCACATCAGCATGTAGGGAAAAAAAAAGACACATTTCAAAAAAACAATGAGAGAAAGCGCGGGGGAAAAATATCTACATCGGAATAACTTGTTCATGGCGGGACCTGAGAAATGCTGCTCCGTCTGGTGTTGGAGATCATGTGCATTGAGGAAATGGAAGAAAATGTCACAGATAGATCTCATTCATTCATTCATCTTCTACCGCTTTATCCGATCCGATCTTCCCTCGGGTCACGGGGAGTCTGTGTCTATCTCAGGCGTCTATGGGCATTAAGGCAGGATACACCCTGGATGGAATGCCAACCCATCACAGGGCACACACACACATTCACACACTAGGGACAATTTTCCAAGGTGCCAATCAACCTACAGTGCATGTTTTTTTGGACCGGGTGGAAACCGGAGAACCCGGAGAAAAACCCCCTGAGGCACGGGGAGAACATGCAAACTCCACACACCTAGTGTATACAGGCTCCCCGAGACGGGAATCGAACCCGGATCCTGGCGGTGTGAGGCGAACGTGCTAACCACTAAGCCACCGTGCCCCCAGATAGATCTCTATGCGTTGAAATTTAGATTTGCCTTTCATTTTCATACATAGGGACATGTAAACACTTGGTTTAAAGCTTCACAGGAAAGAAAATCCTATTCGCTACAGAACGTTTCACTGGATGACGCAATAGAGGGAAATAAGAAGCAATCACTAATTTGCCCATTAACCAATTAAGTAGCTGGCAATGTTCACCATAATGATATTATTATTATTATTATTATTATTATTATTATTATTATTATTATTATCTAATACTTTTTCCAACCGTATCCCAAATGATGTCAAGATTTGACATGTTTACACACAAACATTTCTGCACTGCATGTTCCTTGCAGGCACGGTTACTTAGTGGTTAGCACGTTCACCTCAAACTGCCAGGGTCCGTGTTCGACTCCCGTCTCGGCCGGCCATGTGTGTGTGGAGTTTGCATGTTCTCCCCGTGCCTCAGGAGGTTTTTCTCCGGGTTCTCCGGTTTCCTCCCGGTCCAAAAACATGCACGGTAGGTTGATTGGCACCTTGGAAAAATGTCCCTAGTGTATGAATGTGTGTGTGTGTGTGATGGGTTGGCATTCCATCCAGGGTGTATCCTGCCTTAATGCCCATAGACGCCTGAGATAGGCACAGGCTCCCCTGTGAAAACAATAATGGCGCGGACGGCGTCAGTATTGTACTGTATTTTAAATCAATTCCATCATCTCTAGTAGATGCATCAAAAATAAGCTCATAAAATGAGACCTACAAAATAACGATTGATGACTGATTTGTGATTCATAATCAGTAGCGGTACTGGAGCTAAACCGTTGGCAAACAGTACCCTTGCTTAACCCTCTATGAATGGCTAGAGCATTTATCCACTGCTTACACGTGACATTATTTGTGTAGTTTCATGTAAACAAACTACTCCACCTAGTGGTAGCAGAATGTAGGAGAACAAATATGATGCTGCTACAGATGGAGAGATTCAACACTACTAACCTGCCATTAGTGGGCCCTTGAGCAAGGCCCTCAACCCTCAGGTCGCTCTGGATTATGGCCAAGTCTGCCAAATGCTGTGAATGAGAGATTCAGCCCATGCTTTGCCTGTAAATGATTGTATAATAATGGTATAATGGTAACATCATATATAAAATGTGACCGATACAGCACCTGATGGATCTGTCCGGGCTTGCGATGCTGTCCGCGTGGACCCCTGCACAGGCCTCATCCATCCAGTCCCGAATGCTCACATGCTCCTAGCTAGTGGCCACAGCATGCCTGTGCCGTCTGACTTTTTCCTGCATCCTCAGACTGGCCGGGTACTCCCTGTGGCTGGGAATGTAGGCTTTGACCCCTCCAGATCCACCCTGGTCTGCACAGCCGATGCTTGTGTGGGTAAGTAGAGACTATCTTGTTAATGTTTATTCAATATTTAAGGTTTAATATACAATAGTTTTGATCACACCGTTCGTTTCAGGCGAGACTGGGAAATGGGAGTCTCCTGTGCTTCCTTTTATTCCCTACCCTTCAACCCATCATTCAGAGCTTCTAGGACCATCCAAATTGAGAACCCTTCAGACAGGCCAGAAACTTGTGTTTGGTGGATCAATGTGCGACTATGAAACCGGCATACCTGTCCCAATCTTGGCGGTCACCATTCACCCCCAAACAGGGATGGTGTACCCGGTAGGTGGCGTCCACGTGTGCCCCGTGACACGATTCTGGCGGCCCATTCAGATTGGTTGTCCAATGTCGGATCCCCGAACGGGGAACGTGGTGCTCACCACGGGGGTTAGTCTGGACTCGCATACAGGTCAGTTCATGTGTATATAGAATTCCTTCTAATTTCATCAAACATTTTATCTCCAGGGACATCTTCAACTGTAATATAAAGTCCACGGAACCCCTTCGTAGCAGACCGATCCGAGTTTTGATGCTACTGCATATTACATTACATTTACAGCATTTGGCAGATGCCCTTATCCACTTAAAATGGAGCAATTATGGTCCTTGCACAAGGGCCCACTAGTGGCAGCTTGGTGGTAGTGGGGTTTGAACCTATGATCTTCTGGTCCAGAGGTCAATGCCTTAATCACTAAGCTACCAATTCCCTCTGTATATTTAATAAACAATAAGTCATTAACTATTATAAACCATAGACTATAAACTATTCCTCAAATCACTGTATTATTAAAACCAACAACCCTCATTCGACACATTGAGAGAGGAATAAGCAATTTAAAAATAGCCCCCAAGAACGCATGCCTTTGATCGGTGCAGTGCGGTAAACGCTTGTATGTTTGTTCCTCAGGTTGATGGGCTGCCTGACATTTCAATCTGTTTTGCAGGTACAGTGCTTCCAGTAGGTGGTCTCCTCCTGGGTGAATCCTTCATTGAGCCCCTGAGTGGCAGGCTGGTGCGCGTTGGTGGAGGGGGCATCCGGGGCGGAAAAGTGGTACCGCATGCCGGGAGTTTCCAGGCTCTAGTGGATAGCCAAGCTCTTGGTGCTCGGATACGGGTGGTGGAGCTGATACGGGCCTACTGTGATGAGTGGAAATCTGGAAGCGGGGAGGTTCACGACGAGATTGGCAGACTGAAGGCAGCTGCCTCGGAAACGGAACAAGCCTGGAGGAACAGTCAGCTCGGCATGCTTCAGATGACAAGCTGTCTGGAGGCACAACAGGAGTGGGCCTGGTGGGTGGCTGAAGACGGGGGCTGCCTTGGTGAGTGTGTGCACTCAGATGTGAGTACGGACCTTTAAATATGCACATGAATTCCTTTTTAACCTCGAAGGTCAATCACTGGCTATAAATATTCTGTAAGACAGAGTAAATGTTTAGCGCGGTAATATAAAACGGACAAATCCCTGACACTTATTTATAAATCACGTCTCGCAAGGCGTTGTGTATGCTTATGAACTCTAGATGTAGTTAGATAGGCTTTTAATGTGGAGGCCTTTCACAAGCCTGACCATCTCGCTCGCCATTTGCTGACATTTCAAGCTATTTTACAAAAATGATTGATGCATTGTGCCTCAGCATGTTTGCACTTTGCAGACACCCGGCCAAGAGTATAGTATGTGCTTTTTTGAGCATCGTATTCTACATTTTTGGTCCTAATTTGCTGTTACAATCTTTTTCACTCTTTTGGGAAAATGTCCCACCAGATAGTGTGCTCATTCAAACCCAAGCGTGTGAGTAAATCGGGTACTGATGTAGGAGTGGGGTGCAATCAGAGTTCCATTTCATCCCACAGGTGTTCAGTAAGGATGAGTTCACAGCTCTGTATCAGAGGATCTGTCAATCCAAACCATGTTCTCATGGAGTTTTCTTTTCTTAGTGTACAGGAACATTTTCCTTCCGGAACGGGTTTGGGTCTACTAGTTCGATTGATGGGAATATATTATGTTACCATATTTAAAGGCAAAAAAAAGTGTGTGTGTGTGTGTGGGCGGGGGGGATGTCAAAAAACAAACAAAAAAAAACATGGTGTCCTAATACTTTTGTCCATAAAGTCCATTTTGTGTGCTTGAAATTCATGTCTATTGATAGGACTATCATTGTTCTCATACATTTTTAGCATAAGAATGATATTTTTCCCAATGACATAATAATAATAATAATAATAAAAGAATGTGTGGAGTTGAACTGTAATTAATAAGAACCGTGTACTATAATGGTACAGGACAGCAGTTTGAATTTATCGCTCCATCCCATAATGATGATGAGCTGTAACCACTGGACATTCGGTGCCACCCAGATGAGGGTGGGTTTTCTCCTTTTGACCCTGATTCTTCTAAACACCAACTTTCATTCTGTGACTGGCTTAGTTTGTGTTCTTTTAACTAAGACGACCATTGATTCTTGCAGGTGAGATCAGCCTGCCTGACAGTGACCTATCCCTGCCTGCTCTGCCAGGAATGGAATATCCAGACCCTGGAGGTTCTGGCTTATCAGTGCCTGTTCTCGGAGAACAGCTGGACTGGAGGTCAGGGTGCATGGTGCCTCTTGCTGGAACCATGGAAGATGCGGGTGGCAAGGGTAAGACATATTTTTATCCCCATTTATCATATTGCACCCTTGCAGTGTTTGTTAAAACACAGAGATGGCATACAAAATGGCCGCAATAACACCCAAGAGGTTTGGCCTTTTGGCAATACTACCAATTTTATTTAGGGGTCATGGTGATATTAGCAAAAAAAAGTTATTCACTTATTATTGGAAATTTTTATTAAAATACAAGGAGTGCTATCCTGCATCGCATGGATATACTGTACAGTATGTATGTATGTATGTATGTATATATATATATATATATATATATATATATATATATATATATATATATATAATAGGGGCACGGTGGCTTAGTGGTTAGCATGTTCGCCTCACACATATATTTATATATATATATATATATATATATATATATATATATATATATATATATATATATATATATATATATATATCAACATTTATGTTTTTACGAAGGAAATTGTAGGCAGGTTATTTTGACGCTTGAAAAGTCAATGTTTGCACCTTATATTGCATTATTTGTATTATACATTGCACCCCTGCACTCCTGTATGTACATATGTATATTTAAATATATTCACTTTATTATCCATATAATTCTATAACTGCATTTCATTAGCCCTGCACTCGTACACAACAGAATGACAACACTATGATAGTATAACATTAAGACCTGTGAGCGAACAAAACAGGAAATATGCAGCAGGAGTTGCACATTTTGTCCTCAAAGTTAAAGCGTTAGACGCATGAAAAACGAGCACGTGTACGAATTTTAAAGTAAAGGACAAGTTACAATGGCTAGACGACTATACAACACAGGTGGTAGGTGGTAGGGAGGTGGTAGCCTGGCGGTTAAGATCACAGGTTCAAACCCCACCACCATCAAGCTTCCACTAGTGGGCCCTTGAGCAAGGCCCGTAACCCCCAATTGCTCAGTTGTAAGTCGCTCTGGATAAGGGCGTCTGTCAAATGCTGTAAATGTAAAATGTAGGTGGTCATAATGTTATGCCTGATCAGTGTAAAGTGGAATCTAATTTATTTTATGAACCGATCAAAGCCTTGTCCAATATGTCACTAGATAAACTGGCTTGTTAAAAACACCTTTTTATATGGGACTGGGACCAATTATCCATTCTAATCACCTGTATTTATTCTTCTTCTGCATCTATGGTTCTTTGTAAAAGTGAATTTGCACACCGACACATTTCCAAATCAGACATTCAACAGCAAGTTCATGCATGCAGAAATGAGCTGATGGTGTTTTCCTATATTGCATGAGAAGTTATATATGAGCTGGTTTCATGTGATGCCTGGACATTGGACTAAATGAGGGACAAACTGGTTGACAAATGGTTTAAAACTCACCCTCGATGCTTTCCATCCATGAACCTGGCTAATGTCAGTATGTCTGATTCAGGTCTTTAGATCAAATGATGTGACTTGCATTCTCATCTTGAACACAAATGCACCCAGGCCTGGTTCCTATCCGCTTTGGGGCACAGACTATAGATCCTGTGACAGGGGTTGTGGCTCCGGTGGTAGGCGCACGGCTAGACGTGTGGAAGCAGACTGTAGTCCCAGTGACGCTGTCCCAGTGCCAGACTATAAGAGACACTGCTGATGGTGTACTGGTGAGTAAATTTCGTTATAGATCTGAATATCTCTGAATAGCTCGTTAGTGCTGAAAATGTGGATGTGTGTGTGTGTGTGTGTTTGGTACAGGCAGAGGCTGTACAAAATGAGTGCAGCATAAGGGCCCAGTTCTGGAGACAGCAGAGAGTTAAAGAGGAGCGACTATTAGCGGATTTCGACAGAGCTCTACGGGACTGCCTTTACACAGCCCTACAGGAGGAGTCTGATCATGTGAGATTCACAGCAGGCTTGATAGATAAAGAGATGGCTGTATAGATGGTTGGAAATGCCTCAATCATGCGTATGCATATGGGTGTATGTTAGCTTGTGTGGACGGACACAGAGAAGCAATTAAAGGAGGCAGCGGCAGAGCTACAGGAAGCCGTCTGTAAAGAGGCTCAGCGAAGGAACGCCGTGAACTCGGAGCTTTCACTCCTGCTGCCAGGACACGTCCTACTCACTCTCACTGGAGGTGACGTGTGCACTTGTTAGGAAGGCTGGAGTAATGACGGGTTTATAAGCGTGAATGGATTCCACAGATTTGATGTCTGTTTCTGTGTGTATGTGTGTGTGTGTGTGTGTGTGTGTGTGTGTGTTTACATAGGTGACGATGAGGAGTGGAAACGTCAGAGCCATTGGTACGCTGAACTGACGGCAGTGTTGAATAGAGTGAGTGTGTTTATGGCAAGACAACAATTGGAGCAAGATCAGTCCATACCCGTGGGTGTTGAGCAACAGGTCAGTCAGTTTCAATCCATATGCCTATATATATATATATATATATATATATATATATATATATATATATATATATATATATATATATATATATATATATATATATATATATATATATCTACACATGCACATCTCATGTATATCTTCTACCACCGCTATATACCGCTTTATCCGATCTTCCCTTGGGTCACGGGGAGCCTGTGCCTATCTCAGGCATCTATGGGCATTAAGGCAGGATACACCCTGGATGGAATGCTAACCCATCGCAGGATATCACACACACACACACACATTCACACACATTCACACACTAGGGACAATTTTCCAAGGTGCCAATCAACCTACCGTGCATGTTTTTTTTTTTGGACCGGGGGGAAACCGGAGAACCCAGAGAAAAACCCCCTGAGGCACGGAGGAGAACATGCACAAACTCCACACACACACATGGCCGAGACGGGAATCGAACCCGGACCCTGGCGGTGTGAGGCGAACATGCTAACCACTAAGCCACACCGTGCCCTCTATGTATACAATATATATATATATATATATATATATATATATATATATATATATATATATATATATATATATATATATTCTATATTAAATTCCTTCATTCAAAGATAGAGAGCCTTTGCCTATCTCAGGCGTCTATGGGCATTAAGGCAGGATACAACCTGGATGGAATGCCAACCTATCGCAGGGTACACACACACTCATATTCACACACACATTCACACACTAGGGACAATTTTCCAAGGTGCCAATCAACTTACCGTGCATGTTTTTGGACCGGGGGGAAACCGGAGAACACGGAGAAAAACCCCGAGGCACGGGGAGAACATGCACAAACTCCACACACACATGACCGAGACGGGAATCGAACCCGGATCCTGGCGGTGTGAGGCGAACGTGCTGAACACTAAACCAGGAAAAAATCAATTCTAGAGACATTTTTTCTCGCTAATTCCAAACTTTATTGAAATGCTGTTTAATTGTTTTACGATTCATTTAAAGAACGTTATTTACTGTTCTCATTTACAGCAACAAGAAATAGTAGTTTTCTCACCAGACTTTTCTTGTCCTTTTGTTGCTCATTTACTTTTCAAGTTATCAAGAGGTACACTGCTACTGCAGCTCTTATGCTTGGTGTTTTCTCTTGTTGTGCCTTCACTACACTTTTGAATGTGCATCAGAGTGCTTCAGTAAAGTCGATTCGTTGTGGGATAGCCCAGTCAATCGCTTCAGCTACTATACCAAGATATGGATTAGGCGTTCAATCGTCTGTGGAAGATCCAGCTTCAGATTCAGTAGTGCAGCATTAATATCTGCCTGCAGAGCATTTGCTTCTAATGATCCGCGCTCCAGATCATCAGGACGCTCAGACGGCAGGTTGTCAGCACTCTCATTATTCACGTATAGAGGATGAGAGTACATCAGGGTGTGTGTGGATGGGAGGCAGCTGTACAAAGCAGCTCTGTATTCTAACACTTCATTCCTAACACACAAGTTCTGACGACTACTCTGTATTCCAACATCAGTGAATTTCCCTCTAAACCTGCCGCAACAATGTAGAGAATATCAGCTCTTTCTAAAGGAATCCTCAGCAGTGGCTGGTGTTCACGTGCAAAATCCAGGCAATTCAATTCAATTGCAGAATTCATGAATTCGTAAATGTAGTAAATTAGTAACACTGCATCTCAGGACCCACTACTGCTGTAAATAAACAGAGCACATTCATGAAATCAGGACAGTGTGAACCGAGGGGAGCATAGAATTTGGGGTCAGATTAACTTTAATCACCTTTAAATTCCATCACATTGTATGCATCAACTTCTCTGATGTTTACAGAATGGAATATATGACATTTAAAAAAAAAATATGAATGAATGTAGTGATGGAAATGAAGTGATGGTGACCTATATACCAGAGAAACTAAAGTGTGTGTGTGTGTGTGTGTGCGAGTGTGTTTGTGTGTATATATATACACGCCGTGGCTTAGTTAGCACGTTCGCCTCGCACCGCCAGGGTCCGGGTTCAATTCCCGTCTTGGCCATGTGTGTGTGGAGTTTGCATGTTCTCCCCGTGCCTCAGGGGGTTTTTCTCCGGGTTCTCCGGTTTCCTCCCTGGTCCAAAACATGCACGGTAGGTTGATTGGCGCCTTGGAAAATTGTCCCTAGTGTGTGTGTGTGTGTGTGTGTGTGTGCATCGTGACAGATTGTAATGCTTATTTGAAAACTCACCCTATTTTATATTTTCTTAATAAAATGCACATTAAGTGTGAGCTGCATTAATCACGCGCCAACACCAATAGCGTTAACTTAAACTATCAAACATAGGCGTTAGTTCTAAACTTTTAAGCGATTGCCGATCATGATCATTATCTGAACAAGGAAGGGTATACAAACTTTTTAACTTCCATATAAGGTGAATTTACCAACAATTACCGACACCACTGACAAATTCAATTGTATATTGTACAAGTAAACAAAACAATGCATTAAAAAAGATCCCCCATCAAGTCCCAAATAAAACACAAAAGGAAAGACTGACTTTGGTGGAGACTTTAATTTATTAATGGACCCACTTCTTGCTCATAGTGGCTCAAGGGTATATACTACTCCTACGGCACGATTTACGCTAAATAGGAGGTGTCAAAGTTTAATCCTCACAGACATCAGGAGACTTTTGAATCCACAAGGGAGGGATTATGTTTTTTTTTTCAAAATGCACATTAAAAAAATGTCTCTAGAATTGATTTTTTCCTGGCGTAGTGGTTAGCACGTTCGCCTCACACCGCCAGGGTCCGGGTTCGATTTCCGTCTCGGCCATGTGTGTGTGGAGTTTGCATGTTCTCCCAGTGCCTCAGGGTTTTTTTTTTCGGGTTCTCCGGTTTCCTCCCCGGTCCAAAAAGGTAGGTTGATTGGCACCTTGGAAAATTTGTCCCTAGTGTATGAATGTGTGTGTGTCCTGCGATCGGTTGGCATTCCATCCAGGGTGTATCCTGCCTTAATGCCCATAGACGCCTGAGATAGACACAGACTCCCCGTGACCCGAGGGAAGATCGGATAAAGCGGTAGAAGATGAATGAATGAATGAATGATTTTTTCCTTTTATCAAGATCATGTATTCCCCCTGTTATGACTTGTCAGATTGGCAATATCCTAGTTTTAGACCATGCCTGGGCGTGTTTGCAGATGAGACCACATATTGAGAGGAAGAAAACATTCAGATGGAGTGTCTTAATAAATCCCTTTTGCAAAACCCAGCATTATCAACAAAAACAGAAATGAATTATTCCTTCGCAATGACTCAACCATTCCAAAAATATAAGAGTTGTGTGTGTACGATCAATTTGACAAGCTATGACCAAACATGTGGTCATTACTGCCCTCCCCCATGTCAAAATGGCTTGAGAAATGGCTTTGTCAACCGTCCCCCAAATTGAGCTCTACCATCTGTCCAAATTTCAAGTCTCTAGGACTTACAGTTTGGTCTGCACGATAACTTTTAAGGCAGAATATTAATAATACCGTAAATTTTGGAATATAAGCCGCTACTTTTTTCCTAGGTTTTGAACCATGCGGCTAATAATACGGTGCGGCTATTCTGCAGATTTTTTCCAGACCGCTAGGGGCTCTAACCGGAATTAGAATCAAAACTAACACAAAATAAAAGCAAAGAAGAAGAATGCGCTAGTTCCTCTTTAGCAGATATAAGTGGGTAGAAGCGGATAGAAGGAGGACAAACTCTATCTTTACAAGGTTAAGGTGACGTCATTTCACACACAGGAGAAATGAAGGTAAATAGCGCTTATTTTCTCTTGGTTCTGTCCCGTTTTAATCAGTGCTCTCTCTCTCCCCTGCTCTCCCCCCCCCACACACACACACACACGCACGCACACGCAACACACGCGCACACGCACACACACACACACACACACACACACACACACACACACACACACATCTCGCACATGCACACGCACACAAATCAGCCAAAGTTGTTGTTGATGTTCCCTCTCCCGATATAAGCCCGGTTCTCCCTACAATCCCCGTCCGGGCTCGTAGCACATACCTAGTGTCTCGGACACGGACGCTCGATATATGTTTATGCCTAACCTTTGTCTCCGGTACTCCCGGTACCACGGCGCGCAGAGCGCAAGGCTCCCTAGCCTGTCTGGCCGCTCCGTATGAGCGGCGTCTCCTGAGTTCTTTATTCTAATAAATCCTGTTTTGTATGAATTCCGGATCTCCGCGTCTCTGTGCAGCGTCCACCGTTACACCGTTACACCGTGTTAAAATACAGGTTAGGAAAGGATCTATTTAGGTACATACATGTACATTTACCAATTCAAAAGCGGATGCGGCTTGTATGCAGGTGCGGCTTATTTATGAATTTTTTTTTTTTTTTTTAAATAGAGCAGATGCGGCTTATATGCAGGTGCGCTTTATAGTCCAGAATTTACGGTAATATATAATAATAATAATAGTAATAATAATAATAATAATAATAATAATAATAATAATCACACCAATAACAATTGGCTTTCAGCACTATGTGCTTGAACCCCTAATGAAACAAAGATGAGACGTCGCATGCAGTGTTGGGGAGGAACTAGTTACATGCAACGGCGTTACGTAATTTAATTACAAAATAAACATAACAGTAAAAAAAACACGTAATTAAATTACACTTACTTTAGAAAATGTTGAAGATTACAAATTCCAATTCCAAGGACCTCCGCCTAACAGCCCCTCATGGTGGACAAAAATCTCCGTTCGCAACCAGCCAACAATTTGATTCCGAAGCAGCTCAGTTCTGAAAAGATATCCCACTTTTTCCGAGCGCCACCTAGTGGACAAATGATCATTTATAATCTGTAACCTATTACATTTCCAAAGTGACCTTCCCAACACTGGTCGTATGACATCTCGGGGTCATAGGGAAAAAGTGACTTTGTGGATAAAAGGTGAAAAACCATTCATAATGCTTCATAAGGCTTTCTTAAAAGAAAAACTCAGTCTTTACAATGTGAGATTTCTCCCCAGGCGACTCTTTACTATAAAAAGTTTTACGGCGAAACACAAGTCCTCTTGCATACTTGGTGGAATGGTTTTCTGCGGTTACAGGATGAGAAGACGCGACAGACGGAGCTGTGGGAGCAATTAAAGCAGAGACACGCCGAGCTGGACGTCGCTCTTACTTCAGCTCTCTCGACCTGTGATCTCAGCCAGCTCCGTGCGGATACCGCTGAGGTAATACACCCCTAATACCAGCGTGTTAAACACAGCATGCGTACGGTCTTATCTAGAGCTTAGTCAAGAGTAAAATGCACATTTAGAGGATTTCTCACATCGGTATATTATAGCTTGAGCTGACTCAGGAGTAGTGCCGTGTTCCGCACGACAAAATTCGATACGCTTGGTTTATTCCCCTCTCTATAGGCTATACTGTCAGGCTCGTTCTCGTATAAGGATTATGGTATGGTGCAGCCCAGAGGCAGGAAAAACCCTCTGAAAGCGATGGCGCTGACTCAACACAAAATCCTCCCTCGGTTGGAGCGCCTCATTCAGCTGCTGGAGGATGGCAGTCACTTTTTCAGCGCCCGGAGCCAGCAGAGCACCGGTACAACAACGCCGCGCTCATTCATCCCGTCGACTTAGAAATGGAAATTAGCATGTCCTGCTTCCTTTAATAGTCTGCACTCTTTCTTTTTGCAGACATGCAAATGAAGCAGGCATTGGACAGGGACACAAGCTCCAGAGCCTGGACTGTGTCAGTCCCTGTAGCTAAAGGTATTCAATAAAATAAAAAAAAAAAAGCACAAATGATTCAATCCCACTGGTCAGAACAGCACTTTTGATGTATTTAACTCTGTACCGAGTTGTATTTGCGACTGCTCATTGTGATGATGTCGTTTCTGAGGCACAGATGCCAATCAGTCTTGCTGCGCAGCAGTTTCAGCCCAGTCCCTGAGAGATCAAGAAAGGGCTTTGTCTGCCAGCGGGCTGAATGCCTTGAAGCCTGCATTCTCCAGTTCATCCCCTACACACACAGAACAGGATGTAAGCCCGGCTCAAATCCAGGGTAAGGCAAGATTCCCACCAGCGCCTCTTTTGACATCTCGAGTTAACAGTACTAACCTTCTCAACTTTGTGCCCAATCAGAAATTAAAGAGACAATGTTTCCCATGCACACGACGGTCCCTAAGCTATCCGGTAAGACAATTAGTACAAAACATTGGAAAGATACACTATATCGACCAAATGTATTGGGGCACCTGACTTTCCCAGACACACGCGGTTCTTATTGCAAAGGCACACCATTGTATAGGGTATGAAAATGCAGTAGTATGACATTTTCCCATTAGTTTATCTGCTATTTTCCCTTTAATCCTTTAATTTTTTTTTTTTAATAAGAAACCCAAATATGATCCATCATGACAATGCCTTCAGTGCACAGAGCAAATTCCAAGAATACATCCTCGGCAGGGGTTGTACTGGAGGATCTCCTGCTATAGAGTTTTGACCTTTGGGATGAATTAAACTGCACACTGACTGACCCAATCCCCCACCCAGAACCATCTCACATGACCTACAATAGTCCCAAGACTTGTGTCTGAATGACCACACCCCAAAATCTAGTGATACACTATAGTGGAGGGTTACTGTGATGCTCAAAAAGCACACATTACACTTATGTTCCGATATCGGCAAACGTTCCGAAATCTAGTGTATTATTGTAAAGATGTATTTACACATAGGAAGCACGAGGGGGTAGTAAGACCCAACATCGGGTCATAATTAAGGCGTAAGGGGATTGAACAGACGGTCCGCGTTAAAGAGTTTTGTAATGATTATCACCACCATGTGCTTTACTCCATCATCCAGGTGAGGACTGGGCCAACTTGCTGGAGCTCTCTCCATTCTTCCAACTTATGCAAGACGTTGAACAGAGGCTCATTGACCGAGCCAAGATGGCAGGCCTGCTCAGTGGCGAGCACTTGGGTCAGACCCATTTTGAAATGGAAAAAAAAAAAATCACATAATTTTCTGTAGTATATTGTAGCGAGTGGTTCGTTGAGAAAGAAGCCGTGGATCATGACGACTTTGCGCTGTGTTCGCAGGCCGCCCCTTCATCGATTTCTTGGATGCGCAGTGGGATTGCGAGGGAGAGTTGCTCAAAGTCGCGCCTGGCGCTCTCAATCCCCGGGAGTTTCTGATCTACCAGCACGGCCAGCTCCTTCTCCAGCTGCTTTACACACACAGAGTGGTTCGAATTTCGCTTTTTTTTTTTTCCTCTCTCACACACACACACACACACACACACATCCATTTTTATTGTGAGTAATATTTTACACCCACTGAACAATGACATAATGAAATGCCTGATGTATTGGAAACCAACTAGTTATGCTTGGGTTTGTACTTTTCAGGCGCCGGCATTGAAATTACACCTCGCCTCGAGTCTTCCCGTCAACAACTACCACTGCAATGCCTTCCGCAATTCTTTTTATTACCAGGTATTCATAGCCAAAGTAAGCATGCGGTGATATTTTACTTGGAGATGGAATAGAACACAGAGGATCACTGTCTTGTGATAAGTCTTGTCATAATCTCACAAAACAGTTTTCTATTTTAAAGCCATTTCTAGAAGAGATTTGTTTATTTACTTATTTATTTAAATTTGGATATCCCTACTATGCTGGGAGGTTTGGGCGAGAGGCGTACTCAGCATCATACAGTCTCCGATTGGCAGTGCTTGGATTTCAATGATTCTCATTCATAGTGCAAAATCTCAACCTCTACAATATTACCTACATTACTAACAGAAAACCAAAATCAAACACTTTACGGTATACTTCTGTCCGACAATAATCATGACACATGCATCTACCGTACAGTCTTGTGACTCCTGATTACAAATAATTCAGGCCAAGGGGGATTCATTGAGTAGAAAACGATCAACTATTGAATTCAATGCAAGACTAAACATACTTCCATGATTGCAGTGCCAATCCTGTGCCTTGTTTATATTTCAGTTTAAATCACATGGATGCATATAATGATGAGTGCAGTGCAGCCAAAATGATGCAGCTCATATTTATCGTATTTACTTAAACACGCTGGAATTTAGCTGGTAAATCATTTCAAACCAGACCTCTTACATAAACAGCTCTTCTGTAAGCCATATAGGCAGCCTATATATATACACAGTATATATAATATAATATCTATATATATATATATATATATATATATATATATATATATATATATATATAGATATACATACAGTATATGCTGGTATTATTTATATATATATATAAATACACACACACACACTTGCACACACACGCGCGCGCACACACACTAAAACTAATCTATGGTTCCAAAAGCCATTTTAATATACAGATAAACAGTATAAAGAGCCATTGCATCGCAGATAAATAACTCCTGTAGCCACAATAAATGCCTTTACTGAATAAACAAACCAAGGGTAAATAAGTCTCCTTCTACTGCAGCTTTGGCCGTGACACACATAAAACATCAATAATACCTCATAAACTTGCAATATTATTTAGGAAAAATAACAGCATCTTATTCACCAAAAAATTTGTAAACAAAAGCCATCCTCCTCTCGAAGACGTCAACATGTCCTTTTCTATCGTCATCGATGCTAATGCTGAAAGTCGCGTCTGCGTTTGCGCATTTCTGCCATACATTTGAATTCACAGAAAACGGTCCCCGCTAAACATACACGTGAAGCAGGGCATACCGCTCGTAGCGATGGACGATTCCCCTTCCTTGTTGTAACAGGCTAGATTGCCGATCTCTCTCTCTCTCTCTCTCTCTCTCTCTCTCTCTCGCTATATATATATATATATATATATATATATATATATATATATATATATATATATATATATATATATATATATATATATATATATATCATATATTCTCTTCTATATCTTCTATTCTAGCTCTTCTATCTTAAGTCATCTTCTACCGCTTTATCCGATCTTCCCTCGGGTCACGGGGAGTCTATGTCTAGTGCAGGAGTCTATCTCAGGCATCTATGGGCATTAAGGCAGGATACACCCTGAATGGAATGCCAACCCATCGCAGGACACACACACACACACACACACTTTCATATACTAGGGACAATTTTTCCAAGGTGCCAATCAACCTACCGTGCATGTTTTTGGACCGGGAGGAAACCGGAGAACCCGGAGAAAAAAAAAACCCCCTGAGGCACGGGGAGAACATGCAAACTCCACACACACACACACACACATGGCCGAGATGGGAATCGAACCCGGACCCTGGCGGGTATATATATATATATATATATATATATATATATATATATATATATATATATATATATATATATATATATATATATATATATATATCTATAGATATATATAGACACACAAACCCCCCCCCTATACACATACACAGTTATTTTTGAAAATGTAGAAGATTACAAATCCCAAACACCACCGAACAAAAATTCCGACCGCAAGACAGCATATTATCTCTTCATCCTGACACTTGTTTGTGAGAGGCAGATACTGTGTTACGCATCAATTGATGATTTTGTGTTGTGATGGCCAGACGACTGCAGATCAGCCCTTGAGTGGTGTTCCCAGTACAAGGAATGAACCAGTCAGCCATGGGCAAAATTGTTAAAACACTTAATGCTTGACTCAGCAGGACTGTTTGGCAGTAAAAGGGGGACCAGCACATTATTAGTCAGGTGGTCATAATATAATGCCTCATGTAATATATACAAGAAGTAATCTGTTAAACCGTACAGTGAACTACTTGCTATGTGAATCTTCAATCAGTCTTTACCATAGTGTAAATGCAGTGTTGAGGAGTAACTAGTTACATGTAACGGCATTACATCGTTTAATGACAACAGTAATTCGTTACAATTACTGAGGAAAAAAAACTTGTGTAATTCTATTACAGTTACTTAATTTTAATGTTAAAGATGACAAATTGGGTCACATCTGAACATTTCCATGTAAAATCAGTGCTTTAGACTACGGCATGATTTCCGACCGATTTTGATTTTGAACGATGACGATCAGCTGCGGGTTGCATTCCGAAAAATAAAACCTGTTTTTCTTTAGAATGTTAACTTAAAGTGCCACCTAGTGGACAAATTAAAGTAATCACATGCAATCAGTTACTTTCCTTTTATAAAGTCATTGAAACTACACTAATTAAAGCTACACTACTTATTACATTTTGAATAGGCTCGTTCATCGATTTCCATTTAATCTATTTGCATTTCCAAAGCAACCTTCCCAACACTGTGTAGATGCGACGCAAACATGGGCTTTAATCAACTTAGGGCCAAAAAAAAAAACTTTATGAAGTTATATAACTCTTAATCTAGGACTATATCTAATGTTTTGGTTCCTGCTTGTAAGTGTTTATGGGTTAAGATGGAAGAAATAAGAAAAAGAGTAAAGAGTCTATTGGATATACAAATAATCACACACTATCTCAGCGGTCACCAACCTTTTTGAACCGGAGAGCTACTTCATGGATACTGAGTCACTCAAAGAGCTACCAGTTTGACGCCCTCTTCTGAAATAACACATTTGCCTTTAGTTATATATTATAATTAATGACACTGATGATTTCTCACAATAAGTAGAATGTGAGTTCACTATTGTGAGTTCACAAGATGCATCTCACTGATGAGTTTTTAGAACAGGCCTGAGAGCTACTCATGTGGTCCTTGGGGGCGACCTGGTGCCCGCGGGCACCACGTTGGTGACCCCTGCACTATCTACTATTGAGTCAACGAATTTTGACTCATTTTGACTCATTTGCATTCCGTTTTTCATGTTCATGGTAGATGCAAATGTGCCGTCAAACATCAACATATCTTGACAACTGCTTTGAAATGATAACGGTCTACAAACACTTTTAACGGCCCATGTTGTGTCAACAAATAAGGCCACCCAGAGGACATGAGCTCTGCTGGCCCAAGCTAACTGGTGCTAACTGCTGAGATCAATAAGAATGTGCTGAATCCGCAGCACCACAGCTAACTGCATGGCAATAGATTAGGGGAAAAAAAAAAGACGGTCAGTCAGGAGAGATGTCTAAATGGTTCCCAAGCATTTTCTGTGTCTGTAGGAGTCAGAGAACGCTCTGTACGTCCGCCAGGAAAGGCTACAATCCGTCGGAGGATTCTCTCTACTGCTTCTGCACTGCGCTGCACACATATCCACCGGTCAACTGAGCATTGATACAAATATCTCTTTCCAAAGGGCTTTCTTTAAGGTACCGCACTTGAAATTTTCATAGCACTTCAGGGTGCATTTTTTCCCCCCACTAATCCGTTTTTTTTTTTGTTTCTTCAGGTCCTACAAGTGTGTCTAAGTGAGTTGTTCGATGCCAGATTGGAGTCGGAAGAAAAGAAACAAGGCACGAATTCGACCCTTAATAGCCTTCTTCTCAAAAAAGCACATCAAACTGACCCGGGACTTGTGTCGGAGAACCTGACCGTAAGCCACTTCGTTATAGCCGGGGTCATTTATTCAGGAGCCTGGAATCTGGTGGCGAACCTTTTTACAGGATGATTAATACAGCGTCTGTTTTTGACAGGAGGTGGCCAGGTTGCTGGAGAAGCACAGAGAAAGTTCACTGCTCAGGAATGTAGAAAACCTGCTGAGAGATATGAAGCTGGAGGTCAGCCCGAGTGACAGCGAGCTGCCAATTAAACGGAGAGCAGAAGGCCGCGACGCCGCGCCGGAGTGAAGCGCCGAATCGCTTTGTTGTTGTTGTTTTTTTTTTTTTTTTTTTTTTTTCCACCTTCCAAAATACGAGCGCCGCTGCCTTGTCGCAAGACCTACCATTTCATCCGGACTACTGTGTGTTGCAGAGGCAGATGGCGCCGTAGACGCTTTGAATCGAGGATATTCGAATAGCTACACGAAGGAAAGCAGGGAGGAAACAATAAAAAAAAAAAAGCGGTCCACAAATGTTGAGGACGGACCTGAAAGTAACACAAACCCGCGAACGTTATATTTTGATGTCAATTACTGTGTGGTGGACGGAGAGCGAATGAGGTCGTGTCCGCAGCGCTGTATTATTAACCTATATAACAATTCAATGTATAACATTTTAAGTTATCAATGCTTTCAAATTTCATAAAGCAAGGCGTCATTTGGTCACAGCTCTGACAAGACTTGTGTTTTTCAAGAAGACTCTCTCTACATACACCAGGTTGTAACTGGTGCTGTGCATTGGTTTTATATTCATTCATTCATTCATCTTCTACCACTATATCCGATCTTCCCTCGGGTGACGGGGAGTCTGTGTCTATCTCAGGCGTCTATGGGCATTAAGGCAGGATACACCCCGGATGGAATGCTAACACATCGCAGGACACACACACACACACACATTCACACACTAGGGACAATTTTCCAAGGTGCCAATCAACCTACTGTGCATGTTTTTGGACCTGGGGGGAAACCGGAGAACCCGGAGAAAAACCCCCTGAGGCACGGGGAGAACATGCAAACTCCACACACACATGGCCGAGACGGGAATCGAACCCGGACCCTGGCGGTGTGAGGCAAATGTGCTACCCACTAAGCCACCGTGCCCCCTTGGTTTTCAAGGCGTCTGTGCTCTGTGAAAATAGATGAAATAATCTCTCGCTGCTGAGCGACATGACTGTGCAGCATGGCAATATTCCTGTTTTTCAATAAATGCCTAGAATAAAACCATTTCTCTCTGGTTTCATACATAATGCAAAGTGAGGCATTTATTTATTTATTTATTTTTCGCATGCCGTATAAAAAATTGATTTCGTATTTCCCGGTCAAATAAAGTGTTTCGTTTTGCATTTCCAAAACAAATAAATAACCTATCGTCAGATAGACCCTTTCTACTAGTATTTTCGGAAGAATCATTTCCAAATAAGTTTCTCTCATAAGTGCAATGCCACACTGGACACATCCACTCTATGTGCTTACAGTGACAGGTCTCGCTATCTGAAAGTGCATTATTCTCTGACAGTCCACGAAACATTGACTGAAAGCCCTGCAGGAAACCAAGGACCAGAACATGTAGGTGTATCAAAAATAATCCTTTCCCATATAACATATATATATATATATATATATATATATATATATATATGTGTATTTAAATTTATTTTTAAACCAAATAATATGTAATACTACCCCCAGCCATTACTGTTACATATACCAGTGTGTTCTTAGTGCAGGTCCCAAGCCTGGATACATGAGGGGGAGTTTGCGATACACATCCAGTGTAAAACATGTAAATAAGCGGCTCACTAAAATATTGATGCGCTGAGGCGACCCCTAACGGGAGCAGGCGAAAGAGAGGATGGACATACATTTGTATGTTGTCTTCTTTTTTTTTTTTTTTTTTTTTTCCTCTTCTGGCTGCTCTCGTTAGGGGTCGCCTCAGTGCATCACTATAATAATATTTGTCACAAATACATTACAGAACAGTGAAATTCTTTTCTTCGCATATCCCAGCTTGATGTTGGTAGCTGGGGTCAGAGCGCAGGGTCAGCCATGATACAGCGCCCCTGGAGTACAGAGGGTTAAGGGTCTTGCTCAAGGACCCAAGGGCAGCAGCTTGGCCATACCGGGGCTTGAACCCGGATCTTTCGATCAGCAGCCCAGCGCCTTAGACCACTGAGCTACACCCCTCCCCCACTAAGAAAGCAGACCAGGACTAAAGTGTTCTGATGTGTGCAACTCTAATGGCTTTGGGAACACTAGTGACAGTTTGGCAGTGCGAGGATTTGATCCCATGAACTTTTGGTCCAGAGTCTTTATCACTGAGATATCAGCAGTGGATGAAATTGGATGAAAATGTCAAGGGTAATTGCTGAAAAAGGTGTTTTTTTTTATGCCAAGAAAACATACATTATTTCCATGAAAATCATCATCAACGTGTACTGCTCTTTTGATAAATTATGTGTGTGTGAATGTGTATATATATATATATATATATATGTGTGTGTGTGTGTGTGTGTGTGTGTGTGTGTGTGTGAGTATATATAAAACACTTAATAAAACATAATACTTTGGATACTTAAAAATACTTTGGATACTTAAATACTTTTGTAATTTTACATGTACAAAAAAAGTACATAAAGTCTATATATAGTATATATATATATATATATATATATATATATTTAATTTATTTTTTTAATGCCCAATTTCGACACACCTTCCGTTTTTCCATTTTAGAGCTGCATATTTATTAATATGAACTTGCTTGCAACAATATATATATATATATATATATATATATATATATATATATATAAATAATCATTTAAAAAAAACATACATATATATATATATATATATATATATATATATATATATATATATCACATTAAACAGTATGGACCACAGAAGCAGTGCTGTACACAATTATAATTACAAGCATTTAAAGAACTTCAGTTGCTGCTACCTGCAAATGTCTTCCTTTGCTCCTGAGAAACTGATGCCAAAGGTCTGGGTCGGCTGATTTTATACTGTAAATCCCACCAGGCTGCCAGGTCAAGTAGGTCTTACTGATGTTTGCTGTGTTGGCCATTATCTAGCAGAAAGGAAAGTCAGTCAGTTTCCCCAAATGTGCCGCATGGTGGTTATTTATAAAACATCTTCATCACTGTATTGCATTTAACAGTGTCCCTCTAGTCAGAGCTACACAAGACTGTGATTACAGAAATTCACAGACATGCCTCGTCTCCCACCATTATTTTTCCTGAAATACACTTAAAAAATATATAGATTTTTAAACTGTTTTTAAATTTCTACTCCTGTAGTCTGTGGTTCGTTGGTCGTAGGGCTGGCCTGGCCAACCCGTGGCTCCCGAGCCTCATGCGGCTCTTTAAGTAGTTTCATGCGGCTGTTTAGGAGCTTTCACATAACATGCGTCAATGGGAATGGGATGATGTTCATGTGTACCCATGTGTATGATGTGGCTCTTTGCAGTAACACAGAAAAAAAAGTGGCTCTTAGCCTCCTACTAGTTGGCCACCCCTGGTCTAGGGGAATGATTCTCACTTCGGGTGCGAGAGGTCCCGGGTTCAAATCCAGGACGAGCCTACTTTTAGGTATTGACAATCCACTGAGGCCTTTATGATGCCTGTTTATCCTCTATGCTGAATCATAGCTGACCCTGCGCTCGGAACTTGTCTTACTTACCTCGTGAAGAAAGAATTTCTGTAACGTATGTCTGACAAACAAAAAAAAATCTAAAAGAGCTTCTAGGAGTTGTTTTTTCCCCATTGATTTATTGCTAAGGCCTTTAAAAAGCTTCATCTTTTGACAGTTTGGGTTAATTTTTTAATATATTGTAATTGTATTAAATGAATGTTAAAGCAGAGTTATGTTCACATTTACCTTTCGATTTAATATCTATGAGGGGGCACGGTGGCTAGTGGTTAGCACGTTCGCCTCACACCGCCAGGGTCCGGGTTCCATTCCCGTCTCGGCCATATGTGTGTGTGGAGTTTGTGCATGTTCTCCCCGTGCCTCAGGGGGTTTTTCTCCCGGTTCTCCGGTTTCCCCCCCGGTCCACAAACATGCACGGTAGGTTGATTGGCACCTTGGAAAATTGTCCCTAGTGTATGAATGTGAGTGAGTGTGTGTCCTGTGATGGGTTGGCATTCCATCCAGGGTGTATCCTGCCTTAATGCCCATAGACGCCTGAGATAGACACAGACTCCCCGTGACCTAAGGGAAGATCGGATATAACGGTAGAAGATGAATGAATGAATGAATGAATGAATGAATGAAATGCAAATGTTTTGGAAAATCTCAGCCAAATTTTGTTTTAAGTCACGTTTTCTTTGTTTTACTTTTTTGATTCAGTAAAAAGTCTCTTTTTTATGTTTCTCCATCTGTTTGCTTGCATCTTTGTACAGCTCTTTCACCAGTAGTCATTGTTTTTAAATGTGCCTTGCAAGTAAATTTGGCTGACCGACCGACCTTGCTTTATATAAAAATACCTCATGAAGGACACAAGATGTGCTCCACATGAGGGGAAGCATGAGAAATAAATGAAAAATGTTACCCAGTCTATTTTATAACCCTTTAGTTCTGATCCTAATCCTACATCCTTATTCACACCAAATAAATAACTAAGTAGAAAATAATTATAAGTGTTTTTCTTTTTAGATCATTATTTCTCCTCATTTTTCTTTTCCATTTACTGACCTTGGTTATTTGTCTATTTTGTCAGTGCCAGTCCATGTTCAGTCATTTCTCTTTCTAGTTTTTGAATTTATTAAATTAAATGATTCATTTATTTGCCCAGAAAGCTGCTTCTGTATGAAGCAGAATATTCATTTTTACACACTGCCAGCATTAATAACAGACCCTACTCATACTTTAGGAAATGTTATAATTGTGAATAAAAATGTTATGCCACAATATTTACCTATACTGCTACCTATGAGGCAGCAAGTCAATATTTGGTGGTCAAAGTTGATGTGTTTAGACTGGTGGGACAGAGCATCTCCAAAAGTGTGGCTCTTGTGTTGGAGTGTTTCTGGTCTGGTCTGTATCTAACACAAGTGGTTCAAGGAACCATCAGCAGTGAAGGCTCCGAGAAGGCTCATTGAGCAACAGACAACCTATTGCAGCTCGCATTGCTGAATGACATTAAGGCTCGATGGGTCAGGACTGTTTTTGGCAGCAAAACGTGGACCAACAAAGTGTTATTCAGGTAGTGATAATATTATGCTTGATCAGTGGCCATGAAATTATACCTGGCCGGTGGATGTATGTATGTAGTAAAAGAAAAAAAAAACATATAGGGTTGCTTGTTTAACATGTTAAGGTATATACACATGAAGTATATCATACATCAAGTATGGTAACAAATTCATATAATATTTATCTGTAGTTATTAAGTTGTTTGCTTGTATTAGACATTCTCCTAGTATATATATATATATATATATATATATATATATATATATATATATATATATATATATATATATATATATATATATATATGCATATACATATACATACACATATACATATATATAAGTATCGTAGTTCGCCTATTGTCTTGTTTTGTTGTTTTTTTCGCACAGCAATGACGCAACATACCACGTGCTCGTTGCCATGGTAGAGAGTGTACACACACACACAAACACACACACACACACACACACGCACTTGTGCTGGAAGTCGAAGGGAAAACAATGGCATCGTGTGAAAATGAAGATTTGGAAAACTTTTTGACGAACGTGGACCGGATAAGTGCGTGCTATTTGTTTATTTCGCGTGAATCTATTTATTTCTGCCACAGGAGTGACGTAAGAGTTTCCTAGGCGAGCAAGCTGGCATCAATGGTGTGAAAAGTATTTGAGTAACTGCACTTCCCCGTCGTTGTAGTATTTTTTCGACTATTTCTCGTTTTACTAAATATTAAAGATATAACTACATCTATAATTCATTGTCTAACTTTTTTCAATTTCGCTATAATTTCATTGTTAATTACCGTTACAAATTAACTAAACTAACCAAATAAACTAAGCACTCACCTAATCGCATCTGCTTTTTTAGTAGGGGTCGAATCGATTTTGACGATTAATCAACACCGATAGATCTTTACCGGGATTATCAGATATCGGTATAAATCCATAGTTTCCCCAGTTTCCATCATTGGATCCGAGGTCATTGCCGGAGCGCCCTCTAGAGGTGAATCACTGATGTCACGTGCTGCAAAATGCACTATTAGTCGAGCTCTTGTTTATAGTACTGCTTTTAAGTCCAAACAAAATGCTAGAATCGATTTCCAAGTCCCTGAGAACCACCATTTGTTACAGCGGAGGAATGTCCCCTCTCTGAGAGTGAGCTGTGCAACCAGACACAATATTCGGTTTTAATGATCTAAAATGATTTACGTTCATTTCTACTTGTCCATTGAATACTAGCAATTCTACTGTGAGATAATCAGGATGAAGTACACAAGCCATGTACACTCAGGATAAAGTAAACTATTACTCCAGTAAGTGTAATAGTAAAGGCTAGAGTATAAGAAATACAAATGTATTTCCTTTTAAAACGCTATCATTTATTAGGGCTATATTGTTCATAGCATGATTTGTGTTACAAGGCACTTTGCTTAAGCAACTCAGTTAATGTGAAAAGACCGATATTGATGATATTAGTGAGTCAAAAACAGATTGATATCTATTAAAATGATAACGAGCCCTAAACCTCCTAAACCTCCTTAAAAGCAAAATTGGGCAGATAAAGCCATGGGTGTAGGAGGTTAGGAGGTTGATTGACACCTTGGAAAATTGTCCCTAGTGTATGAATGTGTGTGTGATTGTGAGTGTGTGTGTGTGAATGTGTGCCCTGCGATGGGTTGGCATTCCATCCAGTGTGTATCCTGCCTTAATGCCCATAGATGCCTGAGATAGGCACAGACTCCCCGTGACCCGAGGGAAGATCGGATAAAGCGGTAGAAGATGAATGAATGAATGAATGAATAACACACACTTACACACAATACCACACCCATACACTTCCATCCAAGCTGCTACCTTCCTTCTCTCTTCCAAAGTAAGTCAGGTGGCCATATCTAATCTGCAACAAAAGAAAATGTAAAAAATTATGTAGTACCATATGCGTGATATCTTTTTGGACAACCCTGTGTGTGTATATGTATATATATATATATATATATATATATATATATATATATATATATATATATATATATTATATTAATATGTATGATATTCAGGTACTTTTTTACACCCCCTCTGTCTTGTATACCATATTCAAACCTTTGTGTTTGGCACATAGGCTCTAAATATGCCAGCACCCATATCTCTCCTTTCTTCTTTTTCTTCTTACAACTTTCTTCTTGACAAGTTCTTGAGTTGTTCTGAGTACAGATGTGTTCTGGATACAGATGAGCTGGTGAAACAGATGAGCTCTGCTGATGTGACCACTCAGGAGAAAGCGGTGGAAAAAAGCAGACTGCCTGGTTGCCTTATTGGAAGAGCAGAAAACGAGCAAAAGTCACATCATCAACAGGACTGTAATTAACACCAGTCCCCAGTCCCTCGTGTGGGAGCAGACCGGAGGTAACTAATACGATTGGATTTTCATTTGTTCCCCCAGTCATGTCTACAAAGCATTATACAATCACTCTGTCTTTGTCCGGGAATTTCCGGATTGAAATCTGATGGGAAATTTTTTTTTTTTTAATTCATGACGACCCCTAGATTGATTAACTTTGGTATATTTTATTTTCCAGAATACAACTTGTATAGCCAGTGAGAGTCCGGGTAAGTTCACTAAATAAAAATAAATTATATATATATATATATATATATATATATATATATATATATATATACACACACAAGACTACAACCTGTAAATGTACTTTCAAAAAAATGTTCCACAACTTGTTTGTTTTGTTTGTAATATCTGTGACTTTTTTTTTTTAGAGAATTTCATGAAGGCTTTAGAAAAGGATGCAGAGGAGAGAAGAAAGAAGCGACGAGTGAATGAGAAGAAAGCTAACGGTGTGTGCCAGAGAGAGAGAGAGAGAGAGAGAGAGAGAGAGAGAGAGAGCGAGAGAGAGAGAGAGAGAGAGAGAGAGAGAGAGAGAGAGAGAGAGAGAGAGAGAGAGAGAGAGAGAGAGAGAGAGCGCACCGGAGTGATCTCTCTCTAGAGACTAGAGAGAGAGAGATTTATGAGAGCGATCTCTCGAGAGAGATCGAGAGCTCTCTCTCGCTCTCGAGATCTCTCTCTCTCCTCTCAGACTCTCGATTCCTCTCTCCCTCTTCTTCTATTCTAAAATCGTACCGATTCAAGACCTCTGCATTTCTATACACTGTCAGCACCTTTCTCTTCACTCTATTTGATCCACAGCCCTAAAGGAGAAAGGAAACCGAGCGTTTGCCCTGGGAGACTTTGCCCTGGGATCAACTGGCTGTCAAGATGTACACAGAAGGTCTAGAGCAGCTTCGTGATATGCCAGCACTTTACACAAACAGAGCCCAGGTGTTTGTCAAGCAGCATTTGAACAGATCAATCACATACACACATATATACATTTAAAGTACACACACACACACACACACATATATATATATATATATATATATATATATATATATATATATATATATATATATGATTAAATGCCCAGTGATGGTATTGTTGCTAACGTTCGTCTTCTTTCTTCTCGATCCTTAACCCTGCAGGCCCTTATCAAACTGAAGAAGTATAAGGAGGCTATAAGTGACTGTGAGTGGGCCCTAAAGGTAAGTGGAACTGTGAGTAAAGGTGTAAAATGTGTCCTGAAGTAAAGGTGTAAAACTCATTCATCATAGTGTCAGCTTAGCTACTCTTCCTTTTTATCCCGGCCTGGCTGGGGACTGCAGCAGGCCGCTCAGTGGCAGAGTTTTATAAACTAAAGTGGTCTTCTGAGCTAACATCGTTCCGAATGCACAAACATGATTAATTATATGGTTTGACTTATAATTATATAATTAATTATAAAAAAAATAATAAATTGTCAGTCTAAAGAGGGAACATGCAAATAAACCAGAAGCCTTTCTGAGGAAAAAAAATTTTTTGGCTCAGGGACCACATTGATGCATATACATATATGCATAAACATATAACTGTGTTAAATTGATAAATTGAGGCATTAATGTTAACGCTCAAGTTATCACCACGCCTGATGCGCCACCTGGTGGAACGTCAGGTATTACAGGACAAGGTCAAATGACGGTCAAATGAATGAAGGCGTAATTTTGGTGGGATCTGATTTGGACCATCTTGGGTGGGGCGGATTAAAAGGACCAAAGGACCAGATGTGGCCCGCGGGCTGTAGTTTGCCCACTCCTTTAAGAACCTTTAAGGCCACCCAATCGGAATGTTGCCTCTAGGCTGTATATTGAACTGTTGTTTGGGTTTAACAGTGAGAGCACATTGTAAGTATGGAAAGTCCTAGAGGACTAAAATAACCCATAATATTTTTTGCTTTCTAATTTTCTCGTGATCATGTCATTTTTCTCGTAATCTCGTCATAGAAAATGCTGTTTTCTCATTATCATTTGTATGGGATCTAGAAATAAAAGTGGTTTACGCCATGTATTTCACAAAACAAACTTTGTTTCCTCGTGATCATTCGGTGTATTCTGCATAAGAGCATATTTTAGTGCAGTGAGATCATAAGTAAACAATGTTTTTTGGAGTGCATGGTCTTTGAAAGAGTACCACTCTGCAATTTAAGATCCATTGACAACAGTGGCTTTTCATTTTTAAACCAGTTAAATGAGGAGGGCTCAGTGGTTTAAGGCACTGGGCTACTGATCGGAAGGACGGGGGTTCAACCCTAGTATTTCCAAACTGCCACTCTTGGCTCCCTGAATAAGGCCGCTAACGCTCTGTGCTTTAGGGGACGACGTATTATGGCTGCCCCGGCACTCTGACCCAATATCCAAAAACAAAAAATCTGAGATATGCAAAAAAAAGAATTTCTCTGCGCTGTAATGAATATGTGGCAAACAAAGGTTATTCTTCTTCTAAAATCCTGATATTTAAGAGAGGGTAGTTCAGTGTTTAAGGCCGTGTGGGTTACTGATCAGAAGGTTGGGGGATTTCAAGGCCCAGTATCACTGAACTGCCACACTTGGGCCCTTGAGCAAGGCCCTTAACCATCTGCTCCAGGGCGCTGTATCATGTCTGACCTGCAGCTTCCGGACATCTCTGGTTATGTGTAGATAAAATGTGCTGTAATGTACATGTGACATGTAAAAATCCAATTTCCCTTTAGATTAATTACAATACTTTATGTTTATTTTATCTTTTGGGTATTTTTTTTTAACATTTTTTCACTTTGGGTGTGCCGAGGCTAGGCTTAATCTTATTCAAGGATAATATTCCCACTGAGGAATGATATAACTACTGTGACTCACTGAAGATTCTATAACAGTATAATATAATACTATAAGCAACACTATATATATATATATATATATATATATATATATATATATATATATATATATATATATATATATATATATATATATATATATATATATATAATATACACATACACATACATACACATACATACATACATACATATAGATAGGGGGGGCACGGTGATTTAGTGGTTAGCATGTTCTCCTCACAACCGCCAGGGTCCGGGTTCGATTCCCGTCTCGGCCATATGTGTGTGTGTGGGAGTGTTGCAGTTTGCATGTTCTCCCCGTGCCTCAGGGTTTTTTT
>JACRUU010000026.1:2376109-2391109 GCA_030449085.1 Kryptopterus vitreolus | reverse complement strand
TAGAATATTGCCACTTGACATTTACAAATGCATTGAAACTGTCATGTGTTATTTGCAGTAACTTTGTTTTGTAGCTTAGTCTGAACAACCAAACACACACACATACACACATACACACACACACACACACACACACACACACACACACACAGGCTCTGTTTAAAGCAAATGATACCTGAAGGAATAATTCAAATTAATATCCGGCTTGCGTTTGATATCATTTGGAGCGCTTTCATTTTTGACAGGAGCAAAACTTTTATAAAATAATGAGTACCGTAGCAATTAAATGGATTAAAATGGAGAAATTAAACATTTTAAGTCTAAGAACTGATTTCCTGGATATTCAGCGTAGCGGTGTAACGGAGTCAGGTCGTTTTGTTTACCGTAAATTCTGGACTATAAAGCGCACCTGCATATAAGCCGCATCCGCTCTATTTAAAAAAAACAAACCAAAAAAATCATAAATAAGCCGCACCTGCATACAAGCCGCATCCGCTTTTGAATTGTAAATGTACATGTATGTACCTAAATAGATCCTTTCCTAACCTGTATTTTAACACGGTGTAACGATGGACGCTGCACAGAGACGCGGAGATCCGGAATTCATACAAAACAGGATTTATTAGAATAAAGAACTCAGGAGACGCCGCTCATACGGAGCGGCCAGACAGGCTAGGGAGCCTTGCGCTCTGCGCGCCGTGGTACCGGGAGTACCGGAGAGCAGGAGCGGTGGCGGACTTGGAAGTCCGTGAATCGGGAACAGACAAAGGTTAGGCATAAACATATATCGAGCGTCCGTGTCCGCGACACTAGGTATGTGCTACGAGCCCGGACGGGGATTGTAGGGTGAACCGGGCTTATATCGGGAGAGGGAAAATCAAGAACCGCTGAGGCTGTATTGTGTGTGTGTGTGTGTGTGTGTGTGTGTGTGTGTGTGTGTGTGTGTGTGTGTGTGTGTGTGGGGAAAGAGCAGGGAGGAGAGAGAGAGCACTGAGCAGCAACTTTGCTGATTAAAACGGGACAGAACCAAGAGAAAATAAGCGCTATTTACAGTATTTATCTTCATTTCTCCTGTGTGTGAAATCACGTCACCTTAACCTTGTAAAGATAGAGTTTGTCCTCCTTCTATCCGCTTCTACCCACTTATATCTGCTAAAGAGGAACTAGCGCATTCTTCTTCTTTGCATTTATTTTGTGTTAGTTTTGATTCTAATTCCGGTTAGAGCCCCTAGCGGTCTGGAAAAAATCTGCAGAATAGCCGCACCTTATTATTAGCCGCATGGTTCAAAACCTAGGAAAAAAGTAGCGGCTTATAGTCCAGAATTTACGGTAGATAGATATTTCTTATAGCATGTTGTAATATATTAATAATGCACAGGTTTCGACCGAATCAGTTCATGTGTGGTGCAAGAATTTACTAGTGTATATACTACAGTATTCAGACAAAAGTTCTGGGATACTTTCGTTTTTCAGCTTTGTGTTATTATTAATACAATGTCGTGGAGTCGCACAATCAGCTTTGGATTGCGTTAGTGTTAGAAGTGGGATGTTGAAATCGGACATACATGTTTACAGTCTGGTCAGCGATGAAGAACTTTTCGAAAGCACGCTGAACTGCCCCGACTGCAAGAAAAGAGCTAACTTAGCACGCCGTGCATTTCAGGGGTTTGTGTGCAGCTGTGGGCAATTTATAGGCATTAGATGTAAACTGCTAAATTTGACTTCGAGGACAAAGCTGGAGCAATGCAGAAATCTGTTTGGAGCAAAAGAAAACACTGGATGTGATACACAAATCAAGATCCTAACCCTATTTATGATGGTTCATACTTAACTAAGTATTTAGTGTTGACTAATTGCCCTCAGTACTTGTGTGCATTTCTGACCAGTGTGAGCTCAGCCTTCTATTATACATAAGATGATTTATTCAACAACTGCTCATAGACATCAACATTTTAACATTACAAAAAGTGCTTTAAGTCTCCAGCTAAGAAAGAATTGATTGATTACAAACTTAAGATATAAGCGATGGAATCCTAAACTCAATCGAGGTTTTTTTTAGGGGTTCGTGCTGAAACCCTATTGATATTGTTGTGATTATTATTATTGCATTCATTCATTCATCTTCTACCGCTTTATCCGATCTTCCCTCGGGTCACGGGGAGTCTGTGTCTATCTCAGGCGTCTATGGGCATTAAGGCAGGATACACCCTGGATGGAATGCCAACCCATCGCAGGACACACACATACATTCATACACTAGGGACAATTTTCCAAGATGCCAATCAACCTACCGTGCATGTTTTTGGACCGGGAGGAAACCGGAAAACCCGGAGAAAAACCCCGTGAGGCACGGGGAGAACATGCAAACTCCACACACACATGGACGAGACGTGAATCGAATCCCGACCCTGGAGGTGTGAGGCGAACGTGTTAACCACTAATCCACCGTGCCCCCATTATTATTATTACTATTATTATTATTATTATTATTATTATTATTATTATTAATGATGTTGACAAAGTTTCAACCCATTTGGCCACAGCGGGGCGCTACAATCGGAAAAAAAAATTTCAGACTTTTTGGTCATAGCTCAGAAAATCTATCGTACACTCAAAACTTTTATAGTTATGGAACCCTTGGGTCAAACCAAAGAAGATTTTTTCGTAAAAAATGTAAAATAAAAAACTACTTTTGCGAACTAGTCCAAGGTTTTTTGCGGCATCAGAACAAAACCTGTGTAGAAATGTTCGGTAGGCATAACTTATCAATAATCATCAAAAAAAACACACTGGACTTTTGACTCACCATTGCAACGGCGCACCTAAAAGTTCAAAGTAGGCGGGGCCGCATTGACACAAATGGCAATAACTTCTGAACGCAGTTAGATACCTTCATGAAATTTGGCACATCTCTGTATGTCCTGAATCCTTGGACAAATCCATCAAAAATGCGCAGTTTCAACAATTAACGGCTCTAAACGAAGAAAGCAACTTTTAATTTTCCTTTGGATAGCACCAACACAGTAGCCACTGGGGGGCGATATCAAGTCTTTCAAGCCCAACAACTCAAGTCCTTCATTTCCTCAGTGACGTATACCTCGCAGATTGTTGCTTGCAGCTACACACACACACACACACACACACACACACACACACACACACAACACACATGATAAGAAAAAGTATATATATATATATATAAATAAAAATTCTATAAATGTTAACCAATAAAGTCAGAAATTGTTTTTCAACCATGCTTCAACAGAATTATGTAAAAAATTTAAACAGGAATACAAAAATGACACCTGAAACAGAAAATAATGCATGGACAAAAATCATGGTACCCCTAGAAAACACAGGCCTATATAATATTGACCAAAGGGACATGTGTTGTATTGTAGACAGTCAGAGGAAGCAAAGGAAAGAGCTACTTATAGTGTTAAAGGTAAAGGCAGTAAGCTACAGTACCTTGTAATCAGCCATGGGATAACCTCCCTGGGCCTACGTGGCCGCATATATTGCTCCAAAATTGATGACAAATTAAGAGACGGATAATCCGTGGTAACAAAAGAGCCTAAAAAGACTTTAAAGAGTTCAAGGTGATAGAAGGAACATCATGACCAGTCGTTGTTTGAGCCAAAGAAGCACCAAGGAGGAACATGAGAATCTGCCATTGCCAAACTTTGACAAGCCACAAAGCTATTGCAGATGAGACAAAAATCGAAGTTTTGCCAAGTAATGTTCCTGTGAACGCTAAGCATTCAAATTCCAGCAATATAAAAAAATGACAAAGGAATCTAGAGTGCTAGCCAGTGTCAAAGCTTGGTAGTCGCAGGTTTCTTGCAAAGGACAATGACCCAAAACACACAACTAAAAACACCCAAGAATGTGTACTATTCTAAAGTGGCCGTCTATGACTGACCTCAATCCTATTGCATCTTGGAAGGAGCTCGCACCATGCAGTCTGGAAAGGCACCCTTCAAACCGGACACAACTGGAGCAGTTTGCTCATGAGGAGTGGGATAGGAGAGGTTACAGTTACAGGAATGACAGTGATTGCCAAACTACATGGTGGATTTGGACGAGAAGGGTTGAAGCATGTTGAATTTCGGCCCTTCAGGAATTGAAAATACCAACAATTTGAAATATCAGCCCTCAAGGACAGTCAGTACTTATAGTCAGTATTTATAGATCATGATGCCAACATGTTTGAGCAGTAATAACGCTCCAGCAATATAAATGACAGTGCTTTCTTATGTGTACTGGCGTTATAGGTTACCTGACCCAGGTGGATTTGGACGAGAAGGCGGCCCTTCAGGAAGAAACAGCCCTCAAGGAGTTCAACGATGGAAAAGAAATCTCAAGACTATCAAGGAATTCAAGAGAAATGTCGTGTCAGAAAGCTTGGTCCGCAATTCCTGACTAAAAACACACAAGAATGCTGGGAAAAAATTGGACTGATTCTAAAGCTGGCGTCTAAGCTGCACAGAGCCAATATGCATAACCTTTAAACCGGACACATATTATGAGGAGTGGGCTGTGGTGGAATGGAGCTTCTTACACAAGTCGTCACAGACAGTGAGTGCGCACATCAATCTCAATTCCTGGTCTTTATTCCTCAAACCCATGCGTCAATCATCGGCACCCAGCTTTTGCTCGTTTGTATTCGAGAATCTTCTTACACAAGGCCCTATTCAGTGGAAAAGAAGAGGCCGTATCTTCTCGGCGCCTGATAAGGCATTTCCCTAAGTATCTGATGCGGGCTCGTGGTTGTTTCATTGATTCCCCTATAGCACGCACTTCGTTAACACTTCGTACAAAGATTTATTCGTGCCTTTGTTTACAATGGCAGTTTCTCTTCCCTTTAAGAACACAGCCAGGGAGATTCTTTCTGTTCTACACCTATCAGAATTTCGCAAATGACTTTTTACGCCTCTCGGTAGCTCTGATTTGATCTCGGTATTGAGACTTCTGAAGTAGTCGTTGCATAATACGTTGCATAGAAAACTTGCTTTGTTCACACAACAAAGAGGCTAGGCTTAATATATATATATGTTATCTAAATAAAATGGGCCTAAATCAGAAGTCGAAAACTCCATTCCTGGAGGGAATTTATTTATTTTTTAATTATTCATAAATTACAATTATTAAATTATTAATACATTATTAAATTTTTTTATTACATACTTTATTGATCCCGTGAGAGAAATTCTTTTCTTCGCATATCCCAGCTGGGGTCAGAGTACGGTTTCAGCCATGGTACCGGCGTCCCTGGAGCACAGAGGATTAAGGGCAAGGCCCTCAAGGACCCAACAGCTTGGCGATACCGGGGCTCGAACCCCCCGACCTTACAGTTAAACCGCTGAGCTACCACCTCCAAAACTGTTTTCTTGGTCGTTTGTTATCACCAAAAGCAGAACGAAGGCCATGTCCTGAAGTCATTTCTGCACACCGCGCAGCCGTGAAAGCTTTCTCAAATCTGGACAGGGAAGATACCTGAACAGGGCTAATTTCTTTTCCGCAGAGGAGTACACTGCGTTTAGCCAGATAAGAGAACTGTCCCTGACTCCTAATGAGTTTTTGTTTATGTCCTTCTCCGTCTGCGTCTCTCTTTGTTGCCCTGGATTAAGGAAGGAATTTTTGTTTCTGACGTTGGCCACAGTGGTTCCGCATCGACCACGTGGCATGTGTTTATGATTACAGCGACAACATTT
This sequence comes from Kryptopterus vitreolus, assembly GCA_030449085.1. Taxonomy (NCBI): domain Eukaryota; kingdom Metazoa; phylum Chordata; class Actinopteri; order Siluriformes; family Siluridae; genus Kryptopterus; species Kryptopterus vitreolus. The sequence continues at coordinate 2,385,395 of JACRUU010000026.1, read as the reverse complement.
TGTTTCCTCGTAGGTAGCGGGCAGGCGTTATTCCGCTTAAACGACGGCTTCAGAGTTATCGCTGAGAACGACAATATAAAGAGGTAAGATTTTTCTTTCTGGAGAAAAACATCCAAAAAAAGGCCATCCATCGCTCTTTTGAAGCCTGTTCACCGCACATTGTGCAAACCAGCCTTTAATTGATCACAGTTTATTTATATATATATATATATATATATATATATTATTTATTTATTTATTTAGCTTTTAAAAGTGTGCTTAGGATTTGTTTGCTATTTGACAAGATGATAAGCACGGATAAGTGCATAATAATCCCTCCGTTTTTTTTTTGTTTTTTTTTTTATATGGATGTCTGTCTCTTTCCAGCTGTCTTGCACAGACTTCTAAAGAGGCGCACGGAGAGGAGTTGTGTGTTTCCGTCCTCAGATTATGGAAAACGGTTTGCAGTGGAAATGGTAAATAGTACTTTTTTTTTCCCCTCCGTTTGTTAATTTGGCATACATTAGGATCCGAATCGGTAAAGCACCAGGGAGCCGACTGCAATGGTTCGATTCCCGTCTCGGCCATGTGTGTGTGGAGTTTGCATGTTCTCCCCGTGCCTCAGGGGGTTTTTCTCCGGGTTCTCTGGTTTCCTCCCGGTCCAAAAACATGCACGGTAGGTTGATTGGCACCTTGGAAAATTGTCCCTAGTGTATGAATGTGTGTGTGTGTGTGTGTGTGTGTGTGTGTGTGTGTGTGTGTGCCCTGCGATGGGTTGGCATTCCATCCAGGGTGCGTCCTGCCTTAATGCCCATAGACGCCTGAGATAGGCACAGACTCCCCGTGACCCGAGGGAAGATCGGATAAAGCGGTAGAAGATGAATGAATGAATGAATGTAACGGTAATTCGTTACATTTACTGAGGGAAAAAAATGTGTAAGTAAATGACAATTACTTATGAAAATGTTTACAAAAATTACAAATCGGAACAATTTCATGTCAAATCCGCTCTTTAGACCACGGCATTATTTTTGACTGAAACGTGAATTGAATGAATAGAACCGATTTATTTATTTTTTCGAGGGTTTGAAACATTTTTTTCCTTAGATTGTTAACTTAAAGCGCCACCTAGTGGCCAAATGAAAGTAATCAAAACGTAATCCAATGTTTACTTTTATAAAGTAATTGAAAGGTTACACTATTTATTACATTTTGAATAGGGTCGTGTGTAATCTGTAATCTATTACAGTTCCAAAGTAACCTTTCCGTCACTGTATATAACGATGTTTATTTCAATATATGTTGTGTACAGGTGATACAACGATAATGAATTACAGCTGTATAACCACAAACACTTTGAGTGTATTGACAGTGGTTCTGTCATTTAAAGGAGAAAATGCACCAGTTTAGGGGAAACCCAAGAAAGTGCCACAGCTTGACATTTGGTTCCAAGCAGAATCACAGGGCTTCAATCTCCAATGCTTCTATCGAGTGCATTAGAGAGGGTACCGTATGAACAAACACAGATGATGAGACTTCACCTGGCTGTATAGATAACAGTTCTAAAGCCATATTCATTCATTCATTCATCTTCTACCGCTTTATCCGATCTTCCATCGGGTCACGGGGAGCCTGTGCCTATCTCAGGCGTCCGGATCGTAACGATGCCAATAAAGTGAACCCAGCTCGAAAAGTCTAACTTGTGGCGTTAGAATTGTTGCACTACAACATTCATTCATTCATTCATCTTCTACTGCTTTATCCGATCTTCCCTCGGGGAGTCTGTGCCTATCTCAGGCGTCTATGGGCATTAAGGCAGGATACACCCTGGATGGAATGGAATGCAAACACATGCAACAACCATCAAATCAGGGAAACAAGAAAAATACGTGCAGGAATGAAAAAAAAAAAACAAGGAAAAGGAGAAACACACACACACACACAAAAATCACACCTGACATTCACACTCTGACTTCACACACTAGGGACAATTTTCCAAGGTGCCAATCAACCTACCGTGCATGTTTTTGGACCGGGAGGAAACCGGAGAACCCGGAGAAAAACCCCCTGAGGCACGGGGAGAACATGCACAAACTCCACACACACATGGCCGAGACGGGAATCGAACCCGGATCCTGGCGGTGTGAGGCGAACGTGCTAACCACTAAGCCGCCACCGTGCCCCCCTGCGCTACAACATTCCGATATAAATAAATGTCCTCAGAATACTGACTCTTGTCTCGCTGTCGCTTCCAGAGGAAAATCAGCAGCTGTTACTGCAGTGTCTCGGCACCAGAGAACAGATTGTCCAGTCGTTAACCTCCACTTCATTAGCAGTCCGGCAGGAATGTGGGACGCTGGTCTGCATGTGCTGTCAGACTCAGCATGGGAGACGCTTGGTAATTGAAAACCTCAATCTGCTCAGGTAAAAAGAAAAAGCAATTTCATTATTGTTGTAATTAAACCATATCGCAGGAGCAAATTGGTTTATTTACTAGAACTTAAGGATGTTCTGCAAATGAATTACGACTTTTTTTTTTTTTTCATCTATTCCTGTTTCTGGGGGGAAAAAAATGAAAACATGTGACCATATTTGATCAGTAAAGCCACATACTGGATATTAACGTATTGTTGGTGGAATTGCTTGAATTGTGGTTAAGGCGCTGGGCTACTGATCGGAATGTCGGGGGTTCGAGCCCCGGGATCGCCACTCTTGTCGCTACCCTTGGGCAAGGCCCTTAACCCTCTGTGCTCCAGGGGGCGCTGTATCATGTCTGACTCCAGCTTCCAAACAAGTTCATATATTCCAAGAAAGGATTTCCCTGTGCTGTAATGTTTATGTGACATATAAAGGGTCTTCTATATTCCTCATAGGTAATAGCGTACTGTAATAATACGCTAAAAACACAAACGACCTGCGCGTACACACCAAATTAGTAGATTGGAAATAACTATTATATACGAAAAAAATATCTTCCTTTTGTAACTACGGGGCTACGGGTTCATGTGACATGTCTAAACAAATCGGAGGGGGAGTGTTTGATGACATCACATGATGTCACTGGCTCCGCCCCTTGACAAAATTTTTTTGGTATCTAAAAGTTCGTCTCTATGAGCAATTTCTGGTCTCGAAGTCAGCGCTAAAATCAAAACAGACCAGTCTCTGAGGGGTCGCGTCGGGGGGCCAAGGTTTGCATCATCAAGCACCACTCACATTTTCTTCAGGATATGTCGCATGTCTAGTATTGAATATTATTGATCGCAGTGGAGGACGGAATACACGAACCATGTAGTTTTACAGTAGAGAGACGCTCGGGTTAAATATTATTCCAGTAAATGTGCACCATTTAAATCTTGAGTATATAGTAAATACAAAACTATCCGCCTTCAAATGTACTTAAGTATCTGACATACATATTTAATACAGCTATAATGTTCCTATTATCATTTTTGTCACAAGGCTGTTTGCCTTATTAACTCAGTTTATGTCAAAAGACTGTATTGTTACTCTTAGTACACCAGTCTATTAATAGAATGATATTAATACCAATCAAACACTGATGGATATCAAGTACAATTTTCATGATCGCAAAACCGTCTTTTTTTGGATATTAGTACTAATTTTATACTTGTTGTTTTCTTTGCAGCTCACTTTGTTTCCTTTACTTAAAATGTCTAAAATCTGCCAATAGGACAAGAACAAATAGAATGAAATAAGTGCAATAATTACATTGCGATCGTATTTGCAAAATGTATTTGTTTTCTAACATCTTTCGACCAATCAGGACAGAGTACTCAACAGTGTTTTGGCAGAGATAATTGATTATCTTAATGAAACTATCTTTAATTAACTTTAAGTTACTTTATTAAAAAAAAAAAATATATATATATATATATATATATATATATATATATGCACTGTGTTTATCCCTGTACTCATTTCTCATACTTGATTGATGAAGTCAATATTTTATTGATTTATTTTCTTTTTGGCTTTTAGAATGGCTGAGATCTTGATCGACTGCATATACAAAGAGGACGAATCAGGATCCACGGCCCTGGCTATTCTGGAGAACTTGGCTGGAGAAAATAAGTAAGTCGCATCATATATTTGCGACGGGCTTTCACACATATACGCTATGCTTATATATTTGCATCGGCCATTTACTAGAATCTATCAACGTCATACAGTTCATGTCTGTAGGGAGGTGGTGTAGCCCAGTGGTTAAGGTGTTGGACTCTGGACCGGAAGATCATGGGTTCAAACCAAGCTGCCACTAGTGGGCCCTTGAGCAAGGCCCTTAATTGCTCAATTGCTCACTTGTAAGTCGCTCTGGATAAGGGCGTCTGCCAAATGCTGTAAATGTAAATGTCTCATCATGAACTCATTCACACGACCCACATTACATGCATCATAGAGAATCCATTACATGCATCATAGAGAGTCCATGTTTATTCGTGTTTATTCTCTGCCTTGCGAGAATCCTGATTGGACCGGTATAAAACACTGCAATCCATCATATACTTCCCCAGTCCTCAAAACTTGTCAATCCATTTCACCTCTACTCAGCATAAAGAATTGTGGTTTTCACCACCTTTTGCCATGATTAGTTGTCACGGGCAAATTCCACACTCATGGCCGAATCCACAGCTTTACATCATGTGCTGTCAAGGACAAATGATTGAGTGCCTCTGTGAGCTTTTAGATAAGACATTTCCAACAGCTGATACGGTACATGACAGTGTGTAATAAATTTCCTTTCCGCGCTACAGTCCAGACTGGCCTTCACTCTAAGCCCAACGTACGCATTTCACCAGTAGATCGTTGCTTGAGAGCATGATAGATGGCAGTGACCACCAAAAATGGCTGCCTTCTTCATTACACGTGTCCCACACATTCATCCATTCATCTACTACTGCTTTATCGGACTTCTCTACTCGGGTCGCGGGAAACTTGAGATCTCGGGCGTCTCAAGGCAGGACCTATCGCAGGGCGCACTCACACACTCACATTCACACACTAGAGACAATATTGCCAATCAGTGCATGTTTTTGGACCAGGGGGAAACCGGAGAACTCCATGGAAAACCCCTTGAGGCACATTCAAACTCCAAACACACACGTGGCGGAGGTAGGAATCGAACGGCCCAACCCTGAAGGTGTGAGGCGAACGTGCAATGCATCAGTTCAGTGAAATACGTTGTGAAGCGCTTTACAAGCAAACGCAAAGTAAACACTTTTTCTACCAGCCTCATATTTCTCTTTACACTAGCAAGCCGCTCTCACCCGCTCTGCTCGGATGAGTGAGCACCCGTGGGGGGGGGGGGGGGGGGGGGGGGGGGGGGGGGGGGGGGGGGGTGGGGGGGGGGGGGGGGGGGGGGGGGGGGGGGGGGGGGGGGGGGGGGGGGGGGGTAGGGGGGGGGGCCCGGAGCCTCGGTTTGCACGACGAGTTATCTAACTATTGTCCTCATGCTTTTGTTTTTGGCAGGTTTCGCATCCAGTCTAGAGAGACTTTTACAGAGGTTTTCGCTCCTCCTTTTGAGCGCTCGCTGGTAAGGAAATGCCGGATTTGCTGAGTCAGGCGGCTTCGCTTCAATATGTTTCATCAAGTTGTATTCCTAGGCAAACGTCGCAGGATCCGGCCACGTCCTGCTCCCTCGTTTTATTTCTCTGATCGGGGCCATGTCTGCAGACCAAGTCGTTCGTAACACGCTGGCATGCCGTGACGAATTTTGGAAGAGCGCGTTCTCAGCCATGGTAAAAAAAAAAAAAAAAAGAAAAAAAAAAAAAAAATGCTGGGCTCCTCATACAGTACGGCGACGTTAAGATTGTCCTTGAATGGTACTGAATAATGCATCGTTTTCATCTTGAATTTGGATTGGTGGTTGAAGTTAGCACATCTTCACAGGACACACCGTTCATTATTTATTTGTTTATTTATTTATTTATTTATTTATTTATTTAAGCAACGTCATAACGGTTTTCCTTTTCCTCCAGGGCCGGTGTGCCAGCTGCGAATACAGAAATATTCTCTATCCTTTACTGGGATTGATGATCAACACGGCTTCTAATCAAACTCCGGATTTTCAAGTAAGTGGGCGCAAGTGGTAGGGCCGCGGTGGCTTAGTGGTTAGCACGTTTGCCTCACACCGCCAGGGTCCGGGTTCGATTCCCGTCTCGGCCATGTTTGTGTGGAGTTTGTGCATGTTCTCCCCGTGCCTCAGGGGGTTTTTCTCCGGGTTCTCCGGTTTCCTCCCCGGTCCAAAAACATGCACGGTAGGTTGATTGACACCTTGGAAAATTGTCCCTAGTGTATGAATGTGTGTGTGTGTGTGTGTGTGTGTGTGTGTGCCCTGCGATGGGTTGGCATTCCATCCAGGGTGTATCCTGCCTTAATGGCAATAGACGCCTGAGATAGGCACAGAGTGACCCGAGGGAAGATCGGATAAAGCGGTAAAGCGGTAGAAGATGAATGAATGAATGAATGGGCGCAAGTGCAGGAACGTAACATACCGTTTTCTGTAATACCAATGCGCAAAAAAATAAGCGTATTAAGAGTTTTGGTATGGCGTTTACACACAGGAGTACGCCGTCATGGGCTGCACAAGATGTGTGGATCTGCTCAGTGATCCTGATGGAGGAATCATCACGGTGAGGATATGTATTTGCCTCACTGTCTCTCTCTCTCCCTCTCTCTCTCTCTCTCTCTCAGCTGCTTTTTGTCTCACAGCGGCTTCATGTCTGCCTTGTTTTCAGGTCATCAGGCTTTTTTGTTTTCCTTTGTTTTGTTTCTAAATCTTCTATATTCCCTCAGACTCCTACATTTCTGCACCTCATTACTCACATTCTTTCCTATACAGTCTTTTTGCTCGGTTAGGACGACAAGCGCAAGGCGGCATGCAAGGAAGCATTCATAACGATCCCTGCGACCACTCTAGGCATGCGCTCAGGGACACGTCTCTGTGAATATGATGGATATGTATGTAAATACATCGTCACGTGCATCCTCGCTGGCTTTGCTTTCTTGCAAGACGATATCCCTTGAACTTTTCCACAACGTACAATTAAGAGCGAAACGGCAGGGCTGGCTTACGCGCGTGTCGAATAAAATGAAATGGAATGTTTAAACGCAGTAAAAAAAAAAACCCTTTCGTTGTGTGTAATGAGATTATTGTTGCTGTCTCGCCTTGCAGCTAGGCTGCTGTAACTGTAGCTGCAGCGGTACTTCAGATAAAGTAGAGTACGAGTCGAACCCTGGAATTCAAGCTCCAGGAATTCCAGCAACCAGCAGATTACGATTATGGGGGGGGGGGGGACACAAAAAGCGCATATCTTGTCTGGCTTAAAAAAAAGGAAGAAGAATGTAAAGGTATACTGTATACTACTGTACATTCAAGTGGCTTTTCTTTGGTCGTTTAATAATCCTTTATTGGTCACATAAACATTACAGCACAGTGAAATTCTTTTCTTCGCATATCCAAGCTTGTTGTTGGTAGCTGGGGTCAGAACGCAGGGTCAGCCATGATACGGCGCCCCTGGAGCACAGAGGGTTAAGGGCCTTGCTCAAGGACCCAAGGGCGCCAGCTTGGTCATACCGGGGCTCGAACCCGGATCTTCCCATCAGCAGCCCAGTGCCTTAGACCACTGAGCTACCCCCTCCCTTTACTTCAGTATTAGTAGGGAAAATGCAGGAATAGGGAATTGGTAGCTCAGTGGTTAACACATTGGACCGGAAGATCGGCGGTTCAAATCCCTCCACCACCAAGCTGCCACTAGTGGGCCCTTGAGCAAGGCCCTTCGCCCTCAGTTGTAAATTGCTCTGGATAAGGGCGTCCGCCAAATGCTGTAAATGTAATAATAATTTAATTGAATAAGAATACAGTAAAATGTACTCAATAATGAACAATTGGATATTGTCAAGTTATGAATACATTTTTTTTTTTTTTTTAATTGTGGCGCAAATTTGCGGTTGTTGGGGTCGACTGTAAACTGGGGTTAGGATAAGCACTAAAAGTACAAAAGTATTCGCCTTTAAATGCACTTAAGTAGCCAAAGTACTATTATTTATCACGGCTATAATGTTCCTTTAATTTCAAAAGACTCCAATCTATTAATAGAATAATATGAATTGATATCTATTCAAATGATCTTAAAACCGAAAAAAAAGCTAAATAATTTCTTTTTGCGCCAAATAATAACAACAACAGGATTGTGAGTATTTGGGTTACAGATTTTGTTTTGATTTTTATTATGCCTCTCTTCTCTACCCTGATTGGTTGCTCGGCCAGTTACTTTTTTTTTTATCCACTTATTCATAAATGTATGATTGTTTTGCAAAATCTACTTGAGATATTTGACTTTGAGATGTAGTCAAGTTAAAGCAAAAGCTTCCCAAAATGGAAACAATAAGTAAAGCACAGATCTGCATAAAGACAAAGAAAAAAAAAACGACTTAAGTATTGATATAAATCATATTTACTTCTTTACTGTTCCTCAGGAATCTCATTCTCTTTGTGCTTTTCTTCTCATTGGTTTTTAGCGAGCAGTGGGATTGCTAAGCGTGGTCCTTCCCAAATCAGAGGCTGCCGTCCAGGAGGTCGTGCAGCAAGGAGTGGTAAAGAAACTGCTGAAGATTCTCAAGGTAACAAGTATTCACTTTCACAAAGGTTTTCTTTTTTTTTTTAGCTAATTTGAATGCTACCCAGAGGAGTACGGAAACTTAGTGGTTTATAAGTTTATATAACTATAATGTAATTCCTGCTAATTACATACTATATTATACCAGATGTTTTGGTTTAAAATCTGCCTCCACTCTACACTACTTGCGTCATTTGGTTGATTTTCCATCTTGTAAGTCTTTCTATTGGTATTCACATCTACATCCCAGGAAGGCTTTTAGAATAAAGAGCAAATATGTGCACAAGGCAGCAGCAGGGCTCTTAGACTGACCTGCATAATTATTTCCTGATTATTTGGAACAACAGGTTCAAATCACAAGTGTCATGTAATCTTGGTCATGAAGGTAGCATCGGAAAAAAATCCTTGCACTAGTAGCATCTATATTCCACAGAACTGATTACATCTTAAAATCAAGGCGCGGATGACATCATATGGCTTAGTGGAATCATAAATGCCCTTCCCAGAGGGATCAGTGTAATCTTTGGCTCAAACTGGTGGCATCGTGATCTAACTGGACTGGAGGCAGTTTAATCTTAAAATGTCATCCTTAAATGGCGACAGTGTTGGCGTCCTAATCTCAATGCAGATTGATTAAGACCGTTGCGGCACAAGGCAATGGTGACCAATCA
>JACRUU010000026.1:2221109-2371109 GCA_030449085.1 Kryptopterus vitreolus | reverse complement strand
ATTAAAAAACAATTGCAAATAAAATGGATTTTATTAATAATAATAATAATAATAAAAAAAAAAAAAAACCTGGAGGTAAAGTTTCCGTTTCTTGTGCGGTCCTGTCTCCTGCATTTTAAATGAAATTAAAGCTGATTTATGAAAATGAGATGCATTGAGGTTTGTTTTTTGTCGTAAAGCCTGCAGTAAAACTAAACCAAACCTCTGTGAAATTAGGAACGGTGGAACTTAGGTAATTGCTAAGTTTAATACTAAATGCACAATGGGGTAATGATGCTGCTGGGAGAGATCTCAACATGATGGACATATAAAGCAATCTAGCGGACGACAATGCGTCTTCAAACGTAATGAAATTAACATTAAGTGAATTGAATAAAAGTGGCTTATTAACTCGTTTTAAAACAATATTAGTTTGTGGTTTGGGATTTTTCTCAGAAACCAATCATTGCATTGAATTGCCGCGTTTCCTTTCTCGTAAGCGATTTACGCTTTTGAGGAAATAAAAGTGAGGATTTGCAGTTATCCGAGGAAACTGCTCTGCTGCCACAAGACCAAAACAAATCCCGATCACAACAGTTCAGAAGACTCCTCGGAGATCCTTCCCCATCTGAACGTGGCTATAATCGCTTCCCCCGGGACAGATTTGTTCCATGAGCTACATGAATAGCCCTACGCAACCACTATAAAGTCAATGAGCGGTATTGCTAAATATGTAATTAGCACAAGAGGAGATGGGCTCCTGACATTTTCTGTGAATAAGCATAACACATCTGCCTGGGATTCCCGTTGCATACTGAATCAGCACAAGTTATGAAACGTATCATAGGCATGCTATGCTGCCCATTCAACCAGACAAAGGGTAAAGATTACCGCTTTGCATTACGCTCCACACTTACTCAAATCCCTCTGGTCTCAGACTGTGGCTCAGCAATAATTGATAACATTCAGGAGGTGTACCGAATTTAAAAAAGAGCACAGTACAAACGAAATGGAAGTTGTTTGAAACTTCTTACCCTCTGAAGGCCGCCTAGCCCAGTTACAATAATGTGAAAGACCTTTGCACAAAAGGTTGTCCACCGACAAAAATGTATTTGACAGTTTTGCCAAACCCGAGCCGAGTTACGCGTCAAGGGTCGCGCTTCCGTAGTTGACCTGGTTGCCAGAAAACCTTGAGAAGAATTAGAAAGCAGTCAGTAGAAAAGATCGCCTGCTCTTTGGAATGCAATTTAAAAAAAAAAAAGGAAATAATGTAAATAAAACCAGAATGCAATGATTTTTCATAAATCCGTAGTCGGTTCACATCGAAACAAGCCAACAATCGTGTCAAATGTTCAAATTGTGCATATATACCATTTTAAAGGGGGGGGCATGTTGGGAGATGGTCATGTTTACTGCTGTGTAGCATCACGTCTTCTGTCTGTATACATCTGGGAACTGAAGTGACCAAGTTTTTGGGAGAGGAATGTTTAGCCATATGTGTCTGATACAGGATTCTAGCTACTCGACAGTTCTGGGTGTCCTTTGTTGTGTTTTCTGTTTCATGATGTGCCAAATGTTTCCAAATGCTAAAGGTATTGACAGGCCAGTCGAACACCCGGACTCTTCTATTATGAGGTCATGCTGGGTGGGGGGGGGATATAAGGAAGGGTCCAAGGCGGGACGCAAAACAAAGAACTTTAATAGAGAAACAAAGGAAAATCTAGAAACAGGAACCGAAGACAACGATCCAGCATCCGAGTTAACACGGCCTAATATGGGCGCCAACCCACAAGTGCACACCGCGACGTACACTCTGTGAGAAAGCAAGCGCGGCACCGAAAGTCTGTGCCGTGAACCCGGATGACCCTAACCCATGTGACTAACAGATACAGTATGCAGTTAGCATTGTCTTGTTCCAATAGGCAAGACCTTGAACTAGCCCTAAAACAGCCATTTTATGAATGGAAGCATTTGTTGCTCTAAAACCTATTTACATATTTGCCATATAAACTTCTTTCCCTCACCCCTTATGCACAGAAATTTCTATAAATCCTTTGAAACCTTTCATGATATTATGTAAGCGATAAGATATTTAACTGATTTGCATTTTTATATGGATGAACATTCATTCATTCATCGATCTTTTACCGCTATATCTGATCATTTTTTTGTCCACTGGGAGCCTCAGGCGTCTATGGGCATTAAGGCAGGATACACCCTGGATGGAATGCCAACCCATCACAGGACACACACACATTCACACACACATTCACACACTAGGGACAATTTTTCCAAGGTGCCAATCAACCTACTGTGCATGTTTTTGGACCGGGCGAGGAAACCGGAGAACCTGGAGAAAAACCTCCTGAGGCACGGGGAGAACATGCAAACTCCACACACACATGGCCGAGACGGGAATCGAACCCGGACCCGGACCCTGGCGGTGTGAGGCGAACGTGCGAACCACTAAACCACCGTGCTCCTGTTGAGGAACATCATTCTGAAAATGTTCCAAAACTTGTAGACACAATCTTTGACAGATTGTTGAAACGCCGTCCATCTTTACTTCTCAGAGACTCTATCGCTCCCTCCAGATAACACACCAAATCTTCACCAATACAACGTCCACGATACAAGTCAAACTATAGAATGAACAAAAATACAAACGAAAGTACACTTTACGAATCGATTACACAAACCAACAAAAGACAAATGAAACACCTCGCTGGCTGCACAAAACCATGAGGGAATGAATTCGCTTGACGAAAACAAAAACAAAATTCTTGCCACGATGTACACAAGATAATCTCTCTCTCTCTCTCTCTCTCTCTCTCTCTCTCTCTCTCTCTCTCTCACCTCTCTCTCTCTCTCTCTCTCTCTCTCTCTCTCTCTCTCTCTGCTAGTTGCTCACGTCCATTCTCGTTTCTCTCTACAAAAGGAACACAACACAATAAATGTTATATAATATAAACTAATAATAAAAACTAATAAAATTAATAATATAATATAAACAGCGAACAACAATGAATAAAATAACACACATTTCTAATAAAAAGAAAAGAATAATATAGCAGTTACAGACTCGTAACACCGTTTATACCTAATAATCATACCGACCTGTTGGCAATTGACTTTATTAGCTTTATTAGCTGCAAAATGGAATGTTTCATTGTAATAACACTTCCTTTTCCCAGACATCCCCAGCTTATTTGAGACATGTCGAAGCCATCACATTCAAAATGACTTGATTTTTACTGTATATTTCCTCAATTTTGATGTTTTTTTTCGATGTTCTATTGTGAAGATTCTGTCCATTTTTGTCCCAACTTTTTCCGGAATTTCTGGAATTGCGCTACCAATGAGGTTAACGCCTGATTAAGCTGTTGTTCAGGAAATAGTTTAGAAAAATAGCCCACAAGATCGACACAAGCCTAAAATAAATGTTTACAATTCTATGAATGAAAAGCGTTTTGTTCAAGCTCTGCCTATATAAGCCTAATCTAATTTCTTTGGCACCCCAGAGGAGCAAATACAGGCTAGCGGCACCTAACAAGATTGTTCGCAAGTGCTCCACGTTCTCCGGCCCTGTCGTAGCGGATCGTGTCTGCAAGAGATGAAAGTATACCGGAGGTGAACTGACAAGTCGTAACCCATCAATTGGCGATGGGAAAAGTGCGAGCGGCTGCCACTTGCCTTCTCGGGCCCCGGCTCGCTCATCAGGAATTCCGCACCGGCGAAAGACGGAAGGGGAATGTAAGAGTCGAAAGCCGCCTTGCAAATTACCTCACGAATGCACTCTCAAGTTTTAATCAAAGTCGAAAATTCCACTCGGTCTGAAAACAATCTCCTTTTATGCCCGGGAAACATCTCGCCAACTGACAGCAATTCTTTCCGTAAGCTTGATCACAGCTCTTCAGCTTTCAGCGGAGATAGAACATCAGATCCTTATAGGATGGAGACCCTTGACGGATTATCCCCAACAGATAACAGTGCTAGGAGAATTACATCCGCGTCCGCTCAGAAGAAGTACAAGTGATGCAACCGCGAGCGGTGGAAAGATTTAATGAGACCGACCCCAGGTTTCCTGATCGCGCCCTTCCGAATTGTGTAGTCGCATAGTTTCGCCCTATTCCACTGAGTACATTACCTCCGTCCATCCCATTCAGAAATACAGAACTTGAAGGGGTTGAAGTGTTTGAAGGTCAAGCTGTCACTAACAGTTCTGTCAGGGAGCTCGTGTCTGCAGCCCGAATCTTTCCCATCAAGCCCAATTGGCCGTGCGCCATTTAAAGAACGCTCATTGATTTTGGCCCTAGGACGGATGCCACCTACTCCCAGCTCTGTGTCTTTGCAAGGGAGAAAAGAAAACCCAGTGCACAGCTTAACAGGTTTTCATCTGACAGATAAAAATAGTTGCGATCGTGCCGTTCATCACACAGGGCAGCTAATCAGAAGCGCAGGAACCTGGCCAGCTACAGGAGCAAGCTCAGGATCCACCTACTCCTCAGGTTTACTGTACCGGGAGAGCAGCGGGATCAGACAAGTTCTATACGTGTCCTCTGAAAGTTGTACTACTGAAGGCCAAATGAACACAGCTGTTTCGTCAGCTTATATTAATGGTTTTCGAACGAGCGCCGGCCTTCTACCGCTGCAGTCGGACAGCCGATTAATTAGATAAGTTCGCTCCATGCTACAATGTCATCCATCATATCTGCTGCTTCAAATAGCCCACTATCACCATATTACACAACACGAAATCTAACAGATTTAGCAGAGAATGCCGTACAAATATCACAATCCCCTTGTGTAAACTTGGATGGCAAATGCAGATAAGTCATAGTTAAGTGCAGAGATAAGCCATAGTTAATTGCAGAGATAAGTCATAGTTAAGTACAGAGATCAGCCATAGTTAAGTTCAGAGATCAGCCATAGTTAAGTTCAGAGATAAGCCATAGATAAGTTCAGAGATAAACCATAGTTCAGAGATAAGTCATAGTTAAGTTCAGAGATAAGCCATAGATAAGTTCAGAGATAAGCCATAGTTCAGAGATAAGCCATAGATAAGTGCAGAGATAAGCAATAGTGAAGTGCAGAGATAAGCCATAGTGAAGTGCAGAGATAAGCCATAGAAAAGTTCAGAGATAAGCCATAGATAAGTTCAGAGATAAGCCATAGATAAGTTCAGAGATAAGCCATAGTTAAATTCAGAGATAAGCCATAGTTAAGTGCAGAGATAAGCCATAGTGAAGTGCATAGATAAGCCATAGATAAGTTCAGAGATAAGCCATAAGTTCAGAGATAAGCCATAGTTCAGAGATAAGCCATAGATAAGTGCAGAGATAAGCCATAGATAAGCCAGAGATAGATAATAAGTAAGCATAATAAGTTCAGAGATAAGCCATAGTTCAGAGATAAGCCATAGATAAGTGCAGAGATAAGCAATAGTGAAGTGCAGAGATAAGCCATAGTGAAGTGCAGAGAAAAGCCATAGATAAGTTCAGAGATAAGACATAGATAAGTTCAGAGATAAGCCATAGTTAAGTTCAGAGATAAGCCATAGTTAAGTTCAGAGATAAGCCATAATTAAGTTCAGAGATAAGCCATAGATAAGTTCAGAGATAAGCCATAGATAAGTTCAGAGATAAGCCATAGATAAATTCAGAGATAAACCATAGTTAAGTACAGAGATAAGCCATAGTTAAGTTCAGATATAAATCATAGTTAAGTTCAGAGATAAGCCATAGTTATGTTAAGAGATAAGCCATAGATAAGTTCAGAGATAAACCATAGATAAGTTTAGCCATAAGCCATAGATAAGTCCAGAGATAAGCCATAGTTAAGTGCAAAGATAAGCAATAGTTAAGTGCAGAGATAAGCCATAGTTAAGTGCAGAGATAAGCCATAGTGAAGATACAGAGATAAGCATAAGTTCAGATAAGCCATAGATAAGTTCAGAGATAAGCCATAGTGAAGTGTAGAGATAAGCCATAGATAAGTTCAGAGATAAGCCATAGATAAGTGCAGAGATAAGCCATAGTGAAGTGCAGAGATAAGCCATAGATAAGTAAGCCAATAGATTAAGTGCAGAGATAAGCCATAGTGAAGTAAGTAAGCAATAGATAAGTTCAGAGATAAGCCATAGATAAGTTCAGAGATAAGCCATAGTTAAGTGCAAAGATAAGCCGTAGTGAAGTTCAGAGATAAGACATAGATAAGTTCAGAGATAAGCCATAGATAAGTCCAGAGATAAGCCATAGATAAGTCCAGAGATAAGCCATAGATAAGTTCAGAGATAAGCCATAGATAAGTTCAGAGATAAGCCATAGTTAAGTTCAGAGATAAGCCATAGATAAGTTCAGAGATAAGCCATAGTGAAGTGCAGAGATAAGCAATAGTGAAGTTCAGAGATAAGACATAGATAAGTTCAGAGATAAGACATAGATAAGTTCAGAGATAAGCCATAGATAAGTTCAGAGATAAGCCATAGATAAGTTCAGAGATAAGCCATAGTTAAGTGCAGAGATAAGCCATAGATAAGTTCAGAGATAAGCCATAGATAAGTCCAGAGATAAGCCATAGTGGGTTCAGAGATAAGGCATAGATAAGCCATAGTTAAGTGCAGAGATAAGCCATAGATAAGTTCAGAGATAAGCCATAGATAAGTTCAGAGATAAGCCATAGATACGTTCAGAGATAAGTCATTGATAAATTCAGAGATAAGATGATTATGCCCAAATGCAGAATGCTTTCATTGGTTTTGTTTATAGACGTAACTTTAGACCCTGACTTTTTGAATAAGGTTTGGCTTCAAATAAACGCTTCACACTGTTGCAGACTGTACACTCTGTTCAAGGCTTATTTGTCACTGAAGTGTGATTCATCTTAGAATCTACTTTATGGTAAATGAGTATTGGTGACCTTCATTTCATAAATAAGTATTAAAAAAAAAAAAATAGGACGCACAATAACTACATCCTTCTTGTCGACTTTTACATCTTTTGTGCCACTTTTTTCAATTAAAAAAACACAAATTTTCTATGATAATGTATTATTATTAATAACAAATATTAGTATTTTTTTATTAGTAGTAGATATTATTATTATTAGTTCTTATTGTTATTTATTATTACTAATAAAATGTATAAACTTTTTAAATATATTTCATTTATTTCATTGTTGTATGATGTGTTGCTCCCCCAAAATAAATAAATAAATAAAAAGTCTTGGCCAAGGCCATTCATTTTAATATTCATAAATGCTTTATTATTCCTCAACAAATACAGGAATAATAATTTAAAAAATAAATAAATCATTAACAACAATAATAATAATAATAATAATAATAATAATAATAATAATAATAATAATAATAATAATAAGTCTGGAACAGCTAAAAAATCTGCATAAAAAATCTGGATTCAACACCAATGGACATAGAGGACATTAAAACTTATATTAAGTGTCTTTCAGAATGATCAGAAAAGTGATTACAAAATGTTCATATAATGTACTTGATCTCGTTTCGTGATACGTATATTTTGCTGTCCGCGAACATATACGTTTATTTTCAGCTCATTTATTATTTATTTGCAGTGTTTTAAACGACGTCCCAAAGCAGTTTTACAGAAATAAATAAATTACAAATATAATTTTTAATGTGCTAAATCCGTCCCCATAAGTTTAACCCTAATGTGGTTTTCACCGTTGCATGGAAACTCTCCCTGATGGTTTGTGGAAGGAAAACCCATCCTTATCTGAGTGACGCCAAATGTCTATTTGCTATAATTACAACATTGTTGAGCACTTTTGTTTAATGATGGACTCACAAAGACGGTTTTGGCTGTTCATGGCATTCAGCCACTGTAGCAAACTGTTTATATTAATTGTGGTCCGGATTCAGCCGGCTGTTGGAACCGTCCTCCAGAGCTTTCAGTTATTGCTGAAATGAATATTTTATGATACCTGCTTTGGGGACACGGGTGTAAAACGTATTCACATTCATTCCTCAGGTAGAAGTAGAGATAGTAGGGTTTCAAAAGACTTCTGTAGAAGTATCAACTCGAGCTTTTTACTCAAGTAAAAGTGTAAAAGATTCAAAACTACTTAAAAGTATAAAAGGAAAAGAAATGCCCTTAAAGACAAAAGTGAATTTATTCAAATGTCTCTGTACAGAACTCCCTACTGTAGCTTCATTTGCGAAGGACGAAGAGAAAGCACCCGTCCGATAAATGAGCCAGTAGTGGAGGAATAATAAACTCTTCAGAAATAACCTTTTTTTGAGCAACGCCCCCGACACTGGCTATGTCCTTGGAGTGTGGCGCGATTTGTGTCGTGCGCAGATGCGACGGATCGAGTACAAACCAATAGGGCGTCGGTATGGTAAATGTTTATACTTCTCATCCAAACATCATCACATTCACTCTATCCGGATGGCTGGACAAGACGGAATGAAATCAAGCCGAAATGAAATAGGAGTAGCGAGGATATTTTTAAAATGTAAGTCGTTGGAGTCGGCTGAAAAATAATTACTCCAGTAAAGTATAGATCCCCAAAATTTCTACTTTTTCATTACCTGACACCTGGGGAGATTAACAGCACTAGTTCCTTTCTGGCATGTTGTACAGGGTTTAAACAACGCAAGTTGTGGAGTTACATGTAACGGTGTTATGTAATTTAATTACAAAATGAAAGTAACTAACGAATTACAGGGAAAAATGGGTAATTAAATTATAGTTACTTAATTATATATATTAATATATATATATATATATATATATATATATATATATATATATATATATTTTATTTTTTTTTTTTTCCCCCAAGGGTTTGATTTTTTTCCCCCCTTAAAATGTTTGGACAAATGAAAGTAATAAAAGAGTAATAAAATGTAATCACTTATTACTTTACTTTTATAAAGTACTTGACAAGTTACACTATAGGGTCATTCTGTAATCTATTACATTTCCAAAGTCCCAACACTCAACATAAGCATAGCATAAGTATAGCCTTTATTTGTCGCATATCCATTACATCACAGTGCATTTATTATTTCACGTATCCCAGCTTGTTTGGAACATCAGTCCGAACATTTTAAGGGACTCCCAAGTGACAGGACAGCCGAGTTTTTAAAGCATGACAACTCTAAAGCCGTTCGCAATGCCTTGTTGCCAACTGTGAGCATCAATGAACTCGGTAATGATAGAGATTAGTGTGTATTACACAGCATGAGCAGGACTGAATTCAATTGGCATGTCATAGTCTTCACCCCAAATGCCCTCCCCCCCAAGCTAGTCGGGACAAACCTTTTGCCAATTTTAAACCTCCTGGCAGAGGCAACCATGTTTTTGAGCTAAAATATCCGTGCAGGTGTAATCAGACTTCACAAGAACCCCGTAATTGGTCTCAAAGCATCACATGCATAACTACCCTGGAGGTATCATTTGCTCCCCGTTACTCTAGGTACAGATTAGCCTCTGATCCTAAGAGGTGTCAACTAGCCCATTTTTCTTACAGACACACACACACACACACACACACACACACACACACACACACACACACACACACACACACACCACACTCCCACAACTATCATCAACCCAATCTGCTCAGGATTTTGCTCATGCATGTCATTGATGGTTACCTTGTTGTAGAATGCCATAGACTTCAGGCAAGGACATCTTTTCAAAGTCCACTGAAATCCACACACAAACCCAGACTGTCCTGTTTTGGTGAAACCGCTCTCCAGCATCGCCGTTACGACGAGATTAACGGTTTACTCTTGCCTTGTTCCTGCCAAAATGCTCACTGCCTGGCTACTGCACTGTAAAATAAATAATAAAAAATTTCAAATAAAAGCTTATTTCTAGAAAATACCATAAAAGATAATAAGACTTTTTTCACATATATGACTATAAATCAAAAAGTAAGAAAATTGTACTTGTTCAGTCTAGGCAAGTAAATGTAGAATAGAACAGAATAGCCTTTATTTGTCACATATACGTTACAGCATATCCTAGCTTGTTTGGAGGCCGGGGTCAGAACACATAGTCAGCCATGATATGGTGGTCTTAGAGCACAGAGGGTTAAGGGCCTTGTTCAAGGACCCAAGGGCAGTAGTTTGGTGATGCAGGGGCTCAAACCCCGATCTTCCGATCAGTAGCCCTTGTACAGGGGCTCAAACCCCCAAGATCTGGGGGTTTGAGCCCCTGTACAGCCAAGCTGCTGCCCTTGTGCAACACCCCTCCCTATGGGAATGCTTCTTGAGCAAAATTTCACTATTTTCACTCAAAGTTTCACAGAATTTCACTTGAAACAAGTGACAGATTTTAAGTGCAAGAATAAAGTAATTGTTCACCTAGAATGTTGTACTAATTTTAATACTAATACTTCCCTGAAAATTCCTCATATCGAGAATTGGTTCCATCTTGTGTTTATAATATCTATAAGGGAGAGAGCAGCTCAGTCAGAGAAGGTTCAAATCCCATCACCAATGGGATCACTTTCTTCTCGTTTGTTACTGACAGTGTGTTTCAATCACTTTTTTTTCCCCCTCAGATGAATTCTGTCATATTTATGACACTTGCCTGCAATATGACTTCTCCCACTACAACCGCCAAAAACCGAACAGCCAATAAGGAGTGCCGAACCCGGTGACGGAATTAGCGCGACCATTTCGAAACCGTCTCAGGGATGATGTGGAAAAGACTCCGGTGAACAGTACAGCAAGTAAAGAAACTGATTGAATTATGGAAGAAATCGGAGTGCTTTATGACAGTCTGTGTTATCAGAGGCTGCTACGACCATTAGCAAGAGAAGTCCGGTCTGAACGTGATTGATGATGTAAAACTTCCGAGGAGTCTTATTCTTGTGTGTGTGTGTGTGTGTGTGTGTGTGTATATATGAGATTTGGACTGCCGTAGCGTCTGAAATGATGACAACTGAGATCCTATAATGTGATCATGTGTGTACAGTCTGACAAGCATCTGTCACAAAGGATTATCAAAAAAAGAGAATTTCCCTGCATGTTGTAACAGACAGTTTCCTTTATATACTGGAAAGACAATACAATCTTTTCTTTTGTGCTGTACGAGACATGATGAGTATGTATCTGGGTATATGTGGAAATTCTAACTGGTCCAGGTATTATTCTTTTTGTTTTTGTTTTTTTTTGTCTTCTTGTATGTGACTATTCAATGTTTATGTTGTTTTTGTGGACTGAAAGCAAGAGTGGCTATTTGTTTGTGTCCATTTTAAATATCCCATAAGAATGGAACAAATATACAATTTAAATCTACCGCTTTAAATTCAAATTCCAATTTTATTAGTCACATACACAGTCATACACAGTATGATATGCAGTGAAATGCTTAGGCAACTGCCCTGACCTCAAGAGTAAAGTTGTTTTACAAGACTATTAAGATAAGAGAAAATAAATACAAATATAAAATATAAAATAGAGACTTTAGAAAAAGAAAGAAAAACAAAAGAGATCAAAAGAAATCTGTTCGTGCAATGAGATAACAGAATGTCCAGGTTTGTGTAAATATGCGGATGTGCAGTGGCATTTAAAGTGGCTGTGTGCGTGATTAAGTGTATTGTGTGTATTGTGTCCATGAGTGAGCCGTGACCACGAGTGACCACTGGTATGGCGAATGTCCAGAGTGAGTGCAAGATGTGCCGATGTGCAAAATGGATCAGTACTGTGTGGTGTACTGATTGAGAGACCGTATTGCCTGCGGGTAGAAGCTCCTCCTCAGTCTCTCTGTATTGGCCTTGAGGGAGCGGAAGCGCTTTCCAGACCGCAACAGAGAGAACAGTCCATTGCTGGGGTGGCTGAGGTCCTTCATGACCTTCCTGGCCTTGGTCCAGCACCGCTTGCTGTAGATCGAGTGCAGGTCAGGGAGCTCAGTTTGGATGATGCGCTCAGCTGAACGCACCACCCTCTGTAGGGCTCGTCTGTCCTGCACGGTGCTGTTCCCGAACCAGGTTGTGATGTTACCCGTCAGGATGCTCTCTATGGTGCAGGAGTAAAAGTTCCTGAGCACCTTAGAGGGCAGTCTGAATTCTCTCAGGCGTCAGAGGTGGTAGAGACGCTGTCGGGCCTTTTTCACCACGGTGTTGATGTGACAGGACCATGACAGGTCCTGCGTGATGTGAACACCGAGGTACTTGAAGCTGTCCACTCTCTCCACTGGGCTCCCGTTGATGACGGGGGTCTGGTAGATCCTCTCCTGCTTAGTGCTGTAGTCCACTATCAGCTCCTGTCTTGCTGACAGTTTAGAAGAAGGTTGTTCCTCTGGCACCAGTTCTCCAGATTCCCAATCTCCTTAAGGTAGGCTGTCTCATCGTTGTCAGAGATCAGGCCTACCACAGACGGTGTCGTCAGCAAACTTAATGATGGTGGTGGAGCTGGTGGTGGCCACACAGTCATGTGTGTACAGGGAGTACAGCAGGGGGCTCAGAACACAGCCCTGTGGGGCTCCAGTGCTGAGAGTGAGTGAGGCTTGAGACGTGTCCATCCCATCCTTACTGCCTGTGGTCTCCCAGTTAGGAAATTGGAGATCCACTGACACAAGGATGAGCTGAGTCCCAGGTCTTCCAGCTTGGTGGTGAGTGTGGAGGGAATTATGGTATTAAATGCTGAGCTGTAGTCGATGAAAAGCATTTTAACATAATTCCCCTTCCTATTGTCCAGGTGTGTGAGGGCAGTATGTAGAAGATGAGCGATGGCGTCATCTGTAGGAGCGGTTCGGGCGGTATGCGAAACTGTAATGGATCCAGAGTGTTAGGGTAGTGAAGGAGATGATGAAGTCTCTGACCAGCCGTTCAAAGCACTTCATCACCACTGATGTGAGGGCTACAGGTCTGTAATCATTGAGGGATTACAGACCTGTAGCCCTCACATCAGTGGTGATGAAGTGTCCGATCTTATCCGATCTTCCCTCGGGTCACGGGGAGCCTGTGCCTATCTCAGACGTCTACGGGCATTAAGGCAGGATACACCCTGGATGGAATGCCAAACCATCGCAGGGACACACACACACACACACACACATTCACACATTCACACACTAGGGACAATTTTCCAAGGTGCCAATCAACCTACCGTGCATGTTTTTGGACCGGGGAGGAAACCAGAGAGAAACCCGGAGAAAAACCCCCTGAGGCACGGGGAGAACATGCACAAACTCCACACACACATGGCCGAGACGGGAATCGAACCCTGGAGGTGTGAGGTGTGAGGCGAACGTGCTACATGCCCCTTATATACAATGAATTATGAAATACTTTCATTATACTTTCAGTTTTTCCCCCCTATTTCTATGGATGCTGCAACTATCCCCTACGCCAGGGGTGTCAAAGTCAAATGGACGGAGGGCCAAATAAAACATTTTGCTACAAGTCGAGGGCCGGACTGTCCGAATGTTAATTGAAATCAAAATTTGACCTACTGAAAACCTAACAAATATATTACGATTAGATAAATAAAGTAATATTTTATTATGACTCTGTCAGTAATTTTTAATTTTCAACAGGCTGGCACAAAAGACATGTCAATACAAAAACACCTCATAACATGAACATTAAATGAACAAAGTGATATTATTCAAGGCACCATCAGCTATATTTTCTCATTTAGCAAAAGTGGGCTGAATTTAAGCAACTTCAAAGAAATAAATAATATCAGCAATTTTCTGCCATTCACTCCACTGATATATATATATATATATATATATATATATATATATATATATATATATATATATATTGCATTGAAATACAATAAAATAAAGTACAAAGATCTATGAACCAGAAACAAGACTTTCTTTAAGGAAAAGTCATATGTGCAAACAATGAGTGAAAATAAATATTATTTAATTATTTAAATGTAGCCTTTGTTCCATGTCTATATTCTCGTTTTTGTCTGCGTGTTTTGTTTCATGATGCCGTCTCAGATTATACTCTTTCATCACCGCCACACTTTCTCCACACAGAAGGCACACGGGTTTTCCGTGAACATGTACTCAGACTCACACCTTGTTTGAAACCCCCGTTTCTCAGTGGCCACCTTCCGTTTTGCCATTGTTGATGAGTAGGCTTTTTGCTGTTATGCTAATGACCGCTAATAAATAAGGAAAGGAAGCCGCCTCTCGCTCGGTGCGTCACCGTTGCATTGTGGGAAATGTAGTTTTGGTGCGTACATAATATCTGCGGGCTACTGGTTTGCAGGAGCCCGCGGGCCGGATCTGATAATAAATTAATATCATCACGCGGGCCAAATAAAACCCACTCGCGGGCCTGATTTGGCCCGCGGGCCTTGGCTTTGACATATGTGCCCTACGCGCTAGCTATTTACAATGATAACGATAAGGACTC
This sequence comes from Kryptopterus vitreolus, assembly GCA_030449085.1. Taxonomy (NCBI): domain Eukaryota; kingdom Metazoa; phylum Chordata; class Actinopteri; order Siluriformes; family Siluridae; genus Kryptopterus; species Kryptopterus vitreolus. The sequence continues at coordinate 2,356,748 of JACRUU010000026.1, read as the reverse complement.
CCAGGACCTGTGTGCGTGTCAACACAAAAAGTCACTGCATAAACAAAATCGGTCAAAGATCTCTGTTGTGAATGGAGAAGCAAAGTCCGTATGGACTCCGTCATAATGTAAGTTATTTAGGAGCCTGGGTGCACCGTGTGAAGGAGTGTTCCCTGTATTTTCCGCATTGGAGAAAAATGCACATGACCCAGATAGACATATCGAGCCAGAAGATCAGCTTCCTGTCCTTGTTGACCTGCGTGTTGTCCTTAGATAACACATAACACCCAAGTGAGCCTGGGGAGATTAAACCCTGTTTGTTTCTCACCCACTAGGAGATTAGACCAGCTGCTGTCTGTGTGGTAAACCCCAGTTTTTAGGAAGGTTTTATGGACTTAATGTACGATAATGTGTTTTAATAGTCCTAGAATATGGCATTCATTTCTCTGTGTTTTCAGGGCACAACGTGTAAATCAGGCTCGTGCTTACGGGGACGTAAGAGACGTTTTGCAATCTGATAGAGACGTATCACAGGAGAACAGCACTCATGCGGCGATGTTTTCCTATCAGTGGTTTACAGTCAAACATCTTATTCAATGTACTGCAAGCATTTATATTTGATGTATGTGCACATTTCTTTATTCCTTTATTTCGTCTTGATGATATATATATATATATATATATATATATATATATATATATATATATATGCATCAGCGCGACGCGAAGTGGCGACGAAGGGAAACGGCGGCCCCGAGCTGGCGTCAGGAGGCGATAGGCTGGCGTCAGGAGCCCGTGCACAGGCCGCACACCTCCGTGCCTAGCCGCACACCCCTCCTGCAGCATCCTGCCGCCAATGTCCAGTCCCTGGGAGAACAAGCTCGATGACCTCAGGGCCAGGGTAAAGTTCCAGAGAGACATTCGGGACTGCAATCTCCTCTGCTTCACCGAGACATGGCTGAACCCAGCGGTGCCGGACCACGCCATTCAGCCGGCCGAGCTTCTTCTCGGTTCACCGCATGGACAGGACACGGGACTCGGGGAAGACAAGGGGAGGAGGCGTGTGTTTAATGGTGAACAACAGCTGGTGCAGCAGCGCGAGCGAGCGTTGTTCCTCTCGCATTCCTCTTGCGCGCTCCTGCACGCTCCTGCACACACAACCTGGAACTACTGACCATCAAATGTCGCCCTCCTTTTTATCTTCCTCGGGAATTTACATCGGTCATAATCAGCGCCGTTTATATTCGCCGTTTACAAGCGGACACGGACACTCCACCACAAGCAGACACTCCACCACAAGCGGACACGGACACTGCCTATGCGAGCTTCCACCACAAGCATGAGCTGCACTCACACATCACCAAACACAGACACTCACACATCACCAAACACAGAACCGGGACGCTGCGCTGATTGTTGCGATTGTTGCGGGGGACTTTAACAGTGCCAACCTCAAACGCGCAGCGCCTAACTTCTACCAGCACATCACCTGCCCAACCAGGGGCGAAAACACTGGACACTGGATCACTGCTACACAACAGTTAAGGACGGCTACAAGCACAATCTCGCCCACAATCACGCCCACCGTCGCCCACCGTTGGGAAATCCGACCACGCCGCCACGCCATCTTCCTCATGCCAAAATATAAACAAAAGGCTCAAACACATTATTGGAAGCTCCGGTTCAGAGGGAGGGAGGTCGCGCGCTGGACAGACCAATCGGTGGCAATCGCATTACAGGACGCACTTGATGATGCACAATCGCTGGGACATGTTCCGACGCAGCTCCGATGACGTCAAATATAAACATGTTTACGGAAGCGGTTGTGGGATTCGTCGGGAAACTGCGGATGATACCGCACAGAAAATTACCATTTCCCAATCAGAACGTTTCCCAATCAGAAGCCGTGGGTGGATCCGCGACGCTCTGACATGACTCTCGAGATCACCGCACCGCGGCCTACAATGATGACGGGACTTGCGTCGGGGGACATGGACCAGTACAAGACTGCGTCATACAACGTCCGGAAGGCGGTGAAAAGAGGCGGGAAGCAGCGCTACGGGAGGAAACTAGAGTCTGAGATCAACTCCAACAGAACGACTACAAGACTGCGTGTGGCACGCTACAACGTCCGGAAGGTCGGGGGACACGGACCAGAGGCGGAAGCAGCGCTATACAACGTCCAACTCCAACAGGATATGACGAACGCGGACATGACTCTGGCGAAGACAGCGAGCTACGGGAGGAAACTAGAGTCAACACAGAACCTCCAACAGAACGACTTTAGAAGCCTGCTGGCAGGGACTAAGATCGAGGCTGCAGCGGACTATAAAGCACCAACATCCGGGATGACGAACGCGGACATAGTGTTGATAACTAACGCTAATGCTAGCGGCGCTTTTATGCTAATGCTAGAGGCGCTAACGGCTGCAGTCAGGATGCTAGACGCTAGTGTTGCTAACGCTAATGCAGTCGGCGCTAACGCTAATGCTACGCGTTCAGTCAGGAAGACACTCATCACCGGAAACGAGTTCCGAACATCATGACGTGAGGAGAGCAGACTTCAGGAGAGCCTTCAGGAGAGTGAACACCAGGAAAGCAGCAGGACCAGACGGCATCTCAGGACAGTCCTCAGGACGAGTGCGCGGACCAGCTAGCACCTGCACAGACCAGCTAGCACCTGTCACAGAGATATCACAGAGATCAACATCAACATCAACATCTCCTTATCTCAGTCGGTGATCCCCACATGCTTTAAAGAGTCCATCATTGTTCCTGTCCCGAAAAAACCCCATCCTGCTTCCCTCAATGATTACAGACCCGTAGCCCTCACATCAGTGGTGATGAAGTGTTTTGAACGGCTGGTCAGAGACTTCATCATCTCCTCACTACACAACACCCTGCCCACCCATTACCCTGGAGTTTGCATTACCGCCCGAACCGCTCCACACCGCCCTAATGACCGCTCCATCGCTCAGATCTCCTCCATACTGACGCTCACACACCTGGACAATCTCCTCCAGGACTGCCCTCAGGGGAATTACAATAGGAAGGGGAATTATGTTAAAATTCTTTTCATCGCTTTTCGTCGACTACAGCTCAGCATTTAATACCATAATTCCCTCCACACTCTCCACCAAGCTGGAACACCTGGGACTCAGCTCATCCTTGTGCAAGTGGATCTCCAATTTCCTAACTGGGAGACCACAGTGCAGTAAGGATGTAAGGATGGGTGGACACGTCTCAGCATCAGCCTCACTCACTCTCAGCACTGGAGCCCCACAGGGTTGTGTTCTGAGCCCCCTGCTGTACTCCCTGTACACACATGACTGTGTGGCCACCACCAGCTGTGTGGCCACCACCAGCTCATCAAGTTTGCTGACGACACCGTTGTGGTAGGCCTGATCTCTGATCAACGAGGACAACGGACAGCCTACCTGAAGGAATGCAGAGATTCCTTGAAGGAGATCTGGAGAACTCTGGAGAACTGGTGCCAGAGGAACAACCTCCTTCTAAACGTCAGCAAGACAAAGGAGCTGCTAGTGGACTAGTGGACTTTAGTACAAAGCAGGAGAGGATCTACCAGACCCCCGTCTCCAGACCCCCGTCATCAACGGGAGCCCAGTGGAGAGAGTGGACAGCTTTAAGTACCTCGGTGTTCACATCACGCAGGACCTGTCATGGTGGTCCTGTCACATCAACACCGTGGTGAAAAAGGCCCGACAGCGTCTCTACCACCTCAGACGTCACGCATCTGAGAGACTTTAGACTGCCCTCTAAGGTGCTCAGGAACTTTTACTCCTGCCTGACCATAGAGAGAGCATCCTGACGGGGAATATCACAACCTGGTTCGGGAACAGCACCGTGCAGGACAGACGAGCCCTACAGAGGGTGGTGCGTTCAGCAGCTGCATCATCCATACTGCATCCCTGCGTTCAGCTCCAGCTGACCTGCACTTTATCTACAACAAGCGGTGCTGAAAGGACCAAGGCCACTGAGGATCATGACCTGGACCTCAGCCACCCCAGGAAGATCAAACAAGGGACTGTTCTCTCCCCAGCAATGTTGACTGCCACAGTGGACTGGAAGATCTGAAGCGCTTTCCGCTCCCTCACCTGTCAGGCCAACACATCGAGCTTCCGAGAGAAGAGGACTGAGGAGGAGCTTCTACCCGCAGGCAATAAGGTCTCTCAATCAGTACACCAGACAGTACTGATCCACTACACCCACACTGGACATTCACTATGGCAGTGGTCACTCGTGGTCACTGCTCACTCACGGACAGAAAACACACAACAAACACACAACACACAACACACACAATATGCACACACCACTTTATAAGCAACCATATTGCACAAACCTGGACTTTGTTGTTTGCACACATTTGCACACAGATTTCTTCTGGTTTTCTTTCATTTTTCTCTTTCTCTTTTTATTTTTCCCTTTCTCTTTTTTAAGTCTATTTTATATTTTATATTTTTTATATTTTACTTTATATTTGTATTTATTTTGTAAATTCTTTGTATTTATTTTGGATTTGGTAAAACAATCCACTTTTTGGATTTGGTAAAACAGGGCAGCTCCACTCTTGAGGTCAGGGCAGCTTTCACTGCGTATCATACTGCATTTCACTGCATATCATGTGTATGTGACTGTTTGTATGACTGAATAAAATATTGAATAAAATTTGAATTTGAATTTGAATTTGAATTTGAATTTAGCCTTATCTGTCTAGCAATTATCACATCAATATCTGTAAAACCTTTAGCCTTTACTTATAGACAAGTGCCATAGTGTTTTTTTAAGCCCAGGACCTTGTCAATATCCAATCGCTGTTCATACATCCCTGCTCACTTGGTCTCTGCCTTTGAGACACAAAGTGCATTTGGACCCTTTTCAATTCTATTTATTTATTCATTTATTTATTTTTACTAATTCGATGATGCAGTTTATAATCTACAATCAAAGCAGACACTACAATCAAACAAATAGCGTGTTTTTTTTCTCATTAATATATTCTAACTACCCCATAATGCCAAGAAATTTAGAAAAAAAAAAAACACATGTACTTAAATATTCAGACCCTATGAAACAACATGAATAGAACAGCGTTTATTTATCACATATACATTACAGCACAGTGAAATTCGTTCTTTGCATAACTCGGCTTGTTTGGAAGCCGGGGTCAGAGCACAGGGTCAGAGCACAGGGTCAGAGCACAGGGTCAGAGCACAGGGTCAGAGCACAGGGTCAGAGCAGGGTCAGGGTCAGGGTCAGGGTCCATGATACGGCGCCCCTGGAGCCCTGGAGCAGGGTCAGACGGTTAAGACGGCGGCCCTGGAGCACAGACGGTCAAGACCCAAGGGCGACAGCTTGGTAATATTGGTGCTCGAACCCCTGACCGATGACCGATCACTGGCTCAGCGCGCCTTAAACACACTGAGCTACTGAGCTATGCTGCTCCAGGTTTCTTGATTGTTTACTGAGAGGGTTTCAAAACTTTGTCTGAGTAAAGGGTCTGAATAATTACGTATATTATATATTTATGTGTTATGAGATTTCTGGGTTTTTTTTTCTTATTCAAAAGGACATTTCTACTGAGTGAACATAAATGAGAATTGAGTCTATTTGAACGATTGTTATATCAGAATGCAACCTAACAAAAAAGGAACGCTCTTTCTGAACACACAGCATTTCACAGTCTTGCACCATCTCTGTGTATATAAAGATTCTCTATAACTGGAATAGTTTGTGCCTAATTGTTGACCGTCTGGCTGATTTGTCTTCTTCAAGTTCCGCAGTATTGTCTAGTCTTATTGCTTGCCTTTTTTTGGATTTAAATACTATATGAAAAGTTGCACGAACCATCTGAACATTGATGCAGATGGAACACTGGGCTTGAAGATCTTCTAGCAGTCCTCTTTCTGTAGATTCTCTCAAGCTATGCCAGATCATTCACTGAGATAATCTCATTAATTAGATTCATCCACATGGAACAATGCCCGTCATAGTGATAATCATTCATTCATTCATTCATTCATTTTCTACCGCTTTATCCGATCTTCCCTCGGGTCACGGGGAGTCTGTGCCTATCTCAGGCGTCTATGGGCATTAAGGCAGGATACACACTGGATGGAATGTCAACCCATCACAGGACACACACTCACAATCACACACATACACACACTAGGGACAATTTTCCAAGGTGCCAATCAACCTACCGTGCATGTTTTTGGACCGGGGAGGAAACCGGAGAACCCGGAGAAAAACCCCCGGAGACACGGGGAGAACATGCAAACTCCACACACACATGGCCGAGACGGGAATCGAACCCGGACCCTGGCGGTGTGAGGCGAACGTGCTAACCACTAAGCCACCGTGCCTAGTGATAATCATGTGTTAATAAATGATCCAGGGAGGGATAAATAAGGAAAACTTTATATCGGAAAGTTTTCCGCTTTTCTCCCGCTGCGTGTCCTCCGTTTCATTTGCCAGGTTACCTGTAGATCCATAAGGCCTCCGTCCTCCTACTTCCCAGGGCGCTGTCAGAAAAAGCCGGCTTTACCATCACTCTCTTCCAGATGATTAACGACGCCACCGGCTGCCTACGCCGCTCTCCGAGCGCTGTGTGGGGACCCGCTCTGGAGCGTGCGAGGGCGAGTCTCAGCTGCCTCGCTCTCCCCGAGAGAACCTGGAGATCATTCAGCACTCCTGAGCACTGCTCGCAATAATTCCCGCCCAACAATTTCTACCCGTCATTACTCCGCCATGTTCGGTGTCAGCTCTTTCACTTGGCGTTGACCTTTTTCGAGCCTTCAAATGTAAAAAGGAAAAAAAACAACATGTGAGTGATCCATTCCTCCGAGCACTTGAAAAAGGATTTGAGGAGGCTTTTTGACTCGATGTGTTTAAAATAAGAATGATATTACTATAATGATGTAGCCGTCTGGGAGAACTCATCAAAATGGCATTTCGGTGCCTGTAAGTTTTTTATCCTACCGTGTCTTTTGTACTGCAAATATAATAAAAAGTCAGTTCAACTAACAGGATTGTTACACCAGACAAATGATGGCCAGTTATTTTGGATTTTCTCACGCGGTGAATCTCGATCTGAATCGTTTACAGTTTAGAATTACATACCAGCTGATAAAAATAGAAATTATTTCATTTTGAAATGACCAGATTTTAAAATACAATATGGAGAGATGGGATAAATACAAACATACCTTCACTCAAGTATAGAAACTCATACCTCAAAAGACTTTAATAGTTTGGGCTCTGAAATGTGTTCAAGTAAAAAGTAGCCATTACTACAGGGGTGGGCAATTATATTTTCCAAAGGGCCACATGAGAAACCTGAGGTGTGTTTGTGGGCTGAACCAACAATAACGTTGAACATAATTTATGTCCAATATTAATTTTCTCCACTTGTAAAGAGCGGTAAATGTTATGTTCATTATGCTACCAAAAAAATAAGGAAAATTTTTTTATTATTATATATATATATATATATATATATATATATATATATATATATATATATATATATATATATATATATAAAAAAAGTGGGGCACGGTGGCTTAGTGGTTAGCACGTTCGCCTCACACCGCCAGGGTCCGGGTTCGATTCCCGTGTGTGTGGAGTTTGCATGTTCTCCCCGTGCCTCAGGGGTTTTTCTCCGGGTTCTTCCGGTTTCCTCCATATCCAAAAACATGCACGGTAGGTTGATTGGCCACCTTGGAAAATTGTCCCTAGTGTATGAATGTGAGTGTGTGTGTTCCCTGTGATGGGTTGGCATTCCATCCAGGGTGTATCCTGCCTTAATGCCCATAGACGCCTGAGATAGGCACAGACTTCCCCGTGACCCGAAGGGAAGATCGGATAAAGCGGTAGAAGATGAATGAATAACTAGAAAATATATATAATCATCTATATAATATAATATATATATAGTAATATATAAATAATATATTATATATATATGGTATATATCTGTGGGGCTTACGTGGTTAGCATTTCGCCTCACCTTCCGCCAGGTTCGTCCGGGTTCGATTCCCGACCGCCTGTGTGTGGAGTTTTGTACATGTTTCACGCATTGCCTGCAGGGGGTTTTTCTCCGGGTTCTCCGGTTTCCTCCCCGGTCCAAAATCCAAAAACATGCACGGTAGGTTGATTACCACCTTGGAAAATTGTCCCTAATAGTGCCTTGTAATGTATGTGTGTCAATGTGAGTGTGTCCCTGTGATGGGTTGGCATTGGCATCCATCCAGGGTGTATCCTGCCTTAATGCCCCTGATAGACGCCTTAGAGATAGGCACAGATTCCCCGTGACCCGACGAAGGGAATAGATAAAGCGGATATAAAGCGGTAGAAGATGAATGAATATAGAAAAAAAAAAAAAAAAAAAAAAAACTACAATTAAAATAGTGTTTCTATTTCTCTGTTAAATGTGTCCAATAACGTTTAGGCAATAAATTGGCGCTTGTATCATTATGAACGTTAAAACTACGAGCACTTGCTCTTTGGGGACAAACGTGTACGGACTAATTGATGATGCTGAAATGTAGATTTGTAATCTATTTAAGCTTCTTTGGGACAATTTTCATTGTCAAAATGTGCTTGACTTGCATTGAATTGAATTTGAGAATGGTGGGATGTCGGTCGCTAATGCCATCAACTTGGCAGGAAGAAAAAAAAAAAAAGTGGTTTCCCCTTGAGCAAGTCTGTGATTAAAGTAAAAATGGATTTCAGTCATAATTACAAGATGATGAGAAATTTAAGGAATGGAAAAAGAAGCATCTAATCAATATAAACAAACTGACTACGGGGGCTCTGTTATTTCTTTGTTTGTATGGTTCGGGTTATCGGCAACTCATGCTGCAGGTGTGGCAAACGGCAAACCTTTGCATTTCTTGCGGCTCTGTTATAAAAGCAGCAGATGCATCTTTTGTAGACACAGCAAGTCAGATTTGTTTAATACAATCACACGGGCATTATTGGCATGCGTTCTGCTTAGAAACACGCACAAAAACGGATACCTGCGAGTCATGGATCTGGGCGAAGTATCAACTTTTCTCACTGTGCTTTTTGGACGGTTACCAGCCGGAACGCCTAAAGGTCACAACACCGCCCGTCCCTGGACATCGACTCCGGACGCCGACTTTGCTGTGAGCTGAAAGGCATCCAAAGCCCTGCCAAAAAGCATTTACTCCTAGACGTGCATTAATCACGCTGTGGCTGGGAATGCTTGGCAGGTTATAAATAGATTAGCTTAGGCGGCAATCCAATCAGCAAACTAAACGACAATAGTAAAAACACCAAACCGGCAGGACATCTGTCTGTAGACTTCTTTAACCGCTTCACAGGACGGGGGGGGGGGACGGGGGGACGGGGGACGACGGGGTGGGGGGGGGACGGGGGGGGGGGGACGGGGGGGGGGGGGGGGGGGGGGGGGGGGGGGGACGTCTAATGGCTAAAATGAACCTCTTCTGCTTTAGTGTTTAAACAGATTGGTGGTAAACTATATCAACGTGAGAACATTTGAGATCTGATTAAGGGCCGAGTGCATGTGGCATGTACTTTGGTTAATTGTCGACATTAAAGCGCCGATCTGAGATTAGCTACTTTGCTTCCATAATCATTTTAATTGCGATATGAAGAGGTGTTGCGCTTTAGATTCGATTCTCTTTATAGCGGTATAGACTGTACTTCATTTGCAGTCATCGCGCGCAGGCATTTTATGAGCGCGGCATGCGTGGAATGTGAATTAAGATATCAGATGTTTCTCAGTAATCCCTCTTATTTCTCACCCACACCACACACACACACCACACACACACACACACACACACACACACACACCACACACAGCATTTAGTTTGGCTGTTCTCATTATTAATTTTTCCAGCTACAGCATTCTGGATCAAAACATAAGGGACGCCAATTAAACTGTAACATGTAAGCAGTGCCTTTAGGAAATCCCGCTGTGTAAATCAGGAGCAAAAAAAAAAAAAGGAGCGGGGGATGAAGGGGGGGAGGGAGGGGTAGAATATGGCAGAGATGATTATTACTAAACCATTTCTTAGGTTCCTGTAGCTGAAAGTGTAAAAAAGTTGAGGAGCACAGCGATGGGGAAAAGCCAAGGAGCAAAGGAACGCCAAAAAAAAAAAAGACCGATGTTTGTCATTCACTTGCAAAAAATAAAAAAATAGATAATAAATAAATAAATAAAAGACATTGCTTTTCTTTGTAACGGAAAGAAGGCAATCCAGAATAAAACAGCGAACCTTGTTTTTTTTTTTTTAAGGAGGGAAAAACGTGTCAAGCCAAATACTGTTATAAGACTGACGATCATCGTTAGAGTGGTGTGATCAGGCTTGCCGGAGAATGACGTGCTTTATATGCGCTGTATGCATTTTGCGCCGTATGTGTAAGCAGAAAGGATTCGGTAATACTCAGATCAAATCTATTTTATGGGGGTGACTAAAATGAAAATTAAAAATTTGATCAGCAAACGTTCCGAATTAGAATAAATCAGTGTTCTGGTTAATATGTATATCTAAATTAATTCTAAGTACGGGTGATAATTATGCAAGTTATTTGATAAAACTAATTAATTATTAATTAATAATAATAATAATAATAATAATAATAATAATAATAAGATGCACGGTGGTTTAGTGGTTAGTACGTTTGCCTCACACCGCCAGGGTCCGGGTTTGATTCCCGTCTCGGCCATGTGTGTGTGGAGTTTGCATGTTCTCTCCGTGCCTCAGGGGGTTTTTTTTCTCCGGTTTCCGGTTTCCTCCCGGTCCAAAAACATGCACGGTTGGTTGATTGGCACCTTGGAAAATTGTCACCTAGTGTATGAATGTGTGTGTGTGTGTGTGTGTGTGTGTGTGTGTGTGTGTGTGTGTGCCCTGCAATGGGTTGGCATTCCATCCAGGGTGTATCCTGCCTTAATGCCCATAGACGCCTGAGATAGACACAGACTCCCCGTGACACGAGGGAAGATCGGATATAGCGGTAGAAGATGAATGAATGAATGAATGAATGAATGAATAATAATAATAATAATAATAATAATAGTAACTTAACAAGAATTCCATTGGTCAACCCAAAATTTCAAAAAGATGCTTATTTTTACGAAGATGAGTTTTGAGATGTCCTTGAGACGCATAAATAAAATGTATTATTATTATTATTATTATTATTATTATTATTTTGAGAATCACCATTTGCTGTTCTTAGTAATTAACCTCCATTCTTTCAGTAGGATGAAAGATGTTCCATCTTCTACAATTAAATGACAAGACTAGAAATAAAGTTAATAAGTTAATAAAGGTTAGATTTTGTCGGGGGTGCGTTTGTAGGAATTTGTGCTCGTTCCGCTACAGGGTTATTAGTAAATTCCTGTACTGGTGTAGGACGAGAAGACTTGGGGCGAAATCAACATTCTAAATCCGTTCAAAAGGGGTTCATTAGGGATGAAGTCAGAGCTTTATAGCAGGTCATTCTCTTTTAATATAACCCCTGTAAAACAGATCATCATGGAAGTGGTTTTGTTTACAAGTTCACTGTCATGCTGGAGCAGGTTTGCGTCAAGTGAAGGGAAAATGGAATTCTAATGCATCCAAAGACATCCTATATAATGGTGTGCCGAACTTTTTTCTTTTTTATGATGATTTTTTTATTTATTTATTTTTTAAGGGCAGGACATGAACGGCAGCTCGACGATGAAAGTGAATTATACGGACATGCTTTAAACGCATACACACCTTTGTGTTTATTTATGCCATAATTATATGATACGTGTTATGTTATGTCCGTTACGTGTTTTATACAACATAAACGGAGCAATCCCCCCCCCCTCACTTATATTTATGATCACATGGGCGAGAGTGGGTCAGAGATTCGAACAAAATACTATTCATAGTATTTCCTGGATGTTTAATCGCCGTCATTCATTTCATTTCATTCGTGTTGACAGAAGACGGAAATCAATGCAGGTTTTCCCGTCAAGCCTGAAAACCGGCTAAGTGACATTCTTATTCAAATACACAAGCAACAAAAACTCCTCTTCGTTCCCGGAGGAGGTTGTAGTTGGCGGCATTGTTACAGGTGATATAGTTTCGGGTTTACAGCTTGTTGAGTTTTCTTTAAAGAAAACCTCAAAATGGAAGATTCGTCTTCAAGGAAAAGCGAGCACCTCGACCTCAGGACGCAGAAAAGCTTCCCATATTTCAAGAAAGAGGAATTTGAAGTAGACTGGGAGAAAGTGTCTGAAGGGAAGTTCGGACGCGTGTACAAAGTCAAGCTCAAGCTGTGGCGGGAAAAGTGCGCCATTAAGACTTACCTCGCCACTGGCGATTACAGGTAAGCGAAATGACCCTGAAACGCCCTCAATGACCCTGAATTTCAACTCGGTTCAGGTCGATCTGTTATGCCTGGTTAAAATTCAATATTTTTTGTCTCCACTTCTGCTTGACCATGTAATCTTTTTCTCCTAGGAATGTTTTGCAGTCCTTCAAATTAGGGAGCATCCAATTTAAATACCTGATGACTATTTATGGGCTGTACAGAGACTATTCCGCAGTGGTGATGGAGTACATGAGGAAAGGATCCCTGGATAATCTTCTAACGACTCATAGCATTACGTGGCCAAAGAAGTTTCAGATGATCCACGAGGTTGCTACGGGCATGAACTTCCTGCACGGCATGAAGCCACCTCTTCTCCACCTGAACTTGAAGCTGTCCAACGTTCTTCTCGATGCGCATCTTCACGTTAAGGTACATAATCAGTGGGGTAGGTGAAGGTTACACAAAGGTTGGATTGGCGGACACAGTAGCGCCCCCTGCAAGGTTTATAGTCACATTCTAATGATCAAATATGCTACAACATACATGGTTTGACTGAAAGCTCAATTCTGATTGGACGGAAGTTGTGTGTTCAAAAGCAGTAGGTCTGGACCGAATGATAGTAACGTACCATCACAGACTCTTGCAGAGTGAAACAGCTATTGGGAGCATTTCCTTAATACCTCACTAAACTGGGGAGGAGGTAGCCGAGTGGTTAAGGCATTGGCCTTTGGACCAGGAGATCGGAAGATCGCAGGTTCATATCCCACCATCACCAACTGCCACTAGTGAGCCCTTGAGCAAAGCCTTTAACCGTCAATTACTCAGTCGTAAGTCGCCCTGGATAAGGGCGTAATATAATGTAAATCAACCATGACAAATTTAAAAACATATGGTTAGTTTGAGAAATGTAACAAATAATGGCATCTCTCCCTTCCTTGCTCAATCTAATATTATCTAAGATGCCAATAATAATAATAATAATAATAATAATAATATCTAATATTCTAAATCTATTTATTATATCCGATTATTTATCATTTATTAAAACTAATTCACATGAATGCATCATATTGCATTATTTTATCTCTGTGTGTGATCTACAGTGTGTGCATATAAATTTAAATATAGGAAGGTGGTAGCTCAGTGGCCTCGAAACTAGAAGATCGCAAGTTCTAATCCCACCCCTACCAAGTGGCCACTGGTGGGCCCTTGAGCAAGGCCCTTAACCACAAATTGCTCGGTTATAAGTCGTTGTGGATGAGGGCGTATGCCATAAACTTAACTATAATGCAAAAAAAAAAAACGTACTGTAAAACAGTGTTTAACAGGAGTAACTAGATACATGTAACGGCGTTAATTTAAATATTTAATTAAATTACAGAAAACGTTCAAGATTACAATCAAAGACCCTTGCAACATCCCCAATCCCCGCTCCTGTCAACAAAAATTTTCGCCCGCACCCCCCAACCACCGCCATCCATCAAGCCCCTCCCCCCTTTAAAAAAACTTTCGCCCGCATCACACACCCCCCCACTCCTCAAAACCATTTGTAATCTTTAACATATTACGTAAATGACCACGGTGTAAGTAGAATAACACATGCACCCAATGGACTTTATGTACTTTAATCTCCATAAAAAAATAAAATCAAATATAAACTTAATGAGCTTATATATATGAGTAAATAGCTTATAGCCGTTATAATTGTTTTTTATATTGAATTTGTTTATAAATAATAAAGACATTTTCTATAGTGTAAGAATGGGGGAAAAAAGTTTGATCATTACAAAATATTGAATTGAAGGTGGATAATATCTCATGTCCGCTTTTTACTGATAGATTTTATTATTATTATTGATATTTATTCCTTTTACAGAATCCTCTTATCTCCAAGTCACTAGAAAAATGCGACTAGAACTAGAAATTTTCCCCGAAATGTGTCTCTCCTCCATTAGATTTCAGATTTCGGCATAATTCAGTTCGACGACTCGTTCATTGAGCGTTTGGTTGAAAGAGGAAACATTGGCTACGTCCCACCAGAGACCTTCAGCCAGAACCCCGAAGCTCCTACTTCAAAATACGACGTATACAGGTGACCATTTCAAAGCCAGGACGACTTCCGAGTCGCGTCACTTACACGGCGTTGGTGTATTTGCTTTGCCTGATTAATCCGCTCTGCCTTAAAACAGCTTCGCCATCATCATGTGGGAGATTTTGACGCAGAAGAGGCCGTACTGTGGTACACCAGCATCCTAATTTCACGGTTTGATTACGAAACCTTTTTGATGTCACGGAGACTACATTTATTTTTTTCCTTGATGTGATGCAGGAATGAATATGACTGAAATATTGATCAGGGTGACGTCAGGCAAAAGGCCCAATGCGGAAAAGATCCCAGAAGACAAGCCTCCTGAGTCTGAAGAGATGATCAGCATAATGCAACAATGCTGGTGCCAAGATTTGAGTGAACGGCCTCCTTTTTCTGGTAACATACCGCTGTTTTAAAAATATGATTTTTAAACGCACATATAAACTGAATTTATATTTAGGTCATTTGGAAAAGACCTATATTTCTCTTATTCTTTCAACTAGGTTAAAGTGTATTGTTTAGGTGTGACTGGGATGGTATTTTGGTCCATTGTATTAACCCCTTAACTACCACCTCCTTATCCAGACCAACTTACATATACACGTGTGTAGGCGATGCTCAAGGTTCCACGACCAGGAAAGTGACTGTGAAAGATAGTAATTCTGGGATTAAAACTCTCAACCATGAGTCAAAATGCCTTCATGACTTAGTTGTCACTTATTAGGACCGGAATTCCGGATCATGGGGACAGAGTTTTGCGAAAATAGGAACAAATGGGTTTAGAAAGTAAAAAAAAAACAAAACAAAAACAAAAAAACCATTATCATTATACACATTATGGTTTAATATAATTTCACGAATTTCAATACAATTCGCTATAATGATCTGAAGGTAATTAAACGTGTATTAACTTACCTCAAATGTCTTTACGGCTGTTATTTGGTAGCGCTACACTTTAATTCTTCATACTGAACGTTGTCCGACACTTCGTCTGCTTAGATTTCACAAACTATTTATGTATTCTAATGAACGCCACTAGTGCAGCTGCAGTAATGACCGGTTGTAGTGATGTCACTGGTACAAGATTTTCTTTAAGCGTATAATGAAACCAAAATGTCTGCCGTGTACTTTCAACTAAAGTCGTTCTACTTCTGATTAAAGCGAACGCTAAAAGGAGAAGTGGAGCAAAGAGTTCATACTCTCTAATAACAATTAATGAATGAAATTAGACTCGTTCAATTGAATCTAATTGAACTCCATTATCTCCAAGTATCATTTACAGCTGGTAGATCTGCATCTAAAATAACGTTCCAAAATATACTAATATTTCCACTGTAAACATCCTCACCAATTGGCCCTGGTTTACGCAGTGCAGTCGATTAAATGTTTATCAGATTACATCGATTATAGATTACAAATAACCCTATTCAAAATGTAATAAATAGTGCAACTTTTCAATTACTTTAGAAAAATAAAGTAACCCGATTGATTACTTGTTGATTACTTTCATTTGTCCACTAGGTGGCACTTTAAGTTAACGTTCTAAGAAAAGAAAAAGTTTAAAAGCCTCGAAAACAAGGTTATATTTTTCTCAATGAAATTTAAAAGCACTGATTTTACATGCAATTGTTCAGATGGAACCCTATTTGCAATCTTTAACATTTTTATATAGTGGCTGCGTTGGGAAGATTACTTTGGAAATGTAATAAGTTACAAACGACCCTATTCAAAATGTAATAAGTAGTGTAACATTTCAATACTTAGAAAAAGTAACTGATTACATTCGAGTACTTTCATTTGACCACTAGGTGGCACTTTAAGTTAACGTTCTATAGTTATACGTTCTATAGTAACATTTTCATAAGTAACGGTGGTTTATTAACACATTTTTTTCCTCAGTAACTGCAATGAATTACTGTTACATTTGTAATTAAATCGCGTTGTTACATGTAACCAGTTATTCACAGACACTGGGTATACGCAAGATGGTCCACAGGAAGGTGTGTGGTAGACGATTTGACTGCGCCCCCTGGAGCACGACGCTCTGCCTTTCATCAGGCATACTTTAAATTGAAGTAACTAACAGTGAATGATTAAATAACCACAATGTTATTGAGGACACCAGGGTAGACCTTGTTGACCTGACTTTCAGTTCAACTTATCCGAATGATACAATTAACGCAACATTTCACAGTGTGTGTGTGTGTGTGTGTGTGTGTGTGTGTGTGTGTGTGTGTGTGTGTGTGTGTGTGTTTGCGCTATACCAACCCAGCAGGATGTTATCGTTTCTTTCCTTCAGAAACAGTAGGCATTACTGAAATGCTAAGCGAGGCCCTGAAACTCCCAGGCAGGATTCCAGGCAAGGAGATGAAAAAAAGGTCGTGCCAATTTGAAAAGCCAGTGCCATCCTTGAATCGAGGAGTAAGTCGGCAGAAAAATCAAATCTTAGCTTCAACTGCCACCTTTCACGCAAGTTCCTTCCCTTGTGGCCTTCAGGCTAGACCTATTATGCTATTCCTTAATAGGTGTATTTTTCAAACTAGTTTTGTCCCCTTGTATCATAAAGAAAAAGTCACGTTGCACCTTTGCTGTTCCAGGACTCAAGCGATACACCTGATGGACAACATCCAGGTGGGTTCCCCGCTCCCCCCCCCCATCTAAATATAATGAGATCTGTATACGAGAGCTGTTCGGGGATTAAAGCGATCTTTTGTATCCACCTTGCAAACAGAGCACGACGTTGTGTTTCACTTGAAACGCAAAGACTTTGAAAGCTTCAAGAGCGCCTTGAAGAAGGAGCACGTCTCGACAGTCTACAAAAACCACAACTCGCTCCTTCACCATGCCGTCTCCAGTGGCAACGTCGAAATTGTAAGGCTGGTGTTGAATCACGGGGCGTCTGTGAACTGCCAGAACGCCAACGGGTACACGCCGCTGGTCGTCGCACTGCTGAAGAAGTTCCACGAGATCTGCGGCCTGCTCGTGGAACGCGGTTGCGACGTCGACCTCGCCGAGAGAGACCGGTGGACGCCGCTACATTTCGCTGCCCAGAACGGAGACGACCGGGCGGTGCGTCTCTTACTGGACGCCAAAGCGAGCGCCGACGTCAAAGACGACGACGGCTGGACGCCTCTTCACCTCGCCGCGCAAAACGGGCACGAGAATGTCGTCCGCCATCTCCTGTCGCGCTCGAGCGACGTCGACGACCCAGAAGGACGATGCGGGCGGACGGCCCTTCACATGGCCTGCGAGTACGGTCATCTGCGCATAGCCAAGATCTTACTTGCGAAAGGAGCCGATCCGAACAAAAGGGATTACTCGCAAGCCACCGCGCTGCACCTCGCGGCCGACCAGGGCCTGTTTCGAGTCGCGCGCTTGCTGGTCACCAGTTCGGCAGACGTGAAGTGCAAAGACAAACAGAGTTACACGGCATTGCATCTCGCGGCCCTCCGAGGCTGCACGGGCATCTGCAGGCTCCTCCTGAATCACGGCGAGGAACCGAATGTCACCACGTCGCAGAAATGGACACCCATGCACCTGGCAGCGCTCAAGGGCCACTCCGAGACCGTGTTGGTTCTGGAGGAGAACGGCGGCTCTGTGGACGCCCAAGGTGAAGGAGGCTGGACGCCGCTACACCTCGCATGCCACCACCGGCATGACGAAGTCGTCTCGGTGCTGATCAACGCCGGCGCCGACCCAAACGTCCCCGAGGACGGAGGTTGGACGCCCCTGCACTTGGCGTGCCACAGTGTCAGTTTCGCCAACGTGCTCTTGCTCATCGCCGGGCACGCCGACGTCAACGCGCAGAACAGAAGCAACGACACGCCCCTGCATCTGGCTGTGCAGTCAAGCAGCGCTCCGGTCGTCAAAGCCCTACTGATGAATTACGCACATAAGGACATAGCCAACTCCAAAGGACATACGCCACTGGATTTGGCGCAGAAAGGCAACGACGAGGAGATGGTGCAACTGCTGAAGCACTAAAAGACCGAAATATAACTCTAAATATAATGCAAATAACAACAAGTGGGGGAAGAGCTCTATTGATTTCCCCTATTGATTGCGCCGCCCTGCATATGTTTTTCCTGTTAAAAGTGTTCGTATTGATTGGGCTCAGGGGCGTTTTTTTTTCTTTTTTGGATGAAAAGACCTTAGGTACCGCTCGCCCCCTCGTTATAGTGAATGAATGTTTTACACGTCCCCTGACCTGTAATTGTTCAGCGCACCTTTTTTTGCGTTTTCCGACACAATTGCACCGAACCACCATGCCTGGGAATTATTATACATATAATACATCCACCGAGATCACCTCTACCTATTCTACCATTCATCACATTCCATTCCTTTCAAAGTATGTGCACAGCCGAGATTTCACAACTGCTCCGACTGCATTTTTTTCCTCCAGAGAACAACCGAGCTTTAAACAACAGCGTTGGAGGGCTTTTTTTTCCTCCCCTCTCTCGTATACTTTGAATGGGCGAACTAATGAAAAATCGACGTGTTCCGATTTAAGTGACAATTATTAAATGATTAGCTTTATCATATCAAGCCCACAAGTCTGTGGAAACGTGCCGTAGATACACACCGACTCGAATTTTGCCGAATTATTTTTATACGGGAGATGGTTATTTTACGCCGCAAAGACTCCTCGGGCAATCAATAAAGTAGTTCTTTATCTCTCAGTTCGTTTAATGGAAGAACAAGCACCTATCATGCATGATGTACAGCCTGCTACTGTAGACAGATAAGAGGTACGGAAAAGCAAAGCATCTATAACCAGCGTTTGGAGTAACTAGTCAAACGTAGCGGCGTTACGCAATTTAACTGCCAAATAATTGTAACAGGAATTCATAACAGTTACTGAGGAAAAAAAAAGGGTATTTCATTCACTTATGAAAATGGTAAAGATTACAAATCGGGTTACATCGGAACAATTTCATGTAAAATCGGCGCTTTAGACGACCGAAGTTTTGTATTTTTCGAGGGTTTGAAACCTTTTTCTTATAATGTTAACTTAAAGTGCCACCTAGTGGCCAAATGAAAGTAATCAAATGAAATTACTTTTAGAAAGGAATCGAAAAGTGACACTACTTATTACATTTCCCAACACATCAAAGTATTAAACAAAATACACGAATTAAACCACCTTCGTCGTCTCTCATTACATAAAATGGTGTAAAAAGTAGTGTTAAAATAGAACACTGTAGCAACACAGGGAATGTAACGAGAGTCACGGTGAGGTAATAAAGACGATGAAGGTGGTTTAAGTCACGCGTTCTGTTTAATAACCCTGGACATAAGGTAATTTTTGTCAAAGGATTCCAAGCTATAGTGCACGCTTTATATATATATATATATATATATATATATATATATATATATATATATATATATATATATATAAAAATATAAAAAGAGGCATTAAAATGCACTCTTCCTTCATCTGAAGATAAACAGAAAGCCCCAGCTCAGGAATTTAAACCTCCGCATGTTCTCGGAGAAAAATCTAAATGCTTCTATGCATTCCATAGAAACCTCGTCGAGTTGAAAAGGACGAAGGAGCTAGTTTGAATCTTCTCAAAGGCAGCCGCGTGTCAGGTGACAAGGCCGCTGTTATACAACAGATTAATGCAAGTGACAACAACATTTATTTATTACTTCTTTTTCAATTTTTAATTCTCCTGTCAAACACGTCATTAAAACGGACCCTGACAGCAAACACGTTATTACACAGTGAATGTATCCTAATATTGCACATTACACACATTGTTAAGTGATATACTTTATACTACTAGCACTATATATTGCGATTATGTAGAATGTTGTGAAAAGCCTTTCTCCTGTATTTTCTTTTCGTATTTGGACTGGCTTAAAAATCGCTTAATAATAATAATAATAATAATAAATAATAATAATAATAATAATAAACAAATCCTTAGCTTCCCGATGCTCACTGACAAATTTCGCCCAAAGGAGAACCGGAGATATTGATTGGCTCCAGACTGTTTCCTGTAACAAGAAGGTTGTTTTATTATTCTTGTCAAATGCTAACTAGATGCCCTATTAAATTACAGCACCATCTAAAAATCCATTTCAGTGCTTGTTTGTGCTTCATTTTTTTTTTTTTTTTGTTAATGAGCACAATATTTGTTTCAGCTGTTAATTATACCGTTGTTTACTGTATAGAGTGTGTGTGTGTTTGAGCATGTGTGCGGTTGCATGTTCAAATCCCACTATTGGTACCAAGTGGCCACTAGTGGGCCCTTGAGCAAGGCCCTTAATCCTCAAATGCGCCGTTGTCATTCTCCCTGGATAAGGGCGCCTGCCAAATGTGTGCGTATTTTAATTGAATGCTTTCATATTCACCTTATCCGTTTCACTCAGTCCCTCTTTTATTCTATGAAATTGGAAAACGTTGGATTTTTGGTCAAGAAAGAAAGAAAGATAATCCATTTAAAAATATCACTTACATGAAGACTTTTGAATGCGGGTGAAATAAGAGTGAAATGTTTTTTTTTTTTTAAATAAATAAATAAAATTGCATCTTGCAATCCTCATTGATCTCTCGCCCGTGGATATTAACCTCACAAATCATCCCTTCTTCAAACCGCACGGCACATTTTTATTTATTTTTTTGCTCCAAATGAAGTTCAAATGAACTCCAGGATTTGGAGACTTTCGAGTTATTTGCGATTGCAGACCTGCGAGCAATGTAAAATCACGCTGGATGTGCCATGAATAAGCTTTAGGTGTCTGGGGTTTGTTATGTTTTTCTATGTGGGGGGAAAAAAAAAAACGCTCCCGTCATAATACAAAAGCAGCTCGATAAATCGATACTCATTCAGGAATTATAGACAGGTAGGAACCACAGCTATCACCTCCAATGATTGTTCAGTCGACTAAACGTATTGCTTCTGGTGGTGATTCGTGACAGTATGGCATTGCTAAATGAATAAGTGATGTGGCGCTCGGGCTGAGTGGAGTGTCAGACATGGTCTGTCGGGAGTGCCTTTATTAACGCATTAGAAAAACAAACACAGCACCTGCCCCGGGCTCAGTTGGTCCAGTGTAATTGTCTATATCGTGGGCGAGCCGAGCCTCGTCTCACCGAGCGTGTGATTATAGGACCGCACAATGGGAGATTCCTTTACAAGCCTCTATTTGCACTTCCCATTCTTTCCTAACAGCGAGTGTCAGGTTTGTCCTGCACCGGGGATTCTATTGTTGAGACATTCATTGTCCATTCGTGCGGTTTTCTGCAGTTATCGAAGCGGGCTGATTGTCCGCCACTATGCATAGACCGCAATGGGCTTCTGTGGCTTGGCTTTAATTCATGGATTTCAGAAACAGCAGTCTCACTGTTTATGCTCGCGGTCTCAGTTTTGTGTCACCCTGCATGAGGAGTCAATATTAAACACTAATAATCGCTCTATATAGTCATTGGGGAGAAGAGAATCTGAGTAGGAACAAAACATTGAGCAGTGATTACACAAACTCGAGCAAAAAACGTTTATACTAGGTAGTAATATTACTCCAATAACGGTAAACGTGCTCCCTTTAAACTTGAGTAAGCATACGAATGCATTTGCCTTCAGTATCCAAAGTACTATCATTTATTATGGCTAGCATCTTCCCATTATAATTTATCATCAAGGGAGGCATCGGACTCTGGACCGGAAGGTCGCGGTTCAAATCCCACAAAGCTACCACTAGTGGGCCCTTGAGCAAGGCCCTTGACCCTCAATTGCTCAGGTGTAAGTAACTTTGGATAAGAGCGTCTGCCAAAATGCCGTAAACGCAAATGTAGACTCTTTGTTTAATCCATTCGATTAATGTGGAAAAGCGATTTATAGAACGATATCAATGACTGATTGGTATCTATTGAAATTATTAATAGGCCAAAACTTTCATTTCAGCTATTTAGAATAGAATAGACTGTATTTGTCATGTACATTACAGCACAGTGAAATTCCTTTTTCTTTTCATTGCATGTGCCAGCTTGTTTTTGGAAGCTGGGGGTCAGAACGCAGGGTCAGCCATGATACAGCCCTGGAGCACAATGTGGTTAAGGGCCTTGCTTAAGAAGCGAAGGGCAACAGCTTAGTGATATACCCGACCTTCCGATCAGTAACCCAGCACCTTAAACCACTGAGCTACACGCCCCCATGAGAGAATTTAACTGGTTCGTTCTGGTATTTTAAATAAATAAATAAATAAATCGCACAGAAAAGGCCACTGGTGTTGCAGGTAGGTAGAGTCTGGAGTTTCTTCCATCATTTGACGCTCTTAAAATGTTCTGCTTGCTATTAAACTGATGCTGATGTCGGTGCTAAACCAGTCAAAACCAAGCTCACACTCGACCCGTATTGCTGGCTTGCTTTGTGCTTCATCAGTTACGTTTTTACCCACTCATAAATAACTAAGAACGACCGAGGAAGGATTTCGCAGTTGAGTAAAAAAGTGACGTATCTGACTGAAATTTACTGACGTTCAAATCTTCCCATGTGGAAATACTTTAGTGGAGTACATGTGCACAAATAAGCTTCATACTAAACTTAAGCAAGGAATTTACACTTCATTACTAATCGGGAAATGATCCTGGGTTCTAATCCTGTCGGCTCAATCCAGGGATTTGAAGAAACTCGCTGGAATTGTACAGTTGAAGACCAAAATAATTTAGATGTCTAGTTAGGGTGCTTTAAAATGTAAACATAAATAAATAAATAAATAAATAACCTCTAGTAAGTAGCAAGAGTGTGAGCAGAAATGCCTTATTGGTAAAAGAAGTTTAGAAGAAAACAACTTTAGGTTTAAGGTGACAGGAAGGACAAAGATAAGCAGAAAAGACACTTCAGAAATCCTGATAGGTGGGTAGTAGAAATCTAAGGGTATAGTGGGAGCCTCACAGGCATTTTCACCGATGGTGGTCTTATTTAATAACGCTCATGCCTAGGTGATTATTTGGGGAGATTTTTCTGGGAAGGTCTTGGGAGCAATCAGCATTCCAATTTAGGATCTTCAATGGGTTTTAGGTCAGATTTCCATAGCTGGCTTTGTGTACAGGCCAAATTATCATTAAGGAACAAGCCTGGGTCGGGAAGTGAAGTGATGATTAAATGGTGCCGCATCCAATGACCATATATACATACGTTTTTTTTATGGGGGGGGGGGGGCACACATATGACTGTCAGGTGTTGGGCAACTTTGGTCTGACAATGTATTTAAAGTGTGATGTCGTGTGTGTGAGGATAGACAATCTTGAATTATAATTTTATATACAATTTGGAAATGATTTGCGTTTTCCTATTAATTATTAAATATTACATATAGAATTTCTTACAAAAAAATCTTGTTTTTCAACACTGAACACTTTTTCTCAATCAAACATGATGTTTTTGCGGATTCTAGAGTAGCCCTTAAATGACTTCAAAGCACTGCTCTAGTGTAAAATATTATTTCTGCATATTAGAATGAAATATGAGAATTGGAGCGGCGCATAATTGGACCTTATGGTACGCATCATGCGGGATCAAGAACACCGTGTTTCACCTCCAACCTTATTGAAAAACAACATTTATCCTACTGGGTGTGAATCTCGTTGCATTTTTAAGTCTGGTGTTGTCTTGTCTCTATTGTGCGTACCTTATACAGAGGCACGTACATGCAATATAGTTGTGGTCCGTTTAAAGATATCAGTGTGGAACAGCATTCGTGTATTCCTATGATAAAGACTATCCCATTCAAAATGCACACCCTGCCTTACTTGCGTCCTTCCCTTTACATACAGGCAGTATCACATTTCTGTTCACAGGCTTAGTGCTGTTTGAAGAGGGAAAGGACTTGATGATGAGAAATAATGCTCTAATACACACTGATTAGAAATGGAAAAAAAACAAAAAACCTGCTTCAATAGCTCGGCTGTATTTATAGGCAGTGTTGGAAAGGTTACTTTGGAATTCCTGATGACAAATTACGCAATTTAAAATGTAATAAGTAGTGTAACGTTTCAGTTACTTTCTAAAAGTAAAGTTGTAAACTGATTACATTTGTTTACTTTTTGATTACTTTCATTTTGTCCACTAGGTGCCACTTTAAGTTAACGTTAAAAGGGGGAACAAAAAAAACCCTCTGGAAAAAAATAGGTTCTATTTATCTAAATGAAACTGCACTGGAATGTTGACAGGGGGGTGGAGAGGTGGGGGGGTGCTGGGGGTTGTGGTACATGCTTGCTAAGCTTTACCATATTCTTTTAATCATGTTACTCCCTGCTGATACTCCAAGAGTGGTGAGCCACTGCCACCCACTGTAGTGGATGCGTAATTATGCTTTATTCTATTGCAGAAAAAAAAGCAACCCCCCCCCAATCCCCAGGCCTTAAGCCACGCCCCTCTGCAGTAGTCTAAAGCACTGATTTTTCCATGAAATTGTTCAGATGTAACCTTATTTGTAATCGTTATCGAATTGCTGTTATTTACATTTATTTCCTAATTAAATTACATAACGCCGTTCCATGTACCTAGCTACTCCCCGACACTGCTTATACGCGGAAAGCAAGTGATTCTTTGGTGATACCTGCATCGCCGAAGTTAAAGTACTTAAAACTAACTTGTGTTTAAAAGCAATATCTGGGCTGAAATATACTCCAAAACACTTACACTGTCACTGAACCCAAACCAAGAAAATAAATAAATAAAAAACTCTTACAGAACTTTCCAGTTTAAGAAAGTTTAAAAACAAACAAATCTGCCCTCATATGAAAAATGTATGCAGGTTATACAGAGCTTCAGGTAATCCTCACATCAAACATCATGGCATCTTAGGTTTTGAAATTGCACAATACAGGGATCTTTCAGAGCGGATTGGAAATAATTCAAAGCGAACGTGTGGATGCGGAGCTTTTTTTTTTTAGCCTGAAATGCCATTTTCAACGCTACATTAGTGCCGACAGAGCCTGAACAGATAAATGCATGGATGCGCAGATGTACAGGTGTTTCTATTAAAGGTAGCTGGTGAGTGCATGGCATATAACCAAGTATTTTTCTTCTTTTCTTTCAAGAAGGATAAAATAACTGTTTTTCTATCAGCCATTTGACTTTACTTTGAGCCTCTGTACTTGCCTCTATGCATGCCTAAATAGACTCAGCAGCAACCGGTGTTTAGATATTACAAAGGGATTTGGCGTCACTCATTGCTTTTGGCATAACCCCAATAGTATCATCAAAAAAAAAAAAAAAAAAAAACCCATTCGATTTTTTTTCCCCCATCTGCTGCCTACTGTAGCTGTGCCTGGATCAGTGTAATTTTCTGCCTCACTGGCCTCTTTCGGATCCTCGCCAATTGGAATGTCTATAGCTTTTGATCGGTGTATAAGGAGAGGTGAAATCTTTCATTACATCCAAACTTTCATTTGCTTTCACACTGAAGAGAGCGCTTTGAAGTGTCCGCAGGCCAAAGCAGCAATTTTCAACCTGTCCTTTTATCAATCACGGCTCATTCCCGACTCGTTCCCCACTCTGCGAGCGGTTACTCGTAGTCTCAACGCCATCTTAATAAACCACATGTCGAGGATTTTTGTAGTAATTTTAGACCATTTTAGACCAGCCTGTGCTTTAGAGTTTGTTGTACAGGATTATATTTTGCGCAGGAAAAATTCAATCACCGAGACAGACTGCTGCCAAGTCATATCATCGTGTACATTTTAGAACCTTCACTCTTCTACAAGAATGTTGGTAGGAGGGAAGTGGTTGCTTAGTCGTTAAGGCATTGGCCTCTGGGACCGGGAAATCCCAAGCTGCCACTAGTGGGCCCTTGAGTAAGGCCCTTACTTGCTCAGTTATAAGTTGCTCTTGATAAGGACATTTGCCAAATGCTGAAAGTGTAAATGTTGGTAAAGACGGACGTCTCCTAACTGCGCTGTATCCTAACTATGTTTGTAATATATAAAAAGGGTAGCTTAGTGCATTCCAGAATGCTGCACTTGGGTTATAAAAACAATAACAGTAATACATTTAAACTGAATAAATAATACAACACAATACATTAATGCATAGGGAGTACTGTACTTATCATGGAATGCTGTCGTTAATACGTGTGTGGATAGTGGGAGCAGGAGGAGGTGGTATGCATTACATGGGTATAACACTCGTTCACTATGCTCTGCGTTCGTTAAGCTTCGTAAATAGCTAGATATGCGTTTATGTTCAAACCCGAACAAATTTTACTCTGTGGACAGGTGTTTGTGGGTGTGTGTATATAATATATAGATGTATGAGATAGATATATATATAGAGTATATAGGACACACACACCACCACACAACACACACATATATATATACACATATAACATAATATATATATATATAATATAGATATATATATACAATATACAGACAGATACATACATATATATATAGATATATATATATATATATATATATATCCATATATAGAATATAACACACACACACACACACACACACACACATATAGATGAGGGGAGATAGATAGATATACAATAGAAACATATATAGATAGATATCATATACACACATATATATATATATATGATATATATAGATATATATATATATATATATATATATATATATATATATATATATATATATATATATATATATATATACATATATACACATATACACACACATACACCCTCCCTCCCTCCGTCACTCCCCTGGCTTCGGGTAGCTGCACAAAATTCATACGTGCCTATAAATCCAAAACGCAGCAATACCCCCTCTTAACTCAAAGCTCTTATCACTACTCTAACTGCAGCACTATACTGAGATGGTCTAGCACTGATCTTATAGTCCCACTTTCTTTCAGCGGAAAGAGGTAGATATACAATACATCAAGACTCTTCTGGCACCGAGATGGTCGAATGACCTTCTAGATGTCTAAACAGCTGAGTCACTGCCTCATCTACAAACAAAGGGTAAAGCTCTTCTACAACATTTAAACTAGCACTTTAGTCCTTATTTGGTTTGTCTTGTCTGTTTATTAAAAAAAAAGTGCTTTACTTGATCTCAACAGAGTCTAAGGCTATTGATTTATTCATTGCTAAAGCCTCAAAGCACTTTTGTACTTCCTCTAAGAAACGACGCCTGATAAATGCCGTGAATGTTATTGTTTTTTCTTTGTTGGGATATTAATATGAAGTTTGTGGACACCTGGCAATAAGATTCCAACATTCCATTGTGCATTTTGTTCCCATTTGCTGTTATAATATACACTGCAACAAAAAGCAAAATAATTTAAGAAAAAAAATAAAAGCTTATCTCTAGAAAAAAATGTCTTGTTTTTTGCCATGAAAGATGAAAATGTCTTCAAAATCACGTTAAAGTATAAATCGTAAAGTAACTCTTTTTGAGCAAAAATATCACTAGAAACAAGTGATAGATTAAGTCACAATAAGTGAAATAATCACTTAGAATGTGGTGAAAATTACTATGAAAACCAATTAAATGATAATTAAATGAAACTAATACTGCCCTTATATCAAGAATCTTAAGAAGGTATTGAAATCTTGACCAGAAGATCGCAAGTTAAAAAAAAAAAAACACAACCAGCACCACGCTGCCCCTAGTGGTTAAAAAAGGTTACAAAAAATACCTTGAAACTGGGAAACTTTTTTTTTGGTCTGGTTGTAGGATATATTAGAGTTTATTATCGACTAGATATTAATGTCCGTTTCAAGAATGCTTACCACGGCAATTTAGCTTACCCCATTGGCAGATTTTTTGCTTGATGTTAGTCAATTTTAACTAGATATTAGTGAATCTTGATTGTTTCAAGAAAGGCATTTTTTCCCCCGCTGATGACGTTCCACTAGATTTTGGAGTGCACTTGTGGAGATTTGTGCTCATTCAGGTACAAAGGTGTTAGTGACGCGAGGTACTGATGTAGGATAAGGAGGCCTGGGGTGCAATCAGCATTCCAACTCATCCCAACACCCAATGGTGTTTAATAAAGGATGAGAGTTCTATAGAAGGCCACTCCAGATCTTCCAGTCAAACCTCATGTCCATCATCTTCTAATTGGCTTTGTACATAGGGGATTTGTCATGCTAAAAAAAGGGCCCTAGATCAACTGATGGGAACATGTAATGCTACAGAATCCAAAGAATTTTTTATGCAATGCACAGCTGAAACAAGATTGGATGAATGACAGTTGTACCTAATAAAGTGGCTTGCGAGTGTATAATGTGTGTGGAACTCTCACCGCCAGCGCGAGCATTAGACCTTTTTATCCTTCACACAGTCTAAAGCTCTCGGTTGGTGTGCGCTAGTGTTGTAAGCAGAGCGCAGTGCCTCAGGTCCCTTGCCGTCTCACTCCACAGATGGTTGCCATGAGGCTGATGACTCTGTGGTATCCAAAGTGCACACATGCAAATCAAGCTGCTTCATGCCATATTATTTAGGGAGTGCCCCCCAGGCGTCAGTCTCGCTGAGGGAAAAATATCGAGTCGAGCGAAGCTACAAGGACAAAAAGGGTCACGTTCAAAAGGAAACATTTCACATTGCCTGATAAACAGTGTTGGGATCGTCGCCAGATGTTAGAACGTAACTCAATGGGGTTTTTTTTCCCCCAACCGATTTCATTCCACTCTTATGGTCTGAACAAATGAATCTCTCTTATTTCAGGTTTATAAACCTAGTCAAATAAATAAATCTTATACGGTACTTTTTTAAACCATATTTATTTATTTATTAGATTTATACATTTTACTAATTGGTCATTTGTTGCAGACTTTAACTGCATCAGCTTTTGCCATAGTACAACATGTGAACATAACATGCTCGAAGCAAGTGTCTCACACTGCATGGATGTTATTAAAAAGTGTCAACAGCCAGCTTTTAATTCAAATAATTGCTCCCATCATAACTGCATTTTATTACCTCCGAGTGGTGCAACTACGTCCGCGAAAAATTAGATGACTGGTTTGAATTTTTTGCATTTTTTCTTATGACAAATTGCGCTTTGCAGAAATCTCTCATGGGATCAGTTTGACCCTGAAGACCAAATCGTCAATCATCACGTTAGTACGATTGAATGCACCGTGATTGCACGGCGCCGCTGCGTATATCGGGATCGATATTTGTTCTTGTGCGTATTACATGTATTTACACATGTACTGTGTCAATTGTTGTCCGCTGAGCATCAACACTTGCATCGTTAAAACGTTTTAAATATTACACCGCTGTATGTTACTACCACTATGATGACTGCAATATTATAATCTAAATGATTTTTTGTAAACTAATACTGTCAAGCGTATACCGAAAGCTTATCTCGCAATTGTCCAGAAATGTCTTTTTTTCGTTGCATGAGATGACACTGGGGGAAAATTGTTTGTTTTCGATTAATACATACTTAACTTCATATG
Source organism: Kryptopterus vitreolus (assembly GCA_030449085.1). NCBI lineage: Eukaryota > Metazoa > Chordata > Actinopteri > Siluriformes > Siluridae > Kryptopterus > Kryptopterus vitreolus. Next base: position 2,326,906 of record JACRUU010000026.1, on the reverse strand, counting down.
TACATTCGTGTCATTCCCGGTAAACTCCTTTAATTTGGGCTTCGTTCTTGGGGAAGGAGCGTTTATGCAGGATGAGAGGTGTTTTTCATTGCTTTGGGTCGAGTCCGGGTTTCAGCAGTGCAGGATCTTAATGAAAGCCTTGCGGAATTCGATATTGAAGGTGGTGTATATGATGGGGTTGACGGCGCTGTTGACGTAGCCAAGCCAGGTGAAAGCTGTGTAGAGTTCGGCTGGCACGTGATAGTAAGTGTTCACTATGTGCGTGATGAAGAACGGAAGCCAGCATATAATAAATACACCTATGAAAAACAGGAAACAAATGAAGTCTCTTTATATTGTACTTATCAGATTCCAAACATTTAATCCAATGTGATATACATACATAAACATATACATATATATACACACACATATATACACACATACCTACATATACATATATATATATATATATATATATATATATATATATATATATATATATATATATATATATATAATATACTATTATACATATATATATATATATATATATATATACATATATACATATATATATATATAATATATATATATATAATATATATATATATATATATATATATATATATATATATATATATATATATATATATATATATCACACACACACACACACATTCATGATGTAACATTCAGATTCAAATTCCACCACCAAGCTTCCACTAGTAGGCCCTTGAACAAGGCCCTTAACTCTCAGTTGCTCAGTTGTAAGTCGTGCTGGATAAGGGCGCCTGCCAAATGCTGTAAATGAAAAATATTCTGGGGTTAAAAAGTATGTTTAACTATCCTATGGAAAAGTGAGTCTCTTTCGCGCGTTGACAATTAAGCAGATGAAAAAGATTTCATTGCGTCATTTACTTTTGTTTTGTGTGGCTGTTAACTCTCGAAATGGATCCCGTCAGCAAACATTCATTCATTCATTCATTTTCTACCGCTTTATCCGATCTCTCGGGTCACGGGGAGCCTGTGCCTATCTCAGGCGTCTATGGGCATTAAGGCAGGATACACCCTGGATGGAATGCCAACCCATCGCAGGACACACACACATTCAAACACTAGGGACAATTTTCCAAGGTGCCAATCAACCTACCGTGCATGTTTTTGGACTGGGAGGAAACCGGAGAACCCGGAGAAAAACCCCCTGAGGCACGGGGAGAACATGCAAACTCCACATGCACAAACTCCACACACACATGGCCGAGACGGGAATCGAACCCGGATCCTGGCGGTGTGAGGCGAACGTGCTAACCACTACGCCACCCTGCCCCTCGTCAGCAAACAAATATGGCTAAATCAAGTATATGTGCTGAGCTCAGAAATAACATGAGGCCTGGAAGTCCATGGCAAGCATCTGTTGTCGATGATAGGAATTTGTATCCTGCTGAAGTTAAAACTCTTTCAACCTTTAAGAACATTTTAATGCCAAAACTGAAGATGAAATGCCCAGAGTATACATAAAAACTGATGCTATTAAGTCCTGAAAAAGCATCAATTAAAAAAATGAACCATTCAGCAATTGTCTAGAGTTCGCCTGTCCTGTCTAGACAGAAAATATACTGTAGGGTTATGCCATTGATACGACTCTCTAATGATATAATCATCTTCTGTACGCTCCCTAGCATGAGGTCGCGATGTTCCCCGGCACGAGGTCTGTGCGCTTCTGATCTTTGTGCTTTGAGCTGATCACAGTCGGATTGTTCATGTGTATTGAAACGGTCTCTCACATCCTGACTCACAGCATGGCAAAGACTTAACCGTAACACCGACCTGACTGTGACAAGGAACGTACAAAGTAATGTATAAATAAATTTGCATTGTTAGCATTATAAAGGGGGACATTACTATCTAAATCCTAGGTTTTTTTTATATCTTTTATCCTCAAGCTTCCTCTGGACAGTGTAGAAAAAGTGACCCACATAAAAGGTGCCCCATTTCCCACATTGCTCACTCAACTATTATATAGTTTTTCACCCTCGAATTAAATTTTAACACCATTATACTGTGATAAATAGCTAAAATAAAGTCAAAAGCTCTATCTATCTGTATATCGTTTCCGACGTTTATTTGCAGGTTGCTGGAATATGCTACGCCGATCAAATATTTGCTTACCGAGCACAATAGCCAACATCTGGGTGGCTTTCTTCTCCTTCTGCTGAGAGATTTTGCGCTTGCTGATAGACTTCACCGACGTCTGCATTTTGCCGCTAGGAGACACCTGAGTCTCGAATGCCTTAGCCAATTTGGAGGCGTCGTAGGTCTTTCCGTTCCTTGCCGGCTTGAGCTCGGGAGCGCAGGGTGCCGCGTCTATTTCAGTGTGGTTTGTAGCAAGCAGAAGCCCGTGCTGACTCTCACCTGCCTGCTCGAGTGTTCTCTGGTTCGGAGGGTTTGTGATTATCTCCATTTGGCTTTCATTGTCATTGTTGGCCACCTCCTTTATGAAAATCTGCGGGAGGAAAAATGAGATCGGTGTTAGCGACAATGTGCTGACGTTCCACTTTATTGCAAGCCGAAATACGTTTTGGCGATGAAATGGAATTACTTCGGTCTCGTATACAGTATGCAGTTTGTCAGTGGATATTCTGAAGGGCACTCTAGATCTGAAACGAATGATCACACACGGGCACTCGGCATAGCGGAGTAGTGCTTTAATCGCTGTTGGGAGTCCATGAATAAAGTAAATCCGCTAAATATTATCCCCCAGTAGGAGAAGTTTGGATGTACTGTATATTATAAAAAAAAAAAATGGGTACGAAGCCAGTTTGCTCAAAACTGATTTCGGTTTGTCTGTTTAAAAGAGGTGCCTCTTTAAATCTATTATTAATGGACTCTTCTCAGAGGATCGCAAGCTTCAAAGCATCAGCCATCCAAACTGCAGTTAACTATCAAAACCATGAGAAGAAAAATGCCACTGTTAATCACATGTCTGTGATGAGGGACGGGCCTTTTTAATTCCCTCTGTGTGCTAACTTGGGAAATTTTCCTACTTAAGTACAGTGCAGGCTAATAATAACTGTGTTTTCCAAACTTCCAAAACTTCCAGAATATAAAGTTAGTAACAGTTTTGTTTATTAATTAGTGGTCACCTACACTACTGGCACATGAGATGTTAGATAATGCAAACATCCTGTATTTTGACTATGCAAGTCTTTTTAATATTATTTTAATCAAAATAAATTAGTAAAAGAAATTGCCACACCAGGGCTTTTTTGTCACCAAAAGTACACTTTTCAGCATAACGGTGACAAAGCATGTTTTTTTTTAATATAATAAGTTTTTTAATATATCTACAGTCAGTGAATTGTAAGGCTCGGCATATTTACTGTAGACATACCAAAATAAAGTCAAACCCGTTGTGTCATGGAGGAAATTAAAGCATAATTATTCTGGGAGGTGAGTATTTTTTGACCCTTTATTACACATCATTTTTCGATAGTGCCAATAATTCCAGATTGTCTGTATAAAATTAATGCAGTTTTTTTTTTTATGTTCTGCTATTTGTTTTTCCAAACAATAAATCTCTTTTTTGGCTTTTTTTTTTCGACAAAACGACTTAATATGCATATATCTGCCAAAACAACAATAATAATAACAAGAATCTCGACCTTCGAAAAGCTAGAATGATAGCACCAGGACAAAGATGGATGGGAATGGAATGATGATTTGGTAGCATTAAAAAAAATACCCTAAAGGCATGCTTTTTTTAATATTTTTTATAGAAGTTAAAACTGATACATCACATTTTTGTTATTAACTGGGAAATTCCCATTGGACTTCAGAGCGACAGTGCACAGCTTTACATCATCGGGGTGAGTGCATTTCTGAAATAGAAGAGCGCAGAAGAGCATTCAGTCACTAGACACTGATTGATGGGTTCAAATGGTGGACAATGTCATACACTATACTCGGAGAAGGATAAACATAACAGAGATGGACAATAAAACACACACAATTGAGTCCTGACCTACCATGACCAACTCATGACTCTGTTAAAGCATGATGTCAGAGATACTTTTATAGATGGCAAAGGCATCTATAAGACATATATTAGGAAAACACTATAAATGAATTAAAATGTGACCGTGAAAGTTACCGTAAATAAAACACAGGGGGGTAAATGTGCTCTTCCGAGGGGAACATAAAAGTGCTTGAGTGATGGCTACTGTACCACAGGTTAAGAAGTCGTCCAACTAATAGAAAGGTACGGTTCAGCTTTTTATTCATTTCAGCAGTGCTTGTATCGACTTGTTTTCGTTCCCCCTTTAGTAAAGGAAATGGTCTAAAGGGCATCATTATGGTGAAGCTGCTCTCACTGGTCAGCCATAACATTAAAACCACTGACAGGTGTAATAAAAAACATTGATCATCTCATTACAATGGCACCTTTTCAAGGATGGTACAGGATATAGCAGGCAGTTAGCTTTTCGAAGTCGAGGTGCTGAAAGCAGGTAAATTACAGTATGCAAGCGTAAGGATCTGGTTGGCTTTGATATGATGAAAAATGTGATAGGGTAGACTGGTGCAGAGCATCTCTATTATGTTCCTGGCATACAGGAGTTAATGCCTAACAAAATTGGTTCAAGGAAGGACAAGCAACAAACAGGATGGCTAGCCTTGTCTGGTCTGATCCTACAGAAGAGATAATGAAGAATACATTGTTTAACAGGCTAGCAGGTGATCTAAATCCTCAGGGATCTACACCGGCCATCAGAACTGGACCAATGGAAGAAGTTCTGGTCATCTGTGTGCATGTTCATCTTTTACTTGGAGTAGCGTAGGAGGTGTGATGCTCCGAGTAATGACCTGGTCCTGGATGCTACAGTACATTGACACCTACTTATAAATTGTAAGACCGAGTCCACATCACTCTAAGGAAAAGGTATTTCCTAATGGCAGTAGCCTCTGTCAGCAGGATAAATCCATAAAAACGTCATGACAAAGAGCTGCTGAGCTCCATATTCGTCAAATCTCAATACGAACAAACCTCAAGAAGTTCTGCCTAAACAAATCCAATACATTGGATGCGTGAAAGCTTGTTAGCTATTGCCAACAAGTCTTTCTTTTTTAAATCCAAGCAGCCCAGCACACATTGAATTCGCCAATGCGCCGTTTTGGCATTACTATTGTGAGACAGGTGGATTTACTGTTATATATTTCAAACTATACAGCACTTTTACTCCGGTGTATACAGAAGTGCTACTGAAAAAAACACTCCGCTCCAACGTTACCTTCAATGTACCCGTGTCCATGTTGCTGCTCGGGAACGTGCGTTTTGTGCATACACGTTTTCGCCGTCTGCGCAGCACTACGTAGATCTGCACGTACACGAGCAGGGTGATGATGAAGGGTACGTAGAAGGACACAACCGAAGAGTAGACTACAAAGGCAGGGTTCGCGATGACGCACAGGGCTTCGTCGTGGCTCTCTGCAGATTTTCAAGCAGAATTGAAATTCAGTGGATAAAAACCTGAGGCATAAACGTAAACTACTTTATCCAGCATAAAAAATACAAAAAAATGACCTGTATTATTGAGTCCAAACAGCAGGGGGCATGAAATGGCAAAGGACAGGATCCACACCACTGAGATCATGACGGTGACTCTCCTCTTGGAGCTGTAACGCGTGTTATACAACATTGGCATAGCAACTGCTGTATACCTGGGAAGGAGAAATCGTATGGTCACGTGCAAAACTCCCACAGTGCTTTACATTTTCCAAAATTCAATTTGCATAACTGTATATGAGCCGATGCTGCTTATGACATGTTTTTCTTCACAGCAGATTTCAGTCAACTTTCGGCTTGTTATAATAAAAAAAAACACTAACCTAGTTTAAAAAAGAAATAAAAAAAATTCTGTGCTTCCCAGTGAGCTAAAAAGACTGGATGACATTTTAATAATGATATATACATATATAATGATATGATTATATATATATATATATATATATATATATATATATATATATATATAAATAAAACATTCTATTACATTCTTATATTTCTATAAGTATTATAACTAACAATTGGCTATACACACACACACACACACACACACATATACAGATATATATATTATATTATCTATATATATATATATATATATATATATATATATATATACATATACATACATACATACATACATACACACATATATACATACATACATACACACACACAAGACACACACACAACACACACACCACAAAAACTATACACATATATATATATACATATATATATATATACCATAATATATAGATATATATATATATATATATATATATATATCATATTCTATTATATTCTTAAATTCTATAAGTATAAATATGTAAGAGCTTTAAACTTGATATCAGTCTTGAAAAAACTTGATATCAGTTGGAACGACATATACACTCCTTCACACAGTCACTCGTACACGGAGGCACTTTATCTTAGTCAATGCACCTATTGAAAATGTTTGTTGAAGGCGGGTCAAAAATAGAGAATCTGGAATAAATTCCAACACATACAGCAGAAGATACTCTAAGCAGCAATACCACTTAACTACATTTCCTATTGTTTGCTATCAGTCGGGTTGCCATGTTTGCAAACATTTAAACCCAAATTATATTAAAAAAAAACCTGCATGCAAAATGAATAGGTGACAGAAATTGAGATGGGTTTCATCATTTAAGTGGATTTTTGGGGGCATTTATAATTTGGAACACACTGCATTAATATTACATTTTTATTGTATTTATTTATTTATTTTTGTTTGTTTTATAGGCTCTTGTAAAAGAAGCAAACTTTCCAGCAACTTTTCGAACTGCTTTTTTTCCCCCCTTCTGATAAAGAGCGAGCTGCACACAGCTGCTTACTAATTGCTCAGGAGCAGGGACGTTATTAAAAGAGTCAACTGAAAGCGCGGCACAAACTGTATTATTGGCAACATGGAGTTAATTTGATTTTGTAATTAAGTTTATCCATTAGTCCTGTTCTGCCCTTTGAAAAGGTGTTATGTGACTACATTAATTTTTATTTATTTATTTTTGTATAAGTAGTTGAACAAGGACGTGTCATGTGCTCAAACATGACGGGGAAAAATATGATGCAACTATTCAACACATTTACCGGGAAACTATCGTTTTATAAGCGATATGATTATATTCGCCATCTTTGATGGTGACGCTTGGTCATGGTCATATGCAAAATACTGCAAAGTGCCCAGAAAATTAGAGTGCGCTAATATTAGCAGCTCTGGCAGATGGCATCGTGATCTTGAACAAGATAACTACTTATGCAAGACAGCTCATTACAATTGAAAGTCAGTGGGTAGCAGCCAAACTCATATAATAATTAACAGTTTAGCATTAATAGAAAGAGCTCTCTGCTCAATCTCTTGCTCTAGCTCACGTGTGCACACTCACGCTGAGGGCAAAATAAGAGTCGGTTCATGCTGTTTTAACAAAATGGATTAATAAATAAAATGCAGCTGTTTTTAATAGAAAGAAATCAGCATTATTTGACCACAGCACCAAACGTATGTAGAGAATGTGTTGTCTTTTTTTTTTTTGGACACAATGGAAGTCAGAAGACTTTACACACCTATAATAAGAAATTGCTAATTAAGAATTTGTTTAGTATTAACGGTAAGCGAGTTGAGAAATGAGAAATGCATTGGAGCAATTTAATCCAATCTCAAAAGGCCTAAAGGGTTTAAATTCTCAGCCCTCCTAGTTTTAATTAAGTAATCCTTGAAAATCCCAATTAGGAGCAAACAATTACAACTGTTTTTTGGATTCTATATTTACATTCATACTCAGGTTTTGACAGTAAAAGTGACTGAACAAATCAAACAAATAAAACACACACAAAAAAAGTTGTCTGTTGAATAGAATAAATAAATAAAATGGAACATAAATAATGAATCTAGCTATTTTGCAAAATGGAAACCACAGCACTAAACACTCAAACCAAAAAGCATGTGGACAATATCTTCCCATATCTATATGTTGATTTTCTCAATGCTCTTACCACAAAGTTTTTTTTTTTTTTTTTTTTTTTTTTTTTTAGAATTTTTGTATGCTCTAATATCTCAATTTTCCCTCATGTGCAGCATGACAATTTCCCTGTGCACAAAGAGAGGTTTATTAAGTCAGAGTCTTCCACAGTAGGAGTGGAAAAACTCGAGTGTCTTGACCAGAGCCCTGAACTCAACCCTACTGAACACCTTTTGAATGAATTGGAAAGCTGACTGCACCCCACCTGGGCCTCCTCGTCTGACCTCAGCGCATGACCTCAACACCTGACTGCATTAATGCTCTAGAAGCGAACCGAGCGAATCACTTAAACCGCTCTCCAAAATTCAGTAAAAGTCATTCCCAGCATCTTGAAGACGTAAAAGAAAGGATATATGGGTGTGATTGTCAGGGGTGTCCACAAACCGCTGGAAAAACACTGTCTATAAAACAATATTGAATTCGGCTCGCTTTTATGACCCGCAAAAAGATTTAGCCCTTTGGTCCTCACTTCGGTGGTGAGTAGAAATATGCTATTAGACTAATAAACAGCTGAACAAACTACACAACATCCTTGATAATGAGTGTACTTTAGTTGCAGCTGTACGCTCGCTTCCAATTTCAAAGTAGTTCTAGACTGCATCCAATATTAATCAAGAAAACGAATGGAGGCAGCTTATGCAAATTAACTTGCTAATGTACAGTAAGGAAGAACCAACCTAGGAATACACTATATGGAGTGTATACAGCCATATGGGATTCTTCCCAAAATTTCCAGCCGCACATATTCTATCTGATGTATTTGTGTGGGGGAGCACAAACTATTTTCTTCACTAGAAGCCTAAGCACAGAATTTCCCTTGCGTACAATGTGAGCTCCACGAAGATGCACTTCGCACGGGTCGGACAGCAAGTGGGCTGCTACTGAACTCTGACCTCGACTGTATTGAACGCCTTTGGGATGAATTACAATGCCGACTGCACCCTAGGCGTCCTCACCCTACATCACTACCTGACTTCACTAATGCCCTTGTGGTCGAAGGAGTACAAATCTCCACAAGCACATACCAAAATCTAGTGGAACTCATCCCCAGAACAGTGGAGGATATTACAAAAAGTAAATGGACACTGAATATGAATGTTTAAAAAGCACATATCACACTCAGGTATCCAAAAAGATTTGCAGTGTATGCAAGTGTGTACAGCTAGTTGGAGAATCTTTGGTAAAATGCAAATAGATCATCCAGTATATACAAGCACAAAAAAAAAACATTATTGACTTATCCTCAAAGCATTTACTATAACATTCATTAATATATTTATTTGATTATATGTCGTATAAAGCTTTCTACATCAGATGTGGCGAGACGCTATAAAACGCATTAACCCGATCAACGCGGCACATGGCTACCCTCGTATCCCTGCTACTCTTTCATTCTTCAAACACTTCAAACACAAAATATTTATGCTAGCCAGCAAATCTGTATTCTGCAATAGAGGTGACATCTTGCTTCAGAGTTTGAAGCTTGCATCATTTCAAACTTGCATCAAAATCCTGCAGTGTCTTGTGAAGCTTTCCTGCAAACCCTTACACAGCGCTCCTGCTCTACACAAAGGCCAGCAATGACAATGAGCGATATTAGAAGATATACTTGCCTATCAATGCTAATGGCACAAAGGTTAAGGATGCTTGCTGTGCACATCATGACATCAAGAGTGACAAAGATGTCACAGTGGATTGTGCTGAATCTCCATTCTCCCACCACCTGAGAAAAAAAAATAAATCGCCACCCATTAAATTGAGGGAATTTGTATTTTAATTCGATGAATTACATTAGATTTCTACAAAAAAAAATAAAAAATAAATAAATAAATAAATAATAAATAATAATAATAATATATTATATATATATATATATATATATATATATATATATATATATATATATATATTCTCAAATCCATTTAATACCTGTGCATTACAGTTAGCCAACAGCCTGACAGTGAACCATATAGCGTTTTATATATAGGTACGGTAGGTAGGCAGGTATGTATATAGATTATATTCTGTACCGGGAGAGCCAGTGATTCTGTCAATGCTCTTATTGTGCAGACTTTCATTTCATCATGTTATTTGATCATCCTGGATTAAAATGAATTATGATTTACAGGAATTTGACTCCTATAAAAGCATACAAGATGTAGATTAATAATAAAGGAGTGCAGGGGTAGTGCATTTTTGTAGTCGTATACAAATTGGAATCTATTTAAAACTACAACAACAAGCACATATAACTACAAGAAAGCAGTAAATTACTGTAAATTACATTTGGTGCCAGTAGGATACTGTATATTCCGCTGCTGCAGTGTCTGATAACGCACAGAGAGTATGGCTTTTTACACTGCTGAAATATAAACCACATGTATACACTCCACTCACCAGTGTGCATGCATTATTAATCACTTTGTATTTATCAATAAAAATGTGAAAATAAACGGAGACACTGGATGCAACGAGCTTAGAGGATTTGAAGAAGCCGCTATGAATAAGAGAGTTTGGCTCCAATTCTGTAACATGCCATAAAGCTGGCAGAGAACTAATCTAACTCAGGTCAATCTCATAGTGTCTGCTGAGCTGCCTGGCAATGCTCCTCCTGGCAGCTTCTGATTAATGTGTGTCTTCAGGCTTGCTAGGGTGCTCGCAACCTGCTTGATCAGCCGGCACTCTTTGCTTCTGGAGTTTGCATCTCTCGCATTGATTAAAGGATTATTCACCTCTAATGAAAGCCGCTGTGGGCAGTCTGGATCAGTTCATCAACTCCAACAACCCCCTATTCAAACCATGTCTAATGATGGCCACGACACAAGCTTCAATGGAGCCAGCATAGAGAAATATTTTTTAATGGTATATATTCCATGTCAAATAAAATTAGCTTTTTAATACCTGGAAAAAAACCCACAAAGATTATCTACTACATTTCCTTGACAGTATATGGACCCTGGGCTGCCAAAATAGGTGTGTGCTGTATATTTTAGACAAATTTAAAGCTTATTTTGTACATACTCCTGCATCAGGCCTTTGACCAAGAGTGTGTGGTGTTGCAAGCGAAGCTAACCGCTTGACTGTGGTGTAATGTGTCTGAGAAAAGTGTTACTTTTACTTTTTGGACATTTGTTTTGTTTGTACGTTTTAGACAATGAACAACTGGAAAATGCAGGTTAATAAGCGTATTCATGCTCGGCGCGAGGACGGATCATTTGAATGGCAATACTGTATGCACTAGAGCTGCTAATAACCCAGAACTAATCGATTGATTAGTTGGGCTCCCCGGATTCCAGGTGGGCATGACTGTAAGATAACAAGGGCGCTAGCAAAACTTCGGAAAGAAAAGTTCAACTGGCAGCAGGAAAAAACGCATTTTTCTAGCATTTTTAATGCTAAAATTCCCAATTAACATCATACCGTTACAGATAATAGAACTGTTGTATTACACATGCTGCTTCACCTTGCATACTCAAATTCTGTTTGTTTTTTTTCACCGAGAAACCCAGCACGAGTGAATTTGTTCAAAGGAGAAATCCTCAACAGGCAGCCGCTATAAGCTTTACAATGTCAAAAAGACAATTCAATATGTGGCTTTTGCATTTTATTGTAAAGAACGCTTTTATACATGAATTATGTATTATGAATTATGGTTTTATATAGTTAAAGTAAGCAAAACTGTAGTGGAATAAAAATTATTCCACTACCCTATATGGAATAAATATTAGTCCACTACCCTATATGGGTAGTGGAATAAACCCTATACATTTTTGCTTACTTTAACTATAACGTTAACATAACGGAATAAGTATAAGTATAACGGAAATGTCCAAAGCTCCACACAGGCAGTTCCTGGAAATCAGGATCACACCAAGATCTTTTATACCTTCCTACGCCTCACATCATTTACCAAAGCTACTGGTTTCATTAACAGCAGCGTTTGAGTCAGGGGCCCTAATGTGTGGCTGGTTTATTGATCTGTTGGGTAATTCCATCACCAAATACATCATAGAGATGTTCTCTGCAGACAAAGATCCAAAAGAAATGGTTTAAAACATCCATAAGAATGTGTTTTTCAAGGGGGGGGGGGCATTAACTAAGAATTAGTGTAAAAATAATGGTTATTATAAGAAGCTATTGGGAGCCAGCATCATATAGAGAATACACTTAATATCGTTTTGCATTTAACAGTTGTTCAAAAAAAATACTTATTTCTCATTGGCGTGATAAATAGCCAAAATGATCATTTTTACTAAGTAAAATCGACTGTTGAAAGGAATTCATTGTCAGGCGTATTTAAAATCGACATGGTTTGCCGTGGCTTAAAGGTTCAGAAATGGCTGCTGTTAAAATGCACTGTTCTTTCGTAACCTACCTGAAGATACACTACCCAAGGCATGACCAGAGTCGCCACCAGCAGGTCAGCGACGGCCAAGCTCACGATCAGGTAGTTGGTCGTGGTCTGTAGAGCCTTCTCCCTGGAAACCGCCATGCACACGAGTACGTTTCCGAAGATGATGACGAAAATGAGTAGCGTGAGCAGCATGGCGTAATAGTTGTACTGATGCCTTCGGACTCCATCCGTAGAGTTGAGGCCGCTTGTGAAGAAACTTTCATTGTATGCATACTCCTCCAAGACTTCCATCAGCTGTGAAGGTTCGAGGCCAAGAAGAGGCCCTAGAATAGGGTATGGTCAAACAGAAAATACGAGGATAATCTCAGCCGTTATATTTTATGGGAAGTCGCAGTTTGGTAGTAAAGGTATTCGACCAGGATCCAATGGTTATGAGTTCAAATGAGGCCGTTAACCCCACAGCTGTCCGGTTGTATGAATTGGATAAACCCAAGTCACTCTGGACGTCGTCATCTGCCAAAAGCCATAAATTTAATATAAAGAAAATCTTAATCACGCTGCATAGATTTTTATTTTACTAATTTTTGTGTAGCTTCACCATCACAACCTTACAACTTACTTCAGTCTGTACATATTGTTCTAATTGTTTGTTGAAAGAGCCATATAGCTTTTTTCTACCCACTGTGCATTCTGTATATAAGACGGAAGAAAAGACTCCTACAACATGCACTAGCGTAATAACAGCACCAAGCCTTGTGAGCTTCCAGACAGCTCCATTAAGCATCTCAACAAAATGCCCTATTGTATAGGGAGAATTTTTCTTTTCCAAAATGACCCATTGTAATTTTTAATTAATATTGTGCACTCAAGTAAAAACGTGTACCGTTTGTGAGCTGGGCGTGCACTGTAAGCTTTAAGGAGAATAGCTAGAACAAGATGAAAACTCCCCTCCAACAAAATAACATTAGTGACAATTTAAAGATGCACATCATTCATTCACTGTTCCATCTAGAGCCTGTTTTCCCTGTTGTGTTATTATATCAGGAATGTTTCACTGAAGTGGGCTGAGAAAAATATCAGCCCAAATGAAAGACGAATCTAGTGCGAGTTTTTTTTTTTTTTTTTTTTTTTTTAATATAATCCACATACTGGGATAGAAAGAAATCAGCTCCATCTTAATTTAAGTCATTTTGGGTCTTTCCATTTAGCCATTGGTGTCGCTGTTGAGAGGCCATGATCATTTACTTCTGTTGTTCCCTATATATTCCTATTACCAATATTCCCTACATCATATATATATATATATATATATATATATATATATATATATATATATATATATATATATAATATATATATATATATATATAATATATATTATATACACACACATACATACATACCGTTTAATTGAACTAGAAAGAATTGATGCAAATAGGTGTTTTACATTCATGTCACTTACATTATTGCAAGTTCAAAAATTCATCACTCATAATTAAAGCAAAACAATTATTTAACCCATTTTAATAATTAAACTAACATGGGCCAAAAAGAGAGTCACATTTCAGCCAAAGAAATAAAGAAAAATACAAATTCAAATTGCATGCTCTGGTTGGAATTGATGTCACTAAGTTAATAGAATAACCTGCCTGTGGGCAAAATAACCTATAAAAATGAATTTATTTATTTTTACCTGACACTGGCAATATTAGATAACTTGTTTCTGTCACAATCCAGATTATCCAGATGACTTTATTTCAGTCAAACCAGCTTTTGTTTCAGTGATATCACTGTTGATGATATGAAGTAACAATAAGCCTGAGGCTGAGGAGCACCACTGAGCTTCAATGAAGGTTGGAGATGCCATTTCAGACTCATAAATAGATCGTTTTCAATTTGTAGTCTATAAATGAAAATATCAGACCATATAACCATGATATATAAATGCACATCATACACTATAAAGACAGCTGTACCTTCCCATTAATATAAACGTAAACGTAGAGAGGCACTTCCCAGAAGATAGTGGAACTGAGAGCAGTAAAAAAAAAAATAAGGGTCAGCATAATCGAACATAGTGCCCTGCTTGACTCGCACACTGTTCTACTCGGTAATGAGTAGTAATATTTAGACTGTTGCTGTAAGGGGAGGAAGTCGGAAAAGACAAACGTGATGCAGGTACTCATGCTTAAGAAAATGTCTGCGGGTCCAACAAGATCGGCTATGTTTAAAAATTTAATGAGGGTTAAAGAGCACAAGATGCAGCGTTGCATGATCGATGTAAAGCCTTGTGCATTAATTATGAAGCTCCAGTCAGTTAAGGCCAGGAGGATTGCAAGTCGAGGTACCTCAGACGAAGATTAAGAATCTTTTACATTTACTTGATTTAAAATTCGGGATAATGATAAGCAACTTTTTTTGTTTTGTTTTTTTTTTTTCCAATATCCAAGATGCAACAAAAATGTAATGCATTTTGAATGACATGCATTTAAAAAAAAAAAAAAAGATGAAATAATTTTTTTTTAAAAACCATGCTGTGCATTATTTATGCAAGGTGTCCCCTGATGAATATCTTCATTTAGACATCATGTGTGTTTCTGTTAAATACTGCAGAGAATCATAAACTTCATTTGTACTAGTCCAGTGTAGCAACCGCCGTTTTAATTACATCCGGCTCACCGTGAAAAATAAACAGAATAATTGAAAAAGACGTGCATTGTATGGTCCGATTTGGTCATATATTACTTGAGTCAGTATTTCACTGTACAAACACCTTCCTCAAGCAGAAACCCTAGAATCATAATTCCAGCTGCAGTGATGAAGCCCTGCGCATCTTTTTTTTTTTTCTCTTTCAACCCCCATTCCTCCGTTTTGCTACAGAGCAATAGTCACCGATAAAAATCTTTCCATTTTTACATGCAAATGTTGTTAAAAATCTTTAGACCTTCCTGACTTTTCCCTCATTAAATGCTGAAACTCATGTTATATGAGATTATCATGAGCTGAGAACGATAGGAGAAGCTTATTGTTTGTGTTCTGACCTAAAAGTGTTCTTTTTTTTTATCTCAAGCTTTTTGACCTTTTCCTTTTGACAGTTTCCCTCTATTCTGTTCAATACTCTAATAGTGGCTGTGTGTGTGTGTGTGTGTGTGTGTGTGTGTGTGTGTGTGTACCAGGAGGATAACATCATTCCTGAGTGTTTTGACCTTGTGGGGACATTTGACTGGTCCACATAAGGAAGTTCTTTTCAAAACAAACAAGTTAAATGGGTCCTTTTTAATGCCTTTGTATGATCGAGTTTTAAGGTTGTAGGCATGGGATGCGAGCGTGCGTGCGTGCGCCCACGTGTGTGTGCTTTTATGGAAAAAGGAATAATAATAAACGATCCGCGGGAGTATTCATGTCATCCATCCGCGCTATGAAGCCTTCATAAATAAGTACAACTCTTATAATTGCAGCACCTGCAACACGGTACACGGTACACCTGCATCACTATACAATACACACTAATCACAATCACTACTCAATAACAAACTAATCACTACACAACACACACTAATCACAATCACTACACTATACAATACACACTAATCACAATCACTACCCAATACAACACACACTAATCACAATCACTACACAACACAAGAAAACACACTAATCACAATCACTACACAATAACAAACTAATCACTACACAATAACAAACTAAAAACAACATTATGTAACACTAATCACTACACAATAAAACAATGCACACTGATCACAAACTCTGCGTTGGAATAATAATAAACGATCCGCGGGGGTATTCATGTCATCCTTCCGCGCTATGAAGCCTTCATAAATAAGTACACCTCTTATAATTGCAGCACCTGCAACACGGTACCTGGAGTTACGTTCGGACAAACTGGGTATTCCATGCAATGTCTTATGAGAAATCTAAAAAGCAAATGTCCAGAAGAAACGAAAACTTCAATAAGAGTGTATGCAAGAAGCACGGAAGCCATGCACATTGCACTTTTTCCATCCTCCGTCTTTCCGTGCACTTCTGTTTCAGAGCACTCGCTCGTGCTGTGGTGCACGCGAGAGGAACCGGCTAGTCTGCTATTGTTTTTGTTTTTATTTGGTCAGTTCCTTACCTTCGTATTCATTCATGTATTGACGGAAAGATAATAATAACACAAGATAAATAAAAAAAAAAAAAAACACTTGCTTTTACCTTCACGGCGTTATTTTCATGAACGGAGAAGTGCTGAGGTGTTTTAAATCCACTTTGCTCCAGCGCTCGTCCACGAGAAGAAGTGGGATAAAGAAGTCGGGGGTTTCAGCGGCTCCTTCGAGAACATGGTCAGTGAGGAGAACATACAAACAACAACAAATAAATCGTCCTTTAACTTGTTTGTTTGTTATCCACAAACGCCCTCTACTCGGCTCTGCGTTCGCGGGGAGAGCGCGCGTGGCAGGTTGCGCGAGAGAGAGAGAGAGCGCTCGCGCTTTTACGCACGCGCCTCGAACCGCCGCTTGGTGGACACGAAACAGGACAACAAAATCAACAGCGAGGCGTGGCGAAAAACAAACAAACAAACAAACAAACACTGGTTTGGTAGAAAATGTGACTTAACAATATGACAATAGGTTAACAAGATGACCCGAGCTGTACACCCAACTATACACGCTACATATGTCAACCCCTAACATATATATAGCAATATATAGCTATATATATATATATATATATATATATATATATATATATATATTATATATATATATATATATATATATATATTATATATAATAATTATACAATAAAGTTAACGTACACAAACTGACAGAGGGTAAAGATTACGCAATAAAAGGACCCACTAAGCTAGAATGTAAACAATACGCTATAAAGTGCAAATAGTAAACTGTTATATGGCAGAGTGTACACAAGTAACTGTCCCTGTAGGCTAGGATGTCCACAATAAATTAGTGTTTTATTCTAAATGAAATGGTCTTATTGGCAAAAGTGTTAACAATACACTGGCCCTATAGGCTGGAAGTATATGCAATAAACCAGCCCTATAGGCTAGAGTGTGTATAATAAACTGGGCTTTACACTGTAAGCTAAAGTGTACATTGGTTGTTTGAGGAAAGAAAAACAACTTTTTTTTCTCTCTCTCTCTCTCTCTCTACAGTAAATAGAGTGGTATTTTACATACATGAAATGCAAATAGGAACACCTAGAAGGCACTTCACTAATTTTCTCAAATGCAGGAAAATCTATACGGCACTGCTTGTTGGTTTCTCCACTGAAACCTTGTGGTCGTTCTTCTATTTGAGAAAATAAAGGTGAAAAGGCTTATATCATCATCATCATCATCATCATCATCATCATCATCATCATCATCATCATATATATAATATTTACATATTTATCATACAATCTGCATAGATCTAAAATATAGGTTTGGTATAATGCCCAGATTGCACTTCATCTGTATTGTATGTGCATATAAATAAACTGATCTAGTCTGATTCAGTGAGCATTCTTGCAATAAATAAATGATCTCGGAGATGGTGCTAAATGCATTACACGGATAAACTCAGTATAAAATGCTTTAAGAGAGAAAAGGCTTATGAGGCAAAATCGTGCAAGATTTTAACCCTATTTTAACTCGACAACACCACCATGAGGAGGATTTTCATAAAAACTCACAACAAAAAAAATAAAATAAATAAAAACATGGCCATCAATTTATTTTTTTCCAAAATCACTGGCTCTGAACATCTCGGTGAAAGAGTGCCATG
The DNA here is from genome assembly GCA_030449085.1 of Kryptopterus vitreolus. Lineage (NCBI taxonomy): Eukaryota > Metazoa > Chordata > Actinopteri > Siluriformes > Siluridae > Kryptopterus > Kryptopterus vitreolus. The sequence goes on along the minus strand of JACRUU010000026.1, from coordinate 2,308,681 downwards.
TAATGGCAGAATGCTATTATAGGAAAATCTCAGTACAGTGGCCTCTATTAACTCCAAATGATGAGGAAGCTTGAGTGGAATTTCAAACAAATCACTTTATTTATTTATTTTTGGTCGATGATGGATGATTTTTTTGATAGCTAAATGCTATCAAATATCAATCTTAATGGACATTAAAATGGTGACGAAGCTATAATGAAATAATAGGACATAATAATAACGATTATTATTATTCTTTTATAAACAACAACAGTAAAGTTTTCATGCTACCAGGAAAGGAGGCCAAAAAGCCAGGCATCAATTAGGAGCACAGATGGAATGTGGAGTTGTTATTTTCAAACTCTGCACCCAGAGATGCTTATTATACTTTTTTTACATCCTGGTCTGAGGTGCAGACTAGCTGACAAAGCAGCTTTCAAATCAGGCTCTCGAATACTTTTGAGCTTCATAAAAATCTATTTGCTGCTTTCCATATCCCAAAGGAGAACATCCCTACCCACTTTATCTGTACAGTGGAGTTAAATAAACCCGAGAAGTTCGAGGCTCATAACACACTGCTCGTGATAACAGTAAATAATTCCTTTAGTGTGCTCCGAGTTTGGGCATGCTAATGGTTATTTTTTTTCCCATAAATTTTGACATTCTATAAGAAGTTAATGAGAGGTGAGAAAATCCTTGAAGGTAATTCCTAAATAAAATAACGCACTAGACTTTTAGATTTAGCTTCTTATTTAGTCTTTCCAGACAGACATAGGCTCTTAAAAAACAATCAAACAACAAAAACAACACAATCTGATAGACATCATGGTCTTATTTTTCATCTATAAACATACAAAGTTTGTTACAACAGTCAATAGAAATATCCAGAGGAGGAAAGTAACGAATTAGCTTTACTTGTGTTACTGTAATTGTATTTAATTGTATTTAATGTTTTTTTAAATAGTTTTTTAATAGTTTTTTAAATATTCATCTAAAGTACAAAAACTACTTTTTGAAGTAGTTTTTAAAATATGTAATTTTACTTTTACTTATGATTTTTTTTTTATATATTGTATTTACTTACATTTTAAATCATATTCATTACTGAGTAAACTCAATAAATATATAAAATAACGGAGGTAGGAAACCACCGCAATGATTGATTGATGGGCAGGAGATCAACTCGATGGAGACGGACACAATAGATGATGGTTGTAGTGCAGTAAGTATCGCGAGAATGAGAGAACACATGAACGAGAGAACGCAGATAATCAATGAGCATGAAGGTGAAGGTGTAATAAAGTCGATTAAAGCATCAACGGGACTGGATTATTGACACGAACAACACCACACCAGTCATGCAGCAACAGTTGAAAGCGAAATGCCATCACATTCTTATGAAGCAAAAGCCCTATCCATATTTAAACATCCAGTTTGATTTCAAGTGCAAGAAAGGGTACGTAATTAACGCTGACAACGCACACGTCATGATTTAAGTGCTATATGAAATGAATGAAAGTAGTATATTTTAGAGTAGTGCTGACGTCTCGTGCAGCTTTTACGTTCAAGTTTGTGTTGGGCACAAAGACTAAAAATATAACGAAGGGCGTGTAGAACCCAGACCCTCTACCCCCAGTCAGCAATTCATAACATGACAACTCTCTCTTGATCTCTGATTGGTTGGCCACCCCGGCATTACATTATAACACTAGTCAGTATAGAAGACAGTGCTTCCAGTGTGCAGGAGCTGAGAGCACTACAGGGACATAGACAGAGGGTTACATTGCCACGCAAATGGATGTGCAACAAAGCTAAAAATACTTTCATTGGTAAATGTGTCCCTGCAATTAAAAACAGCTAGTTTGACATTTATATTGCCTTGTCTTTTTTTTTTTTTTACTAAACTAGAATCTCCCACCCTGCTCCTACTTTTTAAAAAAAAAGTGACTTTTATTCAGAGTAAAATTTTTAATGAGCTACTTTTGACTTAAATCTTTAGACCGGTACTTGAGTAAAATTGCACGAAAGTACTTTTTAGTATCTTTTTATTGCTCTTTCCACCTCTGGTAATATCTTACTGAGTGATATCTGACCCGCTTCAGCAAAAACAGGCAGGATATAAAGAAAATGCAGCAGCGCGACTCGTGTTCAACCTGCCTAAATTCTCTCTCTCACACTACCCCACTGCTGCGCTCGCTCCACTGGCTTATCTCACGCATCAGATTCAAAACACTGACGCTCGCCTACAAAGCCAAAAATGGATCTGCACCTTCATACCTCCGAAACCCTCATCACCTCTTGTACTGCGCCTCGCTGCCTGAGAGCGTCTAGCACTGCTCGCCTGGTTCCACCGTCTCTCAGGGTAAAAGGTAAGACCAGCTCAAGGCTTCTTCTCTGTTCTGGCACCGAGGTGGTGGAACAAACTTCCACTGGAGGTCCGAACAACGGAGTACACTGTCTACCTTCAAACGCCGATTGAAGACCTACCTCTTCCAATAACACCCTATCCTAACATTCCTTTTTATTCTTTTATATCTCACTGTCCAGAAATCCATTTAAAAAATGGCAACTGTCTATCCTTGTGTACTTAAGTTTGTATTTACCCTTCATGAATGAATCTTATCCTTAGAGCGAGACCTAAAGCACTTCTTGTACGTCGCCCTGGATAAGGGCGTCTGCTAAATACTGCAAATGTAAATGTTAAATGCTAAGCAAATTTAGCATTGTTTAATATGATAAACTATTTAAACTTCCTTTTCTAAATATTGGTATTTTCCCGGTGTTTGACTGTTTCAGGCGACAATCCAAAGTGCACAGGATCAAAAGCACTAGAGGAAATCTCAAAAGTGGCAAAGTGTCATTTGGAGACTGGACCATTTCAAACCATTTCCCAAGCAAGACTTTTTCATATCCGTCAATCAAGACTGTCAACTAATACTGACATATTCACACATCACCCAGTTGGTGTGTACATTGCAATAGTAAAGGGTTTATTTTAACTTAATGGCATTATTGGATTCTGGCCTATATTTTTTTTTCTTTCCACAGTAAGGATATATTTTCCATTTAGAGTTCAAAGCACTTTTGTAAGTGGATCTGGATAAAAGCATCGGCGCAATGCTGTAAAAGAAAAAGGAGACGGGGAAAGTTTGTGTCTAGTTTTGCGATTTATTTTATTTCATTTAAATCCGTGTTAAAGTGATGGTGTGTCAGAATTACATAAAAAAAAAGAATCTATTCACGTCATTATCACAGATCAAATCAGCCAAAATTGAAATATTGGGAACTTTTCGACGACAGTACGCAGCAAGCAAAACATTTCAGAGGTGGCCAGACAATTTGTGAACATTTTGTATTTTTTGTTTATTTTTATTTCTGTCAAATAAACAAAATAGTGCAGAAATTGGAACGCGCTAAACTGAACCAAAGTGAAGATCATTTCCGCCCTGCAGCAGATAATAAATAAAAGAGAAAAGAAAATGTGTGTTTATCGGGTCTCCTCCTGACCTTCTATTCAGTTAGGTTTATGCTACATTAGTTTGCCTTACGCTTTATTTCCTGGTGTCTCTTTTTCAGTTCATTAAACTCCCGAAGTTTGACTCCCGATCGCCGCCTCGTAGCGAATCACGACGTTAGATGTCCGCGAAAACAATTGAAATACGTAAACTCCATGAAGAAAAGGTTTACACGGGTTTAAGGAAGATCTCTGGCCTCGACCATATTAATGCGACTTTGTAGCTTACTGCTTAAGGCATCGGACTTTGGACCCGAAGGTCATGATTTCAAATCCTCTGCTGTCACATATGTATTGGCCCCTGAGCAAGGCCCTTAACTCCATAGCTGCTTAGTTGCAGAAATGAGATAAATGGAAGTAACTCTTGATAACGGAATCTGCCAAGTGTCATAAATGTATTAAATGCACTATTAAACACGGGATGAATGCAAATGCCAAGTTCAACCGCAGGTCTGCTGACCCTACATCAGTGCACGACTTAACTAAATCCCTTGCCGGTGAATAAGGACAAAATGTCCACAAGCACACTCCAAAATCTAGTGGAATATCTTCAGAAATGAAATATTACAACAGTTATTATAACAGCATATAATAAGCGGGGACTAAATGGGTGATCTTGGAGAGAGAAAAAAAAAAAAAACACCATCAAAAAGCATTTAAAACCAGTTTGACAGATTTCTCAATTAACAATGATACCAGACATGTAGTTGTGCATGCCCTTGCATCACTTACAGCTACACCTGTGCTCTCGCTATTGAATAAACACACAAGGTCAGTCACTTTTGACTTTCCTGTAATCACCACCATGTTGAATCAAAACGGCTGTTTAAATTAATGCCCTGTAAACCTTCCCCCCCCCCCATCCCCATCCCCATCCTGGTATGTGTTAGTAGATAATTGAAATGTCAATAGTCACAGTCAGGTTATGGAGAGTATAATGGGGGGGGAAAAAAAGGCAATGTATATTCTCAGATTTATATCCCGTCCATCTTTTACATGCTATTGGAAACAGATTCACGCTATAAGTCATATTGCAATCGAAGAATCCAGCCATTTGTATGCAATCTAATGCGTTGTGTAATGCCATAGCAATGAATCGTGCAATTCCCATTCGTTCCATACGCAGCAAGGTCATAATGCATTAAAGTAGGTGGTTTTGCAGCATGATACAAGCAAACCCTCAATATCCATTACCTAACAGCAGACAGACTGTCTTACATTTCCAGTAGGTGCTTCTATAACTGCTAAGGATACATGATACACCGGTTAAAATCGCAAAGAAGAAAGAACTTGCTTTTAGCACTACAATTTAAATCAAATTCAAATTTGTCTCACAAACACACACACACACGTACGTACGTACGTAGTACGACATGCAGCGAAATGCTTTTTACGACCATGTAAACATAACGGAAAGAAAAAGAAAATAGTGCAGACATTATAAATACATGTAAATGAAAGAAAATAGAAATAAAATTTAATAAAGCATATTATAAAGAGGGGCACGGTGGATTAGTGGTTAGCACGTTCGCCTCACACTGCCAGGGTCAGAGTTCGATTCCCGTCTCGCCCATGTGTGTGTGGAGTTTGCATGTTCTCCCCGTCCCCCGTGCCTCGGGGGGGGGGGGGTTTCTCCGGGTTCTCCGGTTTCCTCCCCGGTCCAAAAACATGCACGGTAGGTTGATTGGCACCTTGGAAAATTGTCCCTAGTGTATGAATGTGTGTGTATGTGTGTGTGTGTGTGTGTGTGTGTCCTGCGACGGGTTGGCATTCCATCGAGGGTGTATCCTGCCTTAATGACCATAGACGCCCGAGATAGGCACAGACTCCCCGTGACCCGAGGGAAGATCTGATAAAGCGGTAGAAGATAAATGAATATCTTTATAAATATATATATATATATATATATATATATATATATATATATATATATATATATATATATATATATATATATATATTTATTTATATATATATTTATTTGTCAACCAGTGGTGCCTGCCGCAAGTGTGGACGAAGAAAACTTTATTTTTTTCTAATCCACTGGTTATTACTACACCATAAAACAGGGAAGACCTTGAAAGAGCTGCTTAAAATGGGACCTTGGGCAAAGATCTAATAACAGTGCAACTGATGTGGCAGTAAACTCTCTGCTGCAAAATATAAAGTGAGACAAGGTAGATCTGCTGGTTTTTTACAAGACAACGCACCGGATAATTAATGAACATTATGCACATTTTGCCCAGTTGGGAACAACGTGTATTTTGCATTAGTTAAAACGGCTTCATCTATCATGATAGATTGTGCTGAACAGGGCGGATCTGTTGGGTATAAATATATACATAGCTTGGAAAATCACAGAGCAAGTGTTTTAGCCGGTAAAAAACAAAAAATAAATAAATAAATCAACCTCAGCAATTTATATACATTTCATTCTTGGGTTCATTTCCCAAAGTGTACATTTCAACCCTAAACCCAACCCTTTATTTGCTCATAAAAGCCGACAGCTCCCGGGTGCCATGTCTTCACAAGGTCAGCACTGGTTGACAGATAGGTGTGATCCCCTACCCAAGTGTCTAACTGACCTTGCAAATTTAACTCCATGTTCACACAGTCTCCTGACAACCAGCGGCGCCTTTGTGTGTTCATAAGGAAAAGAAATGATACATCTATTAAATCCAAGTGTAAATTACGCATAGAGAAGCGCGGGTCCTAAACGTCGCTCAGAACAAAGCCTGAGCGTGCAAGTAATTAGGTTTGACGAACAATCTATTAACAGTCATTTCGAAGAATGCCTCGAGTGCCAGGTTAATATAAATTATGCATGTACGCATTTGCGGTTGGATTTCCTGGCTGAATAACCTGCGATAGAGGACAGACGTATGATATACAGAGTAAAGCAAAGGTCATTCAGGCAAAATAAGAAAAATAGCAAATCGTGATAACGAGCATTACAGCTGCGTCACACTGGCCCTTTAATTGAAAATCTGTTGTAAAACTCCATGCTGGGATGGTGTGCTGATTAAATGACAGTAGAGGTGAATTGCAAGTTGATGTGAACCCGGTAAGTAATGCTCAGTGTGGGTGAGGTTAAGGAAAGCTTTAAGCATGGTGACGGAGGAGTTAGAATGTGTTCACGAAGGTGAAAAGGTCCAAAACTGAATTCAAACCAAATTCATAAAATACTATGCAAATGTCCATCTACTCAGATTATGTATATTAAAGTTCTTTTTACAGCTTTAAATTCGATTCGCTCACTTTAGAATGATCACCAAAGCCACCAAACAAGCCAATCTGAATAATAGTAGCAGACTGACTACTAAAATGTATATTCAAAATATCGACTTCTTTTGGTATTTCTTTCTTTTTTTTTTTTTTTTTTTTTTTTCTTCATCTCTGAAAACAATTTTTGCATAAATTATTTTCCCAATATATTTTCAATTAGCCATTACTGATAGAAAATTAGTTTATTTTGGCCATAGAGGTGTTCAGTATGCGTGATGGAGACACACACACACACACACACAAAATCACAGAGGGAGACTATAATTATTAAAGAGGGAGGGAGGAAATAAGTATTCAACTATTATATATATATATATATATATATATATATACTATATATATATATATATATATATACATATATATATATATATATATATATATATATATATATATATATATATATATACACACACACACACACATACACACACACACACACACACCACACAACACATACATACATACATACACATGGAGAACATAGAGAAAAAAAAAACCCTGAGGCACGGAGAGAACATGAAACATGGCTGAGACAGGAAATATGAATATATATATGCATTAACATGCACGGTAGGTTGATTGGCACCTTGGAAAATTGTCCCTAGTGTATGAATGTGTGTGTGTGAGCCCTGTGATGCGGTTGGCATTCCATCCATTATATATATATATATATATATATATATATATATATATATATATAATATTGGTTGGTGTTGAATACTTATTTCCCTTACTATATACTCATTTCCCTTACTTTCATACATTATATGTATATAATGTCTGAAAGTAAGGGAAGTGAGTATATAGGAAGGGAAATAAGTATTCAACAAATACTTTGTGAATATATATATATTGACAAGGTTTATACAAGATATTGTTACTATCATACTATTACGATTAATTTAAAAAGTAGTTTGAATACAATTTAATAGCATAGCAAATAATTTAACAATAATAGAAAAAGCAATACCAAGAAAAGCCAAGGCTGATTTGACTTTGTAGCTTTAACTCTGACCTGCACAAATCAAAAATTTGTTGGACTAGTTCATGGTGATCATTAAGAAAAAGGCTTAACCACCGTTGCGTACGAGTCTGCAAACATCTCATAATGTGTCAAATGGAAAGCACTCTCCCCAAGAACTTTGCAAACAAGGTTGTTCGCAGTGTTGAGAAGGTTACTTAGGAAATGTAACAGATTACAGAACACAAATGACCCTATTCACAATGTAATAAGTAGTATAACTTTTTCAATTACTTTATAAAAAATGACTTATTTGTCCACTAGGTGGCACTTAATGAAATTAACAGTCTAAGGAGAAAAAAAAACCCTTGGGGGATTTTTTCTTTGGGATTCTTTTTCTCTCAGTAACTGTAATGAATTACCGTTGTAATTAAATTATGTAATGCTGTTACATTTAACTAGTCACTCCAACACTGGTTGTTATACTATATATACAAAAGGCAGAAGTTACTGATAGAACTCTTACATATTCCTCGAAACACCATTTTGGAAAGTGCAAGACACGTCACTATGAACTGACTACGCTCATACTCAATTTCTGATCAGGAAGTCCCAAGATTGGCCCAAGAGCCCAAAAAAGACTTTCGAGAAAGACTTGGAGGCAGAAGTTAGAGTTGTCACACTCCACTGCAATGGCCAAGGCTTCATTACTGAAGAAAAGGCATTTTTGGAATTTGCTAGACAACAATTGATAAAGCCTGTAATTCACTAGGGGATTGTTGTCTGGTCTGACCAGACGAAAATCAAAATGTGTTAGCAATAAGACCACATGCCATGTTTGGAGGAGAAATGGCTCTGGATACAAATCTAAAAATAGCACGCCGACTGTGAAGTTTGGAGGTGGATGCATCATGGTATGGGCCTGTTTATCACCTCATGGTACTGTCAGAATATTGAATAATGAAGCCATACTGTATATACTGGGAGTGGATGGAGATGAATCTGTTGCCATCCACCAGGAGGATGAGCATGAGATGCAGCGGAACCTTCTAGCATGACAATGATCCAAAACAAAAGTGCAAACGATTCGCCTGTATTGGTTCCAGTGGACTTCAAAACTAATCGAGGAGGGGGGTGTCAAACTCATTTTCACCTTGGGCCACATCAGCATTAGAATGAATGAATCCCATATTCATTATTGCACAGGGAAATTGTTTCTTCGCAGTGCGCTTTAACACTTTCTTGGATCTAGTTTCTTCTGTTCTTCAAGAGTTATCTGCTTTGCTAAATTGCATAGAATTTTTATTTCTATAGGGACACGGTGGCTTAGTGGTTAGCACGTTCGCCTCACAACTCCAGGAAACGGGTTCGATTCCCGTCTCGTCCATGTGTGTGGTGTTTGCATGTTCTCCCCGTGCTTAAGGGGGTTTTTCTCTCCAGGTTCTCTGGTTTCCTCCCGGTCCAAAAACACGGTAGGTTGATTGGCACCTTGGAAAATTGTCCCTAGTGTGTGATTGTGTGTGTGAATGTGAGTGCCCTGAGATGGGGTGGCATTCCATCCAGGGTGTATCCTGCTTTAATGCCCATAGACGCCTGAGATAGGCACATGCTCTCTGTGACCCGAGGGAAGATCTGATAAAGCGGTAGAAGATGAATGAATGAATGTTATTTCTATAGTGTTGATTCCATATTGTTGGTAGAGCATATTAGCTCCCTCGGGTGATTAATGCTAGGGCATTGTTCAAGGACCCAAGAGAGGCAGCTTGGCGATACCGGGGCTTCCGAATCGCCGACCTTCCGATCAGTAGCGCAGAACCTTAACCGCTGAGCCACACCCTTCCTTACATTATGTTTGGCCTCAAAGGGCCAGTTGTATCTATTTATAAGAAGGTATATACTTTTTGATGAGCGATGCAGCCTCATAACAAAAAAAAACGTGGGTTTGTCTCTTTGAAGCACAAACATGTATTCGCTTTCCCATCTTTCTTAGAAGTGACTTCTATTTGCATCAATTTTTCACTTCCTGATAATCTGCAGAAATTTCTCAATTCGACTTTTTGGAAATATCGCCCTCGGAATACACTGCAATCTAGTGAGGGATGTTGTTTACGGTCAATGCACGCTTTAAAGCCTCATTTGGAGACAATCATATACCTTTTAATCTCTTTCGTGCCGCATAAAATGCCACATTTGACCTGCGGGCCTCGAGTTTGAAACGTGTAACGGACCATTTTGGGGAAGGAACTGAAGGCTAAGATTCACCATAGGATCCTTCTCCAATATTCAGTCTATTAAGACAGGTGGGGGGGGGGGGGGGGGGGGGGGGGACCACCTGAGCACTTTGAGGGACTAGTTGAATCATATAATAGAATTTCATTTCAATAAGTTCAAGTCTATTTTCTTACATCATTCCACTGATCTGTTGAATACTTATTTACATTTGCAGCATTTGGCACTTATTTCCCCCACCGAACTTGATTTTGGTATTTAATGATCATCATTCGTTTAACCAGGAGATTCCCAATTCATGTTTTAACACCGTAATGTGACTGTAAAGCAAATTATATTTTAGTTCTGCAGCATTTCTGATTGTAGAACACCAGCTTTTAATGTACAATATCAAAGAAAATGCTTCGTATATATATATATATATATATATATATATATATATATATATATATATAAATAATCAATCAAATAATTATTCATAAATAGACCAGATAGTAATAAAATACATCTTACATGGTGGAGGCGGGAAAGCTAACCACTAATCACCGCACCCCCCCCCCCCCCCCCCCCCCCCCCACAAATGGAATCATGATACATTTAGATTCCGATTAACAGTAAAAATATTTTTAATGTATGTAATTTATAATGCATGCCTGTTGTAATGTCGATTCGGGAGAAAACAGTGGAGATTTCCGGGATGAATAAAGGTACATCTTTATACTAATAACCGTCATATACATCCTCAGCGAAACCCTCAGAGAGGAAAATGTTATTTCTTAGAACTAAAGAGAAACAAGAGAGATTAAATGTACCGTTTGCTTCAGAAACAACTCGAGCCTCGCGCTCTCCAACCACGTTCCTCTCCAACTCAAGAGTCATAGAGTCTGTTTTTATGGGGGCTGTTGCCTCTCCATTAAAAGCCACACTTGGCCTCCCTATCAAGGAGGAGGGATAATTGGATTGTGGGAGGTGTGACAACAGATCGGTCTCTATGTTATGCACACGACAGTTCCGTACTTTGTAAGCGCCGAAAGCCAGCATGGACCAGCGAGGAATCCGGAATACCAGAATGAAGGTGTTCAAAGACATCGCATTCAAAGCACGAGGTGTGTTAAAGCAGTGCTTTGTGACTGGAATTGGGCGCCGCGGTAAATCATTTCTGGTTCCGTGTAGCGTGTGTGATCCGAGACGGCGGAAGATCGACCCGATAATCTGCTGCACGGTAAAATGTTACATTAGTTCATCCAGAGGGCTACATGAAGAATATGCATGGGGGAAAAAAAAAAAAAACAGAAACAATCATTTAATAATGCATCATAGCACATCAAATATTTTTATCTGATGAAAAAAAAAAATACATGAAAATTAAAGAATCAGTTCCGAAGCAGGATTAATAAAAAGTAATAGGAGTAAAAATGAATTGCAGGAGGTTATAATTTGAAAAAAAAAAAGACATTTTATAGAAATCAAATATGAATATAAACGAATCGCGTCTTAAGAAAAATCCGCACATTTGTATACACCGACTGCTTGTGTATCTCGCACCCAATTTATCATCATGTGTCTTGTAGAATAAAATACTAGTGTAATTTTCTTATTTACCACCGATATGACCTGTTTTTTGCCTTCTCTTTTTGATTACCATTTTTTTTTTCTTTTTCCTGGAGAACGGGCAGCAGATGATGCAATCTGACAGCAATCTGAGAACAGAATTGATTTTCTCCACTGAGGCTCTATTTAAATGAGCTTAAATCACTGACTACAATGTTCGCTTTTGCACAGGCCGCCTTTTTTTTTTTTTTTTTTTTGTGCTGTCATAAGCATGGTATTAAATACCAAAGCAAACGATAGAATCCCTCTTCCTTTTTTTTTTTTTAATGAGACGTTTCAGAATATTACTTTGTACAGAATTTCGCTCTAATTACAGGTAACTAATTGCAGTCGCTTTAAATATTGGGAGGAAGCTAAGATCTAATCCTCCAGCAGAATTTGATAATGCCTTTAGCACAGCAATTACAGGAGGTAAGTTTCATAACAAGGTTAACCTTTTCGACAGAGAGCATGTTTTTTTGGAGCTTTGCTTCGGGCAAAAGGAAAAGGTAAAAGAGAAACCTGCAGCAGGATCACACCATACAGGTTGTAATTTGGTTAATTATACACGCTGCAAGTCAATTATATGATTAACAATTTATCAGGATCTTTGTTATATTTAAGAGGAAAAACTTTCTGGGGCAAAGAAAAAAAAAAAAACTTTTTACCTAGATATAACATTTTCCAAAGATGATCATTTTTATCATGATCATCTAATTTCATTAGATTCGTTCATCTTCTACCGCTTTATCCGATCTTCCCTCGGGTCACGGGGAGTCTGTGCCTATCTCAGGCGTCTATGGGGCATTAAGGCAGGATACACCCTGGATGGAATGCCAACCCATCACAGGACACACACACTCACACACACATTCATACACTAGGGACAATTTTCCAAGGTGCCAATCAACCTACCGTGGATGTTTTTGGACCGAGAGGAAACCGGAGAACCCGGAGAAAAACCCCCTGAGGCACTGGGAGAACATGCACAAACTCCACACACACATGGCCGAGACGGGAATCGAACCTGTGCCCCCTAATTTCATTAGATCTTAAATCCTATTAATGACAAGAACTAAATGGTTTTGCTTTTAGCCCCCCCCCCCAAAAAAATCCCTCTATAGTACATTTAATCATACACTATCATGGCCAAGACATCTGTATACGTCTTAAAATGCACGTCTTTCTAAACATCCCCTTCATGATTTAGTGTCTAAATTCCATCTGGGAAGGCACACTAGACATGGAAAATGTGGGGATGTATGCTGCAAAAGCACAATGTATTTTGTATTTACCTACAAAAGCATCAGACACCACTGTTTGGCGAGGATCCCACTTGTTCATCGCAAAAGGGGTTTAGTGGGGTTGAGTTTCACTCAATGCCTGACAAGTCATATTTTCACAGGTCTTGCTTTGTCAACCTTGAACAGATTTAATCTTAGGTTTAAAGATGTGGAATGCTACGGCATACAAAAGCCTCCTACACAATTGGGTGCTTCCGAATGTAATGCAACAGCTTGGGAATGAACTACATATGAGAGTGACGTGCAGATGTTCTGTACATCGGGAAGTTTGGGCCATATAGTGTACGCTCTTTGTATGGGATTCGTTACCGGAAAACCTCATTCACTAGGAGGACTGGGGTTGTGTTTGGGAATATGTGAGAGAGGAGTGAATTACACCGGGAGAAACACACACAAACAGAAACAGGATGTTAGCATGCATTCATTGTGTCGGTGGAGCTTGTTATAGCCATAATCACTGATAAGCACTTAAGTGTCCCTGGGCAATTAATGTGAAAACTTTTGAAAAAATTATGAAAAAAAAATCATTAAAAATGAAAATAAATTGTCCTGTTTTTTTCTATTCTATGCAAAATTCAATTTAATCAACCAAGTTAAAAACAGGCATTTTTTTATTGCCTGTTTATTCATTATTTTTATTCACAGTTGTTCATGTATGCATTCCATTGGTTTACACACCTTGCAAAAGGGTTATATATTATGTACTGTATATCTAATCATGTTTATTCAAGTTTGGCAGCACTTACAGACATCCTCTGAAACTCATTCATCTTCTACCACTTTATCCGATCTTCCCTCGGGTCACGGGGAGTCTGTGCCTATCTCAGGTGTCTATGGGCATTAAGGCAGGATACACCCTGGACGGAATGCCAACCCATCACAGGGCACAAACACTCTCACATTCACCGAAACACATTCATACACTAGGGACAATTTTCCATGGTTCCAAATCAACCTACCGTGCATGTTTTTGGACCGGGAGGAAACCAGAGAACCCGGAGAAAAACCCCCTGAGGCACGGGTAGAACATGCAAACTCCACACACACATGGCCGAAACGGGAATCGAACCCGGACCCTAGCGGTGTGAGGCGAACGTGCTAACCACTAAGCCACCGTGCCTCCCAGGACTATATCTTGTTTCTGCTAATTATTATAATTTTCTGTAATTTAAAAATAGCCGATATTTTGTTTGTCCAATTGTGATGAATGTCTTCTCTGAAGAAGCTGCAGAAAGCCGGCTACACCAGGAGAGCGAGTGAAAGATGATCGATGCTTTATGCATGGATTTGCGTTTTGCTCATTCTGTGGATGCATTTATAAACATATACAATTGTGATGAAGTATAAATAAATGCATGACCATTATAGTTTTTAGGTCCAGCATGGGCAGTTTGGTAATACTGATATTTAAAGGGCCATCCAAGCAGATGCGCGATGGTCTCTTGTTAATCAGTTCAAGCCGGAAAGAGAAGCAAGAACAGTATTAGCCTTAGAGATAGCATTATTGCTGGTGATAGTGTCCAGGCAAAAGCAATAAGAAAACCCGAGACTTGCCATCTTACATAACTGGATTCAGAGGTGGCTCAGGACAAACCCGGAATGGCAACGCAACACATGGGGCATTCTCTGGTCATTGAGGAGGCCACAGGGAGCTCATAGAGAGGGTGAAGAATACAGTGGAATCAATTGTTGAGTCAAACTGCTGCAAGAAAAGTCTTGCTTTATTCATGTGAAGCAAAGTCTCCTGTAATACCCAGGGAGCATAAGGCACTTGTGGTAATTACCATTATAAAGTGTTTTATTTCCAGTTTTTCCAAAAAGCCAAATCAATATCCAGAAGTAAATGCAAGCAATTTTATACTCATTATGCAGGAAAAGGTCAGAGCCAGTAAGTACATGACAGGACTGCAGATACTAAACCAGGCAACACTGCAAGATAAGTAGAATGGCTTTAATATGAAAAAAATATGGAATAGCGGAGGTGATAGGCTTAGTGGCTTTGGCTCACAAAGTCATTGATTCAAATCCCAGCCTCACCGAGTGACTACTCATAAGCGCTATATATATATATATATATATATATATATATATATATATATATATATAATATATATCTATATATATATATATATATATATATATATATATAGATATATATATATATATACACACACACACATATACACACACACATATACATATATAGCCCATGAGTAGTCACTCGGGGTGAGGCTGGGATTTGAATCAATGACCTTGTGAGCCAAATCCACTAAGCCCATCACCTCCAGGCTATATAATACAGAGACTACATAGATATATAGAGAGAGAGAGAGACTGTGATAGTATATATACATATATATATAGATATATATATATATATATATATATACATATATATATATATATATATATATATATATAGATATACTATATATATATATTATACATATAGATATATATATATATATATATATATATATATATATCACAATATATATATATACATATATATATATATATATATATATATCATATATATATATATATATATATATATATATATATATATATATATATATATATATATATATATATATATATATATATATATATATATATATATATATATATATATATAGATATATATATATATATATATATCACTGGCTATGATATGATATAAATGTAGATACATACAAGAGTACCAGCCAAATAAATGGGATTGATGCAAATAAGGTCTAAGAAGTGATAAATGGTGTATAGAAAGGAATCAGAAAGCAAAACCCAGGATCGGTCAAATTCAAATCGGATGCGGCTCATGTCAGCGTTTGCATTGCCCTCGCTTAATCACATTTGTTCTTATTATGGCCAAATCAGATAGAAACATTGTCGCCTGAGGCTTAAGTAACACGCTCAAGTCAAACACGTTTTTTTCAGCAAGAGGGAATTATAAGAACTGCCGGCTTTAACCGACAATAATTGAAAGCAGTGCGAATCCTATAAATGGTCTGAAATCTAAACCGAGGAACCATACTGACAAAGCAGCATGCGATTTAGTCTCCATTCATTTTGTAGAGTTTATGAACAGTAATCCAGGATTACAGGAAACATCAGTGTTTGTGCGTTTTGAAAGTTAAGAAGCCTTGTTGTACACTTTCCTTATGTTTTTTTTTTTACGCAATTAACAAAACAGATCTAGATTTACTACATGATTTTTTTTTAATACAATTACATTTTCTAAGCAAAAACAAATGTGCTATATATAGAACCAAGCATGATTTGCAACTTTGGAACTTTGGAAATAGAAAGTGCACATTACACATTCTTTTCAATGTAGTAAAAATAATGCCAGAAATATTTGCAAATGAGCAACTGACAGCATGGGAACTTTTGGTATATTTTCACCTCATAATATCATTTGCAATATTATAAAACAATTCTATATGAAAAGGACCTCACTCATATAAACCAGTGAGAAGGAAGCTGTAACTTCAGGGACCCTGGAAGGATTTTTAATCCTAAATGTGATTTTCTCTAAACAATGCTTTTCAGGTTCTCCCTGTGTCAGTACAGTTTTCGTTGACGCTGTTAAATGGAATCGAAACGCTAAAGTTTCTCAAGGTGAAATAGGAAATCCTAGTCATGGCACGTGCATCGCAAACACATACTAAGATTCATCATATTAAGCATTAAACAGCACTTTTGCAAGACGCGGTTTTAAATTCCTCATTTTAATACACTATTACTATTGTTAATCACAACATATTACTTTTCAATATCCTATAAAAAATGTAATTTGTAATAAGAATTTCATTGTGCTGTGACTATCTATCTATCTATCTATATATATAAAATAAATATATATATATATATAGATATATATAAAAATATATATATATACATACATATATATATATATATATATAAATATATATATATATATATATATATATATACACATACATACACATACACATACACACAAAACTTTTGCAGGTATCTGTAATTTACACCCTTGTAAAGGATTACATCTAGAGACAAAGGACTACGGTATATTACCCATCAGTCTTTGCATGCTACATGAATTTGTCAAATGTCCCAGAACTCCTCCGTCACAATTCACATGTATTTCAATCTCAGAATGGACCACATTTTTACATTTACAGCATTTGGCAGACACCCTTATCCATATATATCCATATATAACTTGAGGGTTAAGGCCCTTGCTCAATAGCCCTCAATAGCTTGGTGGCAGTGGGTTTTGAACCTGCGATCTTCCGGTCCACAGGACAATGCCTTAACCACTGAGCTCCCACCTCCCACATGTTCATCATTCATCTGGGAATCGTTCGTACTCTCTACACTCAGTTCTTGTTTCAGCTTATTTTGTATTGAGTCATTCATTCATTCATTCATTCATCTTCTACCGCTATCCCTCGGGCCTGCCCATCTCAGGCGTCTATGGGCATTAAGGCAGGACGCACCATGGATGGAATGCCAACCCATTACAATCAACCTACTGTGCATGTTCTTTGCACCGGGGGGAAACCGCAGAACCCGGAGAAAAAAAACCCCTGAAGCACGGAGAGAACATGCAAACTCCACACACACACATGACAGAGATGGGAATCGAACCCGGATCCTGGAGGTGTGAGGCGAATGTGCTAACCACTAAGCCACCGTGCCCCCTGTATCGAGTCATTCATTCATTCATTCATTCATTCATCTTCTATCGCTATATCAGATCTTCCCTCGGGTCACGGGGCGTCTGTGCCCATCTCAGGCGTCTATGGGCATTAAGGCAGGATACACCCTGGATGGAATGCCAACCCATCGCAGAACACACACACACACACTCACTCACATTCACACACTAGGGACAATTTTCCAAGGTGCCAATCAACCTACCGTGCATATTTTTGGACCGGGGAGGAAACCGGAGAACCCGGAGAAAAACCCCCTGAGGCACGGGGAGAACATGAAAACTCCACACACACATGGCCGAGACGGGAATCGAACCCGGACCCTGGAGGTGTGAGGGGAACGTGCTAACCACTAAACCACCGTGCCCCCTGTATCGAGTTATAATGTTTGATATTTTGTAGGCAAATTTAGGTTGGGTGTATATATCTATGTGGGAGACTAGTTGATTAGAGACTAAGTGTTAATTTGATTCCATTTACTTTAATTGTATTAGTAGTTATTTATACCCCCCCCCCTATAAAATCCCCTAAAAAAAAAAAAAAGAAACGAGGGAAGAAGACAATGAAATCCAGGTAAGCATCCATGTAGTTGTCATCATTAGAGCTCGGGGCCTTTGATGGGCCAACAGCCCGTAAATTCTAATTTCCTCGGCTCGGTATTCTGAATCTCTGAAGGCTGGGTTTGAGAGTTGGAGTGTGTGTGTGTGTGTGTGTGTGTGTGTGTGTGTGTGTGTGTGTGTGAATTTGTTAAGTGAAGACAGTCCATCAGAGATCCACAGTTCCCTGCTGTTTCTAACACCTTGCTGTGGTAAACAATCTTCCCTATTAAAGTGATGTGTTAAAGTTTTAGAAAACCAGATTTATAGCACCATCACTTTTTCTTTCTTTCTCTCTCTCTTTTTTTTTTTTTTACCTACTCACTATTAGTTAGTCATTAAGCATGATGTATAAACATTCCTGCATTTTGTACACAAGTGTCACAAGTGAATTAGCTTAAAGACTGTAATCCCCTTCATGTGCCATCTGGCAGATGTGATTATCACTTCTTAAGAGAGAAACAGCGTATTATATTTTTCCAGTGAATCAGAGCTGCCTAAGCCTTTTGATTCCATGATGTGTACGTGCCTTTTTTTTTTTTATTATTAATATCACATTTACAGAATCACCATTTTCTCCTAGAAGAATAAACGCTACTGCTTGAATTCATCTTAGATTAGGTTAAGGACACACTGTTGACACGCATGACAATTCAAATCCGCCGAGTTTCCCCACTCAAGCTCTTTTACTCATATCGATAATCTCATTCATCTGTATTTAAAATCTGGCCGCGCGTTGATTATAGTATGCGTTAAACAAAAAGAACATTAACACAACAGGCTTTGGCCGTTGCGCATTGGTAATGAATGTTGAAGGAGCGGCGCAGACTGAAGCACGCACTGACGTCTTTGCTCTATTGTTAGTATAATGAACACCTGGTCATCAGTACAGTGCTAAATCAGTCACGGTTTTGCTGCACCACATCAGGACTGCAGCACTGACACATCCAGCACAAGACTGGTCAAATAAAAGCACTATTTTTTTGGTTTGTTTGTTTAAGGAATGAGGAAACATTCAGATGAAAAAGAATAAAAAGTCATCATTATTATTATTATTATTATTATTATTATAGTAGCTCCCAGCAATTACCATGATCTGACAATATGTCTGACACACACGCCAATTGGCAGTTATCATATCCTCCCTGTTCAATCATATTATTATTATTATTATTATTATTATTATTATTATTTCACAGTGTTGGGAAGGTTACTTTGGAAATGTAATAGATTACAGATTACAAATGACCCTATTCACAATGTAATCAGTAGTGCATCTTTTCATTTACTTATAAAAGTAATACAATTAATTATAGTAATTATACGTATAAAAGTAACTGATTACATTTGATCACTTTTGGATTATTTTCATTTGTCCACTAGGTGGTGCTTTAAGTTAACATTCTAAGAGAAAAATATCCAGACCCACGAATGCATGGAATCCCAAACCATTGCAGGACGGACACACACACATTCACACACTAGGGACAATTTTCCAAGGCCCTATTATTATTATTATTATTTTTTTTTTTTTTTTTTTATAGTAGCTCACAGCAACCACCATGATCTGACAATATGTCTGACACACGCACCAATTGGCAGTTATCATATCCTCCCTGTTCTGCATCGCCCAGCTATGGAAGTCCTTGGAGGTCATGCATTATATATTTTTTTTTGTCTTTCTTCTTTCCTTATGATCAGGATGTAATTTTCTCCTGATCGACTTAACAAAATTGCTTTTCTTACCATCACGGCTTAATTATCTTGTAATCTCTAAATACCAGACGTGTTTGTTCTCATGATCTTGAGATAACAAAAGATTTTATTATTATTATTTGCACGACTCAAACATTGTTTCACAAACATTATGGAAGGATCATGGGTAATAATTATAACCATTTGGAAATGGTTATTATCCATTATGCTGCCTCTAGGACATGCTCTTACACCGCAAAAATTAAGTACCGATGGCACAGAATACTCTCGATGAATCATCCTGTATAATAAGGATCATTAGCAGATGGTTATGGTTATTATCAATGATGCTGCCTCTAGAACAAGGGTGTCAAACTCATTGTAACCGTGGGCCATATCAGCGTTATGGTTGCCCTCGAAGGTCCAGTTGTAACTATAAGAAAGCATTTACTATGTGATGAACGACGCCGCCTCATAACACAAAACACACAGGTTTTTCTCCTTGAAGCACAAACATTTATTAGCTTTTCCCATCTTTCTTGGAAGCGCCTTCCATCTGCATCCATTTTTCATTTTGGGATGATTTGTAGAAAATTCTCGTTTCCGATCTCGGGAAACGCTGATGTGGGGGGGACACTGCAACCTAGTGGCGGGACAGTCACATGCATTGTGGGAGAAAGTAGTTTATTGTCAATGCACGCTTTGAAGCAGCATTGCCTTATTTTAAGACAATCATACACCTTACATCTCATACACCGGACCACCGAAAATGACGCGGTGGGCCGCATTCGCCTTACGGACCTCGAGTTTGATACGTGAACCTGCTCTTATGCCAAAAACACAGCGATATTAAGCAATTAAATACGAATATCAATAAAACAATGTTTCTTATATCAAGATCATGATATAATATACATTTACAGAGATCTGTCGGGCCAAGAAAATTGTATCATTTTATGGCTTCTAAGGACATTTGTAGCCAGTCAATTCAGCAAAAGTTTTACTCAAATACTGACCAACACACAAACACACACTCACACAAAAATTCTTTCCGTTACAAATTTGCGCAAAACTTTCGTGATATTTTTAAAATATAGAGAAAAAAAAAACTGTTGCGAAATGACGTGTTTCCATTAACCATATCATGCGACTAAAACATGTCCTCTCGCGATATGTCATTCAAAACAATGGAGACGGATATTGGCAGGATTACTTATATCGTAGCCGGCGCATTAGCTGTTTTTATTTTTAATCGGAGATGTAGGCGCTTAATATAAGCATTTATGGCAAGGCAAAATCCCGATACATGGGAGCGGCCACGTATGTGCTTGTTCTGGGAGGCGATAGTGAGCGATTTCACGAAGGACTGGTGGATTTCTGGATGAATGAGGCCACTTTTTTGGGCAATAGGGCCTCTTGTAGCACCTGCAGCATCATGCTCAAGGAAATGCGAATTATTCCTTCCTAAAAAAAAAACAACTCATGCGCATTTTGAAGAGGAATGGGAACGCGCTTAGTGTGCGCTGTGTGTTTTTTGGGTGATCCCGTTTTGGGATTTAAATACTGTTTAAATACTGACAGTAAGTTCTCACCGATGAGCAGCAGAGCGGTGCAGGATTGAATTTGCACTTACCAAAGCCATGTCCAGCATTATGCAGGCCTGAACAGCTTTTTTTTTTTCATGTAAAACAATTAACATGCTAGAAAAGTTCACCAGCGATGCATTCAAGTGCAAGGGATTTCTATAGCAACGCTCCCTATAATTGTCCAGTTATATAGGGCTATTGGGCACTCACCAAATTACTCATAATACGCGTAATAGTTTTCATACCTTGAAAATGTTAGATTGGACTAATCTATATGGACTCATTGAGGGCACTTTCTGGGGCTGTTTCACTGCTTGGATGATCATTGTCTAGACACAAAAGTGCCCAGTGAGAGATTACTTACACTCTTACAGGGAAGCCATAGAGTCATGGATTATGTGCCACAACATTGCAGAAAGTAGCAGAGTGGAAGCAAGTGGAATGAAGCCATGCTGAAAGCGGAACTTTCCATGGAACATGGAAGTGCTCACATAGCTAATGTACCGAGGCAAAGAGAACAAATGCCCCAAATCCATGCAATTACCACACGGAGCAAATAGAAACAAAAAATGAGAAAAGCCTCGCAGCTTTACAGAGAAATATTTAGGAGAAAGAGTTTTCGTCAGCATTGCCATGAACACAACAAGCCACCAGGACCTTTTTCCTCAGACGCCCATACACTGCATATCACATACAAGCCATTGATTGGCGGATCCAATGGAGATGGGAAGATTGAACACAGCACCTGGCCACTTGCCCTGCAGACAGAATGAATTGTTCATGTTCTTGGTTATACATTCCATCATTCTGACCCTGCAACGCTCCGAGCTATAATCTTATAGTCCATCTGACAGATATTCGGACGGTCCAACCTCTGTCCTGAACACTGTCTCAAAGCAACCAATCACACATAAACCAGTCTCAAATAAGCATTTTTCCCCCACAGTAAAACTACACAAAGGTGGTGCAATGCCTGCATGTGACCAGCTTTATCCCCTGTCTAGAGCAGAGCAGATGACAAAGAAGGAATACGTTCAAAACACCTCACTCGAGGTTACATCAGGCTCTCCATCACTACAGCTTCAGAAGGCTGTGTCTGTCTGGAACAGCTCAGTCAGGCCAAGATATTCACAACACAGGATCCACGCAGTGTCTGGTGAGTGGAAGATTGAATTAAGTGCCATCACTGGTCATCACTATGAGTACTTGGTTATGTCTTTCTGGCACTGTAGCCAGTCATCAATCATGTTGGGAAGGTTTGGCATGATCATTCTAAAACCCTGCACAACACATCCGCTAGGTAATAAAATAGTTTTAAGGCCACCGGCTTAAAAGCAAAAGGTGCAAGGTACGAGTTCCATTTGAGGACAATATCATACATATTATAATCCAAAATGGGGTGACCATGGACCAGGACAAAGTTTCCACCTACACTTTTATTTGTGCTTTATTAGGGGTTTCAGCCAAATTGCATAACCCATCACCTCAGTGCTAAAAGGCAAACCCTTCCAATATGAACGAGTATTGTTCAATTGCTCCAGACAGCCTGTTTGAGTGTTCCTATTCGCAAACAACCAGTCCCTTTAAAGTCAGAGTAGACACCTCAGATATAGGGGTCAGATAAAGAGGTCAGTCCTCTCTTAGTGATCCAGAGAAAAGCCCAAACCAACATTCATTGCTGATGTACTGATGGGATGGTCAGGTATCCGAGTCCCGGTATCAAGGACCAGTGGTGGGTCCTTGAGCAAGGCTCTTAACCCTCTGTGCTCCAGGGGTGCCGTATCATTGTTGACACTGCGCTCTGACCCAAGTTTCCAAAAAAACAAGCTGGGATTGGTGAAGAAAGAATTACATTGTGCTTTAATGAAGCACAATATAAGACAATATTTTAACGGGCCGGACTTCAGGGTGTGGCGGATAAAAAAAAATACAAAGATACAAGCGGCATAAAAACTGATATTTAAATGCAGAATGTTCAGCCTCCAAGTGGAGAAGCAGTTTTGAAAGCTTCATTGTGTCATTAGAGAGCCGGTCTGTATATATCATGCAGAGCGGGGTTTGGTGCGTGGGAACGACCTGTCGCAATAAATCCATATTTCAAGTAGGATTCCTGGTATTGTCCCTTTTCTTTTATATATATATATATATATATATATATATATATATATATATATATATATATATATATATATATATATATATATATATATATATATATACATATATACACCGTTATATCCGATCTTCCCTCGGGTCACGGGGAGTCTGTGTCTATCTAGTCTACCAGTCTGTGTCTATCTCAGGCATCTATGGGCATTAAGGCAGGATACACACTCTGGATGGAATGCCAACCCATCACACAGGACACACACACAGACACACACACATTCATTCATACACTAGGGACAAATTTCCAAGGTGCCAATCACCCCCGGACCTACCGTGCATGTTTTTGGACCGTGTGTCCTGCCTTATATTTATTATTATATATATATATATATATATATATATATATATATATATATATATATATATATATATATATATATATATATATATATATATATATATATAGTGGGAGGGGGGTTTCAATTTAGGGGTAATGTATTGTGTGTTAGCGGCCCTTTAATAAATGAATATAAATAATAAAATTAATAAATAAAACTGTGAGGCACAGTGGCTTAGTGGTTAGCACGTTCGCCTCACACCGCCAGGGTCCGGGTTCGATTTCCGTCTCGGCCATGTGTGTGTGGAGTTTGCATGTTCTCCCCGTGCCTCAGGGGGTTTTTCTCCGGGTTCTCCGGTTTCCTCCCCGGTCCAAAAACATGCACGGTAGGTTGATTGGCACCTTGGAAAATTGTCCCTTGTGTATGAATGTGTGTGTGAATGTGTGTATACCCTGCGATGGGTTGGCATTCCATCCAGGGTGTGTCCTGCCTTAATGCCCATAGACGCCTGAGATTGGCACAGACTCCCCGTGACCCGAGGGAAGATCGGATAAAGCGGTAGAAGATGAATGAATGAATGAATAAATAAAACTTAAATAATGGAAGTTATGTATTCCTTCTGTGCTGCCCGGTACCGACTGTCCCGGAGAAGTTGGGGACGACTGCTGTAATGCATATGTGACAAATAAAGGCTCTTTTATTCATGTTCTTCATCACACCTGAACTTGCAAGAGAGGAGACCCTGGTTAGAATGGGCCGGGCTCCTCTTTATAATTCCTATGCACCACAAAAACCTACAAGAATAAGAACAATGGTGCCTCTTCACTGACTTTAATTTGACTTTTTCTAACTAACCAATGCCTGATTATGCTTCTAACAAAAAGACCCCAAAAAGGACAAAATGGCAAAAATCTTTCTCCATTTTGTGTAGTCTAGACCAGTGAGTGGGAGGTAGACGAGCAAGATGATGATGTTCCCGGCAATATTATTGTGCTCCATTCATTGCTAGCAGTTGGCAAGAGCCATTGAGGTAAATAATAAACATACCATCTACTCCAAGAGTTATGCGAGAAAGAAGAAAAGCTTTTAGTACAAAGAGAGACACTTTCAGATTAGAAAAATAAGGAATGATTTAGTTATAGGTTTGAGGAGAAAATTTTGGTCTCCTCTGACGCAAAAGGGAAACGGAAATAGAAATAGGCTATAAAAACATGAGTTAGCTTTACCTTATGCTGAAGAAGATGTAAAATATGTCTGCTGTAAATCTGACATACGGTTAGTTTTAACATACTTAAAAAATGCTTTTGCCATAATTAAAATCTACTTCTTACGTCAATTCCACAATGGATCTCCCTAAAAGTCCCTTAGAATTATCCTGAAAGGGCATCTTTTTCTTTCTTATTGTTTGACCCAAACAATCCAGCTTTTATTCACATTTTCAACTTGTATACTTAATCATATTCAGCTTATTTTCCAGCACTGCGTACCAAATGTTTTTAGCCGTCACTGCATCTTCTGCAGGAAATACATTTTCTAGTTACACTTCAAGTCTTACCGCTGCCGGAATTCCTGAGCTGCTCCAAGTTCTGCTTGAAAACTGATGCTGAGGAATTAGGATGCGCCAAACTTGGAACACTGTCACTCTGTATGGTCCGGTCCATTCAAATCATGAAGCAAGCAGCTGTCAAGGGAGATCGTCCTAGGGTACACAAAAGAAGATATTCACAAACATCATAAGTTAAACAATAGTCTAATGTCAACATTTTCCACAATGAGGAACTGTACAAATATCTGGTCTATCGAATGCTTACAGGTTCATACAAACCAGAAAAAAATGCAAAGCTTCTGCTTAACACACATTTGTTGTTGATGTGCCTAAAAATGTAAAAAAAAACTTTAAACAAGAGTTGAGTAACTACTGTAAAGTTAACTGTAAAGTTATACATATTTGGAAACTATTTAGAAACTAATCAAAAAGTAAGTAGTCAAAGAAAGTAATCAGTTACATTACTTTTATAAAGTAATGAAAAAGTTCATTCATTCATCCATTCATTCATTCATCTTCTACCGCTTTATCCGATTTTCCCTCGGGTCACGGGGAGCCTGTGCCCATCTCAGGCGTCTATGGGCATAGACGTACTGGAAAAGTTACACTACTTATTACATTCACATACATAGGGTAATTACATTTCCAAAGTAACCTTCCCAACATGCACCTATATACCTATATATATATATATATATATATATATATATATATATAGTATATATATATATATATATATATATATATATATACCACATACATACACACACATTATATATGACACACAAATGAACCTACTTGGTTAAAATTTTCATGTCCCTAAAATCTAGATATAACACACAGGCGATACAATGCACTGTGTCCTATATTAGTTACAATCACTCTTTTCCCTATAAAATTCTATTTTAAATCCTAAATTTCTATTTTTGTAAATTATACTAAACTACTAAAAAAAAGCATTTGTCTTAAATGAGAGGGGAAAAAAAATGTTGATAAAAATCAAACCACATCGAACAAGATGCAAGGTGTGTTGGGAATCTGATCATCTTTAGATGGTAGACATGTCTCATCACCCAGCAGGTAAATCCCCGGCCTGTTTTTTCATTGAAATGTCATGAGATAGAGAAATATCAGTAACTAGATGCTTCACTTTGGCCATTACTGTGCCTGCTAGAACACACAGATCGGTCTTCTTTCCAAAACAATGAATTATATATTAGTTTTTTGTCTGAGTGTTGCAGTTTTCTCCTTAATAGTTTTTTTTGTTCTTTTTTTAATTTTATATGTGCAAACTATTCCTATCTCAGAAGGTGGGGGATCTAGCCTTACTTGTTCCAAATGCCTGCTTTTACAGATACAGAATAGTTTCCCCACTCTTTATGTTGTCAACGGTTCGCTGCAGCTGCTCGGAAATCAACTCGTTCCTGGTGAAGGGCCAGATGTTTAAGATCTCCCATACCATCAGGTGAATGATTTCGAGTCGTCCTGTTGACCACACTTTGCTTTGAGATTTCCACTAATCCCCGAGGACATTTTACTGCAGGGGATCTCAAAATTAAAGTGCCGTTTGCCTGCTGGAGTGCATCTATGAGGAGTGAAAAATTCAGTGGAGCATGTGGTAGCCAACAGAGTCGAACACACAATTGTCTTATAGTATTTACCTGAAGACGGCACAATATGACAATTGGTGATTACGCTTTTTTTGTTTTTGCACTCCCTGTTGGCTTAAAACACAATACGTTTTACATATTTGTAGATTCCATACGACACCAGCCTCAAGCGCAAGTCATGATCTGAACCCTTAAAGTTTAGTTTTGCATTAGTTAGTGGTTATTTGCAAGTGCCCGACATACAGATCGGAATTCTTGCCTCCAACTCTGAATCTTACTGGTGAGCCAGAATTGAGTTTTAAAGAAGGTAAGGATTTATAAGGAAATAAAGGAATACATGTTAGGATTTTCAGAAGTTGATGTTCAGGAGGCACGGTGGCTTAGTGGTTAGCACGTTCGCCTCACACCGCCAGTGTCCGGGTTCGATTCCCGTCTCGGCCATGTGTGTGTGGAGTTTGCATGTTCTCCCCGTGCCTCCGGGGGTTTTTCTCCGGGTTCTCCGGTTTCCCCCCGGGTCCAAAAACATGCACGGTAGGTTGATTGGAAAATTGTCCCTAGTGTATGTGTGTGTGTGTGTATATGTGTGTGTGTGTGTGCCCTGCGATGGGTTGGCATTCCATCCAGGGAATGTATCCTGCATTAATGCCCATAGACGCCTGAGATAGGCACAGACTCCTCGTGACCCGAGGGAAGATCGGATAAAGCGGTAGAAGATGAATGAATGAATGAATGAAGTTGATGTTCATTTGCAATGTCTCGTACACATCTTTGAATCTGTGGGTTCTTCCCAATCTAAATAAAAACAATAATAAATCGTATATGTGAGAAAAGCTTGCGCAGGAAAGTGGAGCAGCGTACCATAGCAGAGTGGAGCACCAGGGATGAGCAGATTACCAGGGTGGATCAGGCTCGAGGGCTGGAGCGGTCTTTGGAGCCATGGGCTGGAGACTTGGGCTGGCTTGGATCAGGTGTGGCGGCACCTTGGGACGTAGTTCAGGTCTGGCCATCTTGGAGTGTACCTCTGGCATGGCCGACATCGTGAGGAGAGACTCTGGCACGGTGGCCATCTTGGGACATAGTTCAGGTCTGGCAGCCATCTTGGAATGTGGCTCTGGCAGGGCGGCCATCTTTGACAGATCATGTGGGAGGAGTGGCCAATTTAAGGAAGGGGCTTGGTTTAGGTGGAGTCAGGCAGGCATGAGCAAAAGGGTAAAAAAAAAAGGGTTGAGACAGGCAGCAAACAAAGGATATTCCAAACACAAAATAACAACAAAAACAACAATAGCCACAGGTCAAAAACACATGAAAAAAGAAACAGAACCATGGAGATTGAAAAAGCAGGCTAATAAAGACAAACCATTTGAACATCAATACTCAGAATTGACTATGTGTGTCCCTTTAAAAGTCCCCCTGCAGGGAAAAGCGAGGAGTCTGAAACTTGGTTCCCAGGCATGGACTTCTGGGAAATGTAGTTCTGTGAGACATGAACTTACACAACAAAGCATTTTATTTTTATCCAAGAAAGCAAATAACAGACTATTCTACTACTTTTTGTAAATAATGTTGCATTATATGAATATATATAAAAAAATTCATTTAACAGCTGGTGAAAAACTTTCCTTTTGTTAACAGTTTTACAAGGGGCACGGTGGTTTAGTTGTGAGCACCGCCAGTGTCCGGGTTCGATTCCCGTCTCGGCCATGTGTGTGTGGAGTTTGCATGTTCTCCCCGCGCCTCAGGGGATTTTCTCTGGGTCCCCCCCTCCCCCCGGTCCAAAAACATGCACGGTAGGTTGATTGGCACCTTGGGAGAATTGTCCCTAGTGTATGCACATGTGTGTGTGTGAGTGTGTGTGTACCTTGCGATGGGTTGGCATTCCATACAGGGTGTATCCTGCCTTAATGCCCATAGACGCCCGCGGGAAGATCGGATAAAGCGATAGAAGATGAATGAATAAATCACATGACACATTTTTGGAAATCTATTTGTGTCATTTTATTAACATTTCAATTCGAAGATATTTTGAAATATTTGAAAATAATGTAAAAATGTGCATTTTTTTATTTCTAATACTGTCAAGTTGGTATTTGGCTATTAATTGATTACTTTTGTGCTTCAACAAATACGCTTGCATGACTTGCAACTTTATGTAAAACTTATATTCATTTCTTGCGCAGCCAAAACAGACAGCAAAAGTACATTAAATGCATCATCTTTAGTCAATACTGAACTATGTATTTTTGAATTACAGAAAAATACATTTGTTAGTTTTGTTAAATGTTGTTCGACATCTACAAAAGTACATATCTTAAGTTTGTACATTTTTATTGTTTGACAAATCATAATTTTCCTGTCATTTTAAAATAAAAAAGGGAACAAAGGGAAACACATGTTCTCCCCGTGCCTCAGGGGGTTTTTCTCCGGGTTCTCCGGTTTCCCCCCGGTCCAAAAACATGCATGATAGGTTGATTGGCACCTTGGAAAATTGTCCCTAGTGTATGAATGTGTGTGTGAATGTGTGTGTGTGCCCTGCGATGGGTTGGC
This sequence comes from Kryptopterus vitreolus, assembly GCA_030449085.1. Lineage (NCBI taxonomy): Eukaryota > Metazoa > Chordata > Actinopteri > Siluriformes > Siluridae > Kryptopterus > Kryptopterus vitreolus. The sequence continues at coordinate 2,279,089 of JACRUU010000026.1, read as the reverse complement.
ATTCCATCCAGGGTGTATCCTGCCTTAATGCCCATAGACGCCTGAGATAGGCACAGGCTCCCCGTGACCCGATGGAAGATCGGATAAAGCGGTAGAAGATGAATGAATGAATGAACAAAGGGAAACATGGATGGTAGAAACGGTTTAAAAAAAAAAAAGATGTGTATTTTCCACCATCAGTGTTAAAATGGAAAAAACCCAAAAGTCCTGGGGGATGGCATGTCGAATACTGGTGGGGCTGAAAGATCTATATATTACTGCCCTGTCAAAAAACATGCTCAATTCCAAGTGCTCTCTCTCTATACTCATGGAAAGGTCTTGGTTGTGGACTCCGCTTGCCTGGACTCTTAAATGTCTCCAAATGAGGTAGTCAAGGACTCTCAGGGATGCAAACTCTCCCCCTGAATGAATTATATGAAGTGAGGTCTGTATCAAAGGAGTAAAGCAACAATTGAAGAAGCCTTTAATTATTACTACATCTATCTATGTGTATACAGAATTCTGGTCATTTGATTACTGTGTGTTAGATGAGATTTTATTACCATTTGTTTTCTATATTATGGCAGAATATAATTTTTTTCAGATAAGCAAATATACAACATCATGTCTATAAATATTGTGGGAGCACCGTACACAAAATGGATGTTTTTCCGGCACCTGTCCCGGTTTTTTAAGTCATTGTTCATTCAATTTCAGTACAGTTATAGAGAAGAAATTCAAAACTTAAAATTGCTTGTCATTTTAAATTAATGTAGCTTGTTCGTATTATTATTATTATCATCATTATCTCTCATTCATTCATCTTCTAGCGCTTTATCCGATCTTCCCTCGGGTCACGGGGAAAGTCTGTGTCTATCTCAGGCGTCTATGGGCATTAAGGCAGGATACACCCTGGATGGAATGCCAAACCCATCACAGGACACACACACACACACACACACATTCATACACTAGGGACAAATTTTCCAAGGTGCCAATCAACCTACCGTGCATGTTTTTGGACCCGGGAGGGAAACCGGAGAACCCGGAGAAAAAACCCCCTGAGACACGGGGAGAACATGCAAACTCCACACACACATGGCCGAGATGGGAATCGAACCCGGACCCTGGCGGTGTGAGGCGAACGTGCCAACCACTAAGCCACCGTGCCCACTATTATCATTGTTATTATTACAAATTTTTTATTATTATTATCATTGGCTTACCTATTTAAAACCATTTTAATTATAATGTCTATTTAAATGTATATTTAAATAGCATAAATACATTTACACAAATATTTTATAAAACAATCAAATCAAATGATTTGCAAATCTTATTTTCGGGTAGGCGAGAGAAGAAAGCCACATATATATATTATATATATATATATATATATATATATATATATATATATATATATATATATATATATATATATATATATATATATATATATATATATATATATATATCGTATATACGTTGTATAAAAAACGTTAATAAGCTTAATAAAAATAAATAAATAAAAACGTACCCTACTGAAAGCCCTGTACTGAAAAATGTTACGATTGCTTGTATTGTTACTCCCCTAATAAATACACAGAACATGAACAGGACACTATAAACTATTGATGCAGTATTTTGTGGTAATGAATCACACTGGCTTGGGTGTTTAAGGGTGGATAAGTTTAATTATAATGGCTTGGCAGCTGCAGTGGCTGTTGTGCTGAGGTGTTAGTAGAGCGACCTCAGTGATCTTTATATAGCGTTTCGCAATCCACTAGAGTATTCATTCAGACACTCTGCAGTTCCCATACATACATGGTGAGACAGCTGGTCAGGATTTTCTTTACGGTCTCTCTGTGAGAAGGCGCGATACCGTTGCTTGGACATTTTGAAAGGTGGTGTTTGTGCAGTTTGGCAGATGCCCTTATCCCGAGCGACTTTCCGTACAAATTGTGGTGTTAGGAATCCGTGTGGGAATAATTGGTCATGTACAATGTAAGAAACTGGCAGCTTTTGACTCTCTCTATTTATCTACTCGTGTTCGCCTGATTTCAACAATCGTGTTTTTGTCTTTTACTCACCATTCGGTGAGTTGCTGCACCTGTCCCGATGTTCCCTGACTGATTATTGACCCACACAGCCATGGGGTTTACAATTGCTTAGCTTGTTGATGCTGGAAGCGATATTGCTGATCTGGATGGACTGGGCTGGGGGAATTTTAGTCTAAAAGTCCAGGAGTCAGTTGCAGAGTTAAGTGGTTATCCCTAAAAGCTACTGCTTTTTATCACTCGTTGATCCAATTTCAGTTCAGTTAGAGGGAAGAAATGCAAAAGATAAAATTGCTTGCCATTTTTTATTCATTCATTCATTCATTCATCTTCTACCGCTTTATCCGATCTTCCCTCGGGTCACGGGGAGTCTGTGCCTATCTCAGGCGTCTATGGTCATTAAGGCAGGATACATATATATATGGAGGTTATTCGCAGGACACATACACTCACATTCACACACACATTTATACACTAGTGACAATTTTCCAAGGTGCCAATCAGCCTACCGTGCATGTTTTTGGACCGGGAGGAAACCGGAGAACCCGGAGAAAAACCCCCTGAGGCACGGGGAGAACATGCAAACTCCACACACACATGGCCGAGACGGGAATCGAACCCCGACCCTGGCGGTGTGAGGCGAACGTGCTAACCACTAAACCACTATGCCCCTGCACCATTTTTTATTAATGTAGTTTATTATTATTATTGTTATTATTATTATTATTATTATTATTAGTGAATATTAACATTTACGTATTTAAAACAATTTAAAATCTAATGTCTGCTCAGTTAACAAAAGTGAATATTTAAATAGCACAATAAATGTATATGAATAACAATTGTATTTAGAATCCGTATGGCTAGCATTAGTCTGGGGATTCTTAGTCTGGAGCCAGTTGCAGAGTTTTTATAGCTAAAAAGTAATGCTTTTTATCACTTGTTGTATAAAATGATAGTTGTCCTTTTTGTGAAGATGGATCAGAGGAAAGTGGGTGGTAGAAAATATTATATACTAAATAGACATGGGACATTTCCTGAAGAAAATGTGAGTGATGATTACCGGAGCGTCTAAATTTTCCCCATTCATCTCTATGAGCCAGAATGCCGCAGAATTCCCAGAATTCCCAGGGTTCAATAGGAATATGTTTGCAACCTACTCACTCTCACCTACGAGTGGATATGTCAAATGTGTCGAACACTGGCCCCACAAGGGACAAATTCCCCATTCATTCTCTACGTGGCCCGGAATGTCGTTGATTTCCAGGAATTCTGAACGGGTGTGGGGTTCGGGAGGTATATGATCGTGATTCACTCCGGACCCTATACGATTGGATATGCCATATGTGCATGTCGGACGCTCCCGGGCCAAGCTGTGACGGCATGAATTTTCGACCCCATTCATTTTCTATGGGAAAAAAATTCCTGCTTTTTGGCCCCCGGGTTCGGAATTCAGGGATGATGGTGGTGTTCATCTTGTAGCAAACTGGGATGCCTGCTTGACTCATAGAAACATTGAAGATGTCTATTAACTCCGGATGGGGGACTTCTTGGTATACGCAGAAGACACAATGCTTGGTTAGTGGGAGTTGGGGTGACCTTCTCCTACATCACATGTTATTTTGTGCTTTGAAATTGTTTGTTGTGCCTAGGCATGAGATATCACCACCGCAGACAAGCCACATATGCCTCGTGTCATTACTGTTTAGAAACTGACTGTGGATTCTTTCCGCTTAGTTGGGCTTCAATTCTTTGAAAGACCCGGAACAGGCTGTCGCTTGCTGTGTAGATGCTCTGCCTTGTCATCAGACCTGAAGGCAGTGTCTAGAGCAGGGGTGGGCAATTATATTTACCAAAGGGCCACATGAGAAACCTGAGGTGTGTTCGTGGGCCGGACCAACAATAACGTTGAACATAACTTATGTTCAATATTAATTTTTTCCACTTGTAAAGAGCGGTAAATAATATCATGTTCATTATGCTACCAAAATATTAAGGATATTCTATTTAAGGAAATAAATAAATAAATAAAACAAATAAATAAATACAAAGTAAATCGTGAATTCTTCATTTTTTTCACTGAGCATACTCCAACAATGTCAGCGCTCTGCTGTGCGGTTATACTTTCTTCTGGTGCGGCAAAGAAGCCGAGGCAGTTCAGTGGGCCGGATTAAAAGGACCAAGGGGCCGGATGTGGCCCCTGGGCCGTAGTTTGCCCACCCCTGGTCTAGAGGTACTAATTTTCCTCTAGTCTGTGGTGTTTTGCTGTGTAACAGCCTCTCTGGACTTTTTCCACTCTGGGTGAGAAATGGCCAGATCCGATATATTTGAACGTATTTCCGAAATCATTTTATATATATATATATATATATATATATATATATATATATATATGGATATTATCGTAAATATACGTTCAAATATATATATATATATATATATATATATATATATATATATATATATATATATATATATATATATATATATATATATATAAAACGATTTCTGAAATATGTTCAAATATATCGGATCTGGCCATATATATAAATATATATATATATATACACAAATATATAAACGATGTTTATTATGTGACTTTTACTGTTTTTGGAGGGGAGCTTGTATTGTGGGCATATTTACATGTTTCATTAGTAAAACGTTAAATACAGTCAGTTTCTGCGCAACACATTCTCAAGACTTGACTGCCTTAGAATATCCTTTATTTTTCATATATACATTACAGCTTAGTGAAATTGTATAAAGTATTTTTAAAAAGATACGAGTGCAGAAAACGAGTGCGGAGAATGTTCTACAGCTAATTTAGGTGAATTCTTCATCATATCCCACACCCTAGCAAAGATTTCTTATACATATGTAGGAATAGGATGCCACAGGAAGACTGACAATATAACTTATTTTGTCAAGCTGGTGACTGTGAAAGAGAGCGCTATCATTTTCTCTTTGACTCTCTCTCGACGCTATCAAACATCGCATTAGACAACAGTGAGTCCTGGTTCAATAATTTGATTGAAAATCTTTACTTTACTCACTTTTGGATGCTTTATTGTGTGTTTATATCACCCACCTTGTCTGCATCTGGCATAACATGATGATTGCCTTTCCCAATATTAGGTTGGTCCCATATGCAACAAACTGTGATGCAATGTGTATCTGACACATGCAATATCACAACCAGCATTATCTTCTTTAGCCACTTGAGCTAAACTAGGACCCTGTGACCCTATATATATATATATATATATATATATATATATATATATATATATATATATATATATATATATATATATATATAATATATATATATATATATATATATATATATCGATATATATATATATATATATATATATATATATATATATATATATATATATATATATATATATCAAACCTAGCCATCACTCTTTGGCCATTGTCGAAACTCTCTCAACATCTGATTAAGTGATGATCAGTGTTATTCACTTCACTTATGATTTGTTATTATGGTATGCCTGGGTTTGCTACAGTAGTGCTAGGGGCATCACTGGTTGACATGTCAAACAGTTTCAAATATAAAAGCTCAGCATATAAAGATAAAAAAGCGAATAGAAACACAAATAGAAACTCAATTTAATAATCAATGTAAGCCAGCCATAGAGCTAGTCAATGCGCAGCTCGTAATGAGGCATCTTTAAGATAGATTTTTACTAGAAGTGCTAAAATGTACGTGTTAATGCAAGTCCTTTATATATACACTATGAGGAAAAGGATTTTAAGACACACTTGTATCTAATAGGCGCATGACATCATAAACTAACCTCAAGCACCTCATCTTGCAATCACCATAGACGAGCAATTGCCCCAGGCAACTGTAGGTTCTCATTTTGTTAGGGTGAAATGAAATGTCAGCAGCAGCTGCAGACCCGAACAGAAGTTGTAGACCACACAAACCCACAGAGGTAAAGCCAGCAAAATTCAGCATGATAACTGTGTTGGTACAGTTTTCCTTGCAGGGGTCGTCGCTCCAGGTTTCTGCAGAGGTCTCTGCTCGGTCCTATCACTTCAACTAGGGGGCTTTAACCCCTGCAAGGCCTCCGTCTATGAGGGAGACTCCTAGGAGACCCGTCAAGTTTTGTACTCTTAGAATTGACATTCAGTTTGGAGGCGCGCTCGCTGATTCAAGCAGTGCACTTCTAGGTGGACAGCCATGTTGCAGCGTTTCCCGCCCCGTCGGGTATTTAAGGGCTTCTGCTTCCTCGCCCTGGCGCTGGATTATCCTCATCTGTTTACCGTACCTCGGGGATTTATTCCCCTCCCGGTTGACTCGGATTGTTTCTCGTCATTAAAGCATTTCCGTTATTTACATTTCTCGTGTCCCTCCTTTGGATCCTTTGACATATACACCCTTGTTAACAAAGTGCCAGAATATGCCAGTTGGCAAAAGTCTACAGATACAAACAAAAGGATCAGCCAGAAATGAAGTTTCTATAATAATTCAGTAGCTCATTTATCATTCTTTATCATTCTGTGTCAGTATACAAACCCATAGTCCATTTATAAAGATTTCTAAGAAGTGACTGTTTTTTTGGATGGATTTGTACAGTAATGCAAAGTATGCAAAGAGTCACTCCTGACCATCCACGGTGAGCGGAAAAGCATCTCAGTATTCCCAAAAACAACTAAGCAGGTTGGTAAAATGGACCTGTCAACCAACAACAGGGACATGAGATTACATCCTCTAGAGTATGTTCCTAGTATTAAACGTCTTATTTTTTTATAAATAACTAATAATTGTTAATAAATAAACAGGAAAAGTAAGTCAAACAGCAGCAGCAGTCTTCTCAACAGTCTTAATTCTCCCATTCTCCTGGAAGAAAAAAAAAAAAAAAGGCAGAAGCACTCCAGTTCCCTGTATAACCAGGCTTACACAGTTCCTATTAAATAAATCTTTTATATGCTCGAGCCTGGTAGGTGAAAAGCACAAGGCTGCCAGATAAGTGCTGCTTAAAAACGACCTGCTATTTTCAATTAATAATTCAACTCAAATTCCATCCACTGTAACATTCCTATTTGTACAAATTCCCATGGTTAATTCATCTCAGACTTCAACAAATCTTCCTTTTTCTTTTTTTTTTTTCCTATAGCATTGGATAAATACGAAAAACAGCAAGCCTCGCTGACTGTCGCGTGTTCGCGCTCACACACGTTCCAACCCTTTATTCCGACTGTCGATTGGCTACCGGTAATGTGTAATAATTGGAGGCTGCACGCTGTGCAATGAATATGAAGCCATTTATTTCCATCCTTTTATCATCCACATAGTTTGGCTGCTTTTCTGTTGCGATGCTCATAGTTATTATGCTCATGCCACCCAAACAAATGAAAGTAATAGTTTGCCTGGAAGCATCAAGGCTTTATTTCAAGCAAATTCAATTATGGACTTTTTAAGTACATTTCATTCTTATGAAAGGATGCTAAACATAATCATCAGTATTTGTTTGTTGTTGTTGTTGTTGTTTTTGTTGCGTGTGTGTGTGTGTGTGAGTGCTTTATTCCTATTTAAGGTTTTGGATTTGTCCTATTAGATTATGATATTTCTATTGTTTTTAGGTTCAACAATGTTTCCCAGTTGAATATTGCACTGCATATAGTGACGGGTCAGAGTTATTTTGTGTTTGTGTCTCGTGTTGTCTCTTCTACAATGTTTTGTTTTTGGTCGCGCACGATGCACTTTATGTGGCTGGGACAACTCAGTCTAGTCCTCAGCTCTGCGTTGTGTGTTGTGAGTATGTTGCTTAACGTAGCACCAAGGTTCAGGAAAAACGTTATATAGCTATATATATAGTTGAAATGACATTAAAAGCCGCTTGACTTGACATTTTAACTAATGACTGGTCCTGTTGAAAAATAAATGAAACGAAATATCTAATGTCACACAGATTTGGAATAGACACCTACATGTACGATCTCACTCCCAAATCGTCACACAGGGACAGTTTCCCGTCGGCGTCACGTTTTGACGCACTGTATAGGGATTAGGGAGAACGGGTTAGGGTTAGATGGGAGTGAGAAGGTATTGCTGAAATCACACAGCAAGTACATTTTAAACTCAAAAATCAGATGGAAAGGGGCACGGTGGCTTAGTGGTTAGCACGTTCGCCTCACACCGCCAGGGTCCAGGTTCGATTCCCGTCTCGGCCATGTGTGTGTGGAGTTTGCATGTTCTCCCCGTGTCTCCCGGGTTTTTTTCTCCGGGTTCTTCAGTTTCCTCACGGTCCAAAAATATGCACGGTAGGTTAGGGTTATGAATGTGTGTGTGTGTATGTGTGTGTGCCCTGCGATGGGTTGGCATTGCATCCAGGGTGTATCCTGCCTTAATGCCCATAGACGCCTGAGATAGGCAAAGACTCCCCGTGACCCGAGGGAAGATCGGATAAGCGGTAGAAGATGAATGAATGAATGAATGAATGAAATCAGACGGAGAGCAAGAGAAATATGACTCGGGGGCCGCCAGTTGACTAGTCCTGCCAAAATTAATTTATTGTAGCCTATTGTTTATTATTCCTACTTTTCATAGTCTTGATCTCTCGATCCATTGTCTTGATCAGACAATGGGCTGCAGTCCGCTTACCTAGCACACACAGACTCTGGTTCAGTGTTCTGTACAAGTCGATGGGAAACCCTGCACGTTGAAAAATGGGGTACACATTGGGGTACACAAAAGTGATATATATATATATATTATTGCATAATTGTATTTAAAATATATATCATGTAAGTTCTTCTGCTATTATTGAATTAATAGTAAAGCCGGAATCAAGTCTTCCTTTTCATTATCATTTAATTATCTGTCAGATTAACTCAATCAGATCTATTGATGTAGATTTGCACTAACTTTTCTTGATCGTCAGTTACAAACAGGAATAGTACATGGAAAACACAGATGAGAGAATTGATTACATGCAGTGAATCACCCGAGGTCAGAGAGACAAACTAGACATGGGACATTTCCTGAAGAAAATGTGAGTGATGCATGCTGATGCAAACTGCAGCCTGGTCCATTTAATAATTAGCATTGACTTCGAAATGCTAGCTTATTTAAAGAGACGAGTGTTAAGACACCAAAAACGCCCATTTTGGGTGTTTTTTTGGGAGGGGGCGGGGCCAGTGACACATGTGACATCATCAAATTATCCAGCGTCCGACTCCCGTCAATGTGCAGAGCATTTAGACATGTCACATGACCCTATGTCCGAGTTTCGCCGTTTTGCAGATTTTTCACGTTGCGTGTGACGCCATGCGGCAGTTATATGTTCACAACCTACTCCATCTCACCTACGAGTGGATATGACAAATGTGAATTTTGGGCGAATACGGAGCCGAACAGCGGAGCGCCAGATTTCCCCATTCGTTCTCTATGGGGCCGGAATGTTGCGGATTTCCCGAAATTCCAAACAGGTGTGGGATTCGGTAGGTATATGATCTTGATCCACTCCGGACCCCCTATGAGGGGGTTTGCCATACATGCATGTCAGACGCTAACAGGCCGAGCTGTGAGGTTCGAAAGTTCGGCCCTATTCATTTTCTATTGGAAAAAAAATACCACTTTTTGACCCCGGGTTTGGAATCCTAAGTAACAGCACACCTCACACCATCGGGCCGCACGATATGAGCTATGATTCGTAATGATCGGACAAAAAAACGCGGGACGAGTTACGCACCGAAAATTTGACCGAAGCCAGAGAGATTATAATAGTGATGCTTTTGCACACGTCACTAAATAGAAGAAAAACACCTCCTGACCAATCAAATTCATGGACTGAAAAAAATATATAAAATCAAATATCTCTCAACAGTCTGACAATGAAACTATTAAGAAAAAGCCACATGTGGTAAGATTCATGAGAGAAAAAGACACACACACACACACACACAGTTCAGCAGATAAGCAGCTGTGTACGTGATTTCTAATTTATTGCAAGTGTTCTTGTCTAGTTGCAACGTCCTACTACCGTTTTCCTCTGAACAGTAAACATTCTAAACAAGAAAGATTAAATCCTTATGGGAAGATGGATAGATGGATGGATGGATGGATGGATGGATGCTCCTGTGTGTAAGTATACTAAAATGATATTTTCACCAGTATATTGCCATTTATGTCCGTTCTTCGTTGTTTGCATGTTTGCATAGTGCTGCATGGATAACTAACTTTTCCTGTTTATCGTGCCTTTTCCATGGTTTTCCACATTTTTATATATATATATATATATATATATATATATATATATATATATATATATATATATATATATATATATATATATATATATATATATATATATATATATCATTCATTCATCTTCCACCACTTTATCCGATCTTCCCTCGGGTCACGGGGAGTCTGTGTCTATCTCAGGCGTCTATGGTCTATGGAATGCCAATCCATCGCAGGACACACACACACACACACACACACACACACACACACACACCACACACACTCGCGCACATTCATACACTAGGGACAATTTTCCAAGGTGCCTTGAAACAAGCAACATTCACTTATAATTAGTTACAATTTACTAAAATCAAGCAAAAAACCTGCCAGTGAGGAAAGCAAAATTAACTTAAGAATTCTTGAAACTAGAATTAATGTCTAATTGGTAATAAATTCTACTATATCCTGTAACCAGATCAACAAAAGCCCACTTTCAAGCTTTCTATAACCACTTAAGTCAGATTGGTGATGGGATTTGAACCTACGATCGCGTAGTCCAGAGGCCAATACTTTAACCACTGAGCTAACACTGCCCTTCTAGGTTGTATAAACGCAAATTCTTGCTATAAGGCTTTTCCAGGGTAATATACGTTTTTTTAAATGAGCACAACATTCTACTTGAACATTGACTTTATTCTTGCACTTTAAACCTGTCACTTGTTTCTAGTGAAACTTTGCTCAAAAGGAGTTTACATTTACTTATCCACACTGAACAAGTACAATTTTCCTAGTTTAAGATTTGTAGTCTAATGTGATTTTTAAGACCTTTTTATCTTTAATGGCACGACATATTTTCTAGAAATAAGCTTTTTTTTTATTTCCTTCCTTAGCTTTCATTTTTTTGCAGTGTACTTGGGCTCGTCCTCACTCATGTGATTCACTGATAAGTGTCTGAGTTTTACAGCCCTTACATATTCCCATATATATATATATATATATATATATATATATATATATATATATATATATATATATATATATATATATATATATATAGATATATATATATATATATATATATATATACGGTCACGGGGGAGCCTGTGCCTATCTCAGGCATCTATGGGCATTAAGGCAGGATACACCCTGGATGGAATGCCAACCCATCGCAGGGCACACACACACACACATCACACACACATACACTAGGGACAATTTTTTTTCCAAGGTGCCAATCAACCTACCGTGCATGTTTTTGGACCGGGGAGGAGGAAACAACTGGAGAACCCGGAGAAAAACAAAAAAACCCCTGAGGCACGGGGAGAACATGCAAACTCCACACACACACATGACCGAGACGGGAATCAAACCCGGACCCTGGCGGTGTGAGGCTAACTTGCTAACCAATAAGCCACCATGCCCCATGCCCCATATATATATATATATATATATATATATATATATATATATATATATATATATATATATATATATATCAGCATCTTAGCATCTTATACTACCCTCTTTAGAATACTGAATGTACTCCATCCAAGTATAAGCGGCTCTGAAAGTGTCTCTCCCAGACTGTCAGCCGAGACATGAAAAAGGTGTTAACGAACAGAACAGTGTCCCTATCGTGTTGCCTTCATTATCACTTGGACATCTGTGAACTGACTGAGATTGTCTAAGGATTTAAAAAAAAAAAAAAATCCTGAAGCGAGTGCACTGTGCACCTTGAAAAACAGTTCCCAAGTTCCCCCTAAGCAGTGGATAATCTTTGCTCAGCTTCTCCAACTGCATTTATTACCGCTGTTGAGCTCGCTGTGGGTCAATACATGAAACTTCCTCTCAGGCACTGTAGACGTCATGCTGTCTTATCAGAAAAATGCCAACTCTTAAGAACAGAATTCATGTGTTCCGTATGTAATGATCCCCATTATTCCTCTAAAGGCTCTTTACTTGGATATGTTATTGAGCTTCACATAGCTGACACTGCGACTATGCAGCATTTAATCAAAGGACATGAGAGTCTGAAGACATTAATTAATATGTATGTATCCTGTTGCCCACATCTCAGGAGAAAAATCTAAATCAACCACCAAGCAGATTGCTTGCGACTGAAAGGTAATACTGCCACCTAGTGGTTGTTATACAAACTTTTTTTTAACTTTTTCAATTTGACCACTGACGTATTACTACTGATCATAACCCTAAAGATCAGTAGTAATAGGTCAGTGGTCAAATTGAAAAAGTTTAGGCCCTAAAAGTTTGTTTAGGGCCTAAACCAACTCTGCCCCTGACTCTAACACTTCAACCCCAAGATCCCAACAATATGAAGAAAGTATATCACTGTTCTGTGATGCATATTCATGCATTTTCATGAAACCTACAACATATATATATATATATATATATATATATATATATATATATATATATATATATATATATATATATATATATATAACATATACGTATTTTCGGCAAAACTATTGTTTTATGTTTTTGATTGCTTATATATTTAAGGTACACACCTACATACAGTACACATGAATCTGAGAATCTGAGGCTATCATGGCCATAGAATTACCCAAACTACGGGAAAGAGAGAGAGAGAGAGAGAGAGAGAGAGAGGAAAGAAGGAAGGAAAAGAAGGGAAGAAATGAAGGCTAATTTGACACCCGAATGGTTAAAGGAATAAATATAGAAAGGAGAACAAGTTAATAGTAAAGCCAGATTGAAAGGAAGGACAGAAGACAAGGCAGACTTCCCTGTGAACACCATTTAGTGTTTGGCTTTAGATGAAGACCCGTGTTTAAGTCTTTGTTTAATGTATGTTAAAAGTAGTAAATAAATAAATAAAAAATTGAGTCCTGGGTGTCGGTGATAAAGTCCAGCTAGCGTAGTTGGCTACCAGAAGTGCTTAGAACTGCTTCTGAGTAAAATAAGTATTAACTGCCCTTTGTGGCCCTTGAGCAAGGCTCCTGACCTGCAACTTCTCAGTTGTAAGTCGCTCTGGATAAGGGTGTCTGCTCCAGCCATTAGGCATGCACGGTTAAAATGTATCTTTGTTTTTACCCTTGGTTATTTATTTAACGACAACAAAAAATGTCTTTTCACGATTAATTATCGTGCAGTACCACCGAGAACCCATAGGGGGCACCGTGTGTAGACACATATTATAGAGAGCTCCAGTATATCGAGACGTAGAAAAGTGATAGGGCTTCTGCTTGAATTATGCCACAGTCCTTCCACTAGAGGGAGCTCTCTGGATAAGTCGGGATCTTAAGACTCTCAATGAATCTCTGACGATTCCGACGAATCATCGAGGACTCGCATAGAAGTACCATACAGGAGGTTTCACCATTCAACATAATCATTCAACATAATTTCTAAAAACAACTTTGATTAACTAATGGTTTAATTAAATGCAATGTTCATACATGTTGTTGTTAGAAGCAAGATAACAAGTGATCCGAGTAAATGAAGAGAAGCATTCGTGAATCCCGAGTCATATAAAGACTAATTTCTATTACAAATGAATCACTTGGATAAATCTAATCTAGTCCTGTATGATGCTGAATAAAAGAGTGACGCATCACACACTACATAATGACGTCTAGGAACAATGTCTATGAGCTTAATTGCAGGGCTTGAATGCAGGGATTATGCTATATCTACAGCCACAGTGTCCCGACAAATATTGGTAAATATAAACAAAGAAGACTGGTATTCACAAACTAGAATTTTAAAATACCTACATCATCACAAGCTGTTTGGACTTAAGAAAAACACCTCTCGTCTAAAATCGATCTCAAATTCAGTTATTCTACGAGTGGAATTTCAAATGGGACCATGTTCTATGGTCAGGCTTTTTTGTGTGTGTGTGTGTGTGTGTGTGTTTTGAGCTGGTTAATTATGGTAGCATTGTTGGTGTATAATTTTGGGGCTGTTTTTCTGCCGAGGACCAGCTCACATATCAGATCTAATGGACACTTGACTGTCTCTTCCAGAATGGACATCCATTCATTCATTCATTAATCTTCTACCGCTATATCCGATTTTCCCTCGGGTCACTGTGCCTATCTCAGGCGTTTATGGGCATTAAGGCAGGATACACCCTGGATGGAATACCAACCAATCGAAGGGCACACACTCACACTAGGGACAATTTTCCAAGGTGCCAATCAACCTACCGTGCATATTTTTGGACCGGGGGGAAACCAGTGAACCCGGGGAAAAAAACCCTGAGGCACGGGGAGAACATGCAAACTCCACACACACATGGGCGAGACGGGATTCGAACCCGGACCCTGGCGGTGTGAGGCGAACGTGCTAACCACTAAGCCACCGTGCCCCTGGGACATCCAGTAGGACTATAATCTACAATGGTTTACAAACAATAAACAACCAAAGACCTACTTTTCCACGTGGGAGTGTGTGTTTGTATTATTTCATAAAGAATAAATATGACACATCTTTACATATCAATATATGTTTTGTACGAAATCGATTGATTTCAAATCCTGTACTAAAGCACACTTTTTTTTTTCAAAATAATTTCTTTATTCAAAACCTTGTAATCAATTTTAAAAGAAGCGTAAAAATTACTCAAAAAAAAGGAAGAAAATGCAAAACTGTCACACACGTGCATTCCGTAAGGGAAAATCCACTTTTACACCAGTGGGCTGAGGTGAGAGACTCTGAGCTGTGGAGGCTCATCGGCATCAAAATGAGCAGAAAGCAGAGGACCTTTAGACTGGCGCGTCACTGATGAATCGGCATTTTTTCCACTGATGAAGAACAAAAAGCCATGAGGTCTCCCGATATCAATACACCGGATCGCTCCGATCTTTGTAAACACGCACCTGCAGTTGTGAGCTCTCTTGTAGCAGAAGAAGAAATAGACAACGCCAGCCGCGAGAAGTAAGGCGAGGAGAAAAAGTCCCATCAGCACTCCAGCGACCACTGCTGCACTGCTGCCATCTGTCAAACAGCAAAGAACTCATGGAGCAACCAGAACTTTAATACGCCTTCCCCGATTATACTGTGACTCACGTGCCACGTTCACAGCGATGCTGCATGCTGCCTCGCCCAGATCGTTCCAAGCTCTGCATGTGTAGGTTCCAGAAAAGGCAGTAGAAAGGTTGGATAGGAGAAGAGACCCAGAGCGCTGATCTACAACACGGGAAATGATTACAAATCAAAGAAACGCATGCAGCCGCATTAACGTGCTTTAAATCAGATTTATTTTGTATAAGAATAGATTTGATCACATGTTTCAGATGCAATATTTATTCAACGAAACCTAATAGATTAATTTTCACATATTTGTATAGCTATTGGGGGCACGGTGGCTTAGTGGTTAGCACGTTCGCCTCACACCACCAGGATCCAGGTTCGATTCCCGTCTCGGCCATGTATGTGTGGAGTTTGCATGTTCTCCCCGTGCCTCAGGGGGTTTTTCTCGAGGTTCTCCGGTTTCCCCCCGGTCTAAAAACATTCACGGTAGGTTGATTGACACCATGGAAAATTGTCCCTAGTGTATGAATGTGTGTGTGTGTGTGTGTGTGTGTGTGTGTGTGTGTGTGTGTGTGTGTGTGTGTGTGTGTGGGTCAGTGTGTGTGTGTGTGTGTGATGTGTGTGTGTGTGTGTGTGTGTGTCTGTGTGTGTCCTGTGATGGGTTGGCATTCCATCCAGGGTGTATCCTGCCTTAATGCTCATAAATGCCTGAGATAGACACAGACTCCCCGTGACCCGAGGGAAGATCGGATAAAGCGGTAGAAGATGAATGAATGAATGAATGTATGTATATTTTTATAAAGTGTCTAATTATTGATATGAGGAATAACAAGTTTGCACAAGTTTGGGAATCGTAATGCCATAATAATGCTACGACATATAAAAACATATTATATTATTGTCAGGGTTCCAGGAGTCTAAAAACAGTTTGACCTCAATAACCATACGTGGATTCTTTCCGCTTTTCCACTTTTAATTTACTGGAATGTTTCAGTGTTCACAGTAACTCCAGATTATTAATACATAAGATTAATAATTAACCTTGGTAAAATGAGGAGCAGTTTGAAACGGTCAGAATCACGCAGGGTTTTATATTTCAATGAAAAAATAAATAAATAAAATAAATGAATATGGGACACGGTGGCTTAGTGGTTAGCACATTCGCCTCACACCGCCAGGGTCCGGGTTCGATTCCCGTCTCGGCCATGTGTGTGTGGAGTTTGTGCATGTTCTCCCCGTGCCTCAGGGGTTTTTCTCCGGGTTCTCCTGGTTTCCTCCCGGTCCAAAAACATGCACGGTAGGTTGATTGGCACCTTGGAAAATTGTCCCTAGGGTGTGAATGTGTGTGTGTGTGCCCTGCGATGGGTTGGCATTCCATCCAGGGTGTATCCTGCCTTAATGCCCATAGACGCCTGAGATAGGCACAGACTCCCCGTGACCCGAGGGAAGATCGGATAAGATGAATGAATTAATAAATGAATAAACCAACCACAAGAATAATAGCGTTTCCCAACTGGACAGATCGATCTCCCACGGTTTAGACAACAATGGAAAACCAAGACATTGTGCTTTTCCCACTGCATGAATACACCTGTGAAAATATAGATGTTTTGGAGGTCTCTGAATGACCCAGGGATGTTGGCATTCCAAACCCCAGTGTAGAGGAATATTTCACTTGAATCAAGGATTATCCAGGGTTATGAATGCCCCAGGTCTGAAAAGTCCTTATAAAGTGCTACAAGTCCATATAATAATAATAATAATAATAATAATATCCTTTATTGGTCACATATACATTACAGCGCAGTGAAATTCTATTCTTCGTATATCCCAGCTTGATGTTGGTAGTTGGGGTCAGAGCGCAGGGTCAGCCATGATACGGCGCCCCTGGAGCACAGAGGGTTAAGTAGGCTTGCTCAAGGACCCAAGGGCGGCAGCTTGGCCATACCGGGGCTCGAACCTGGATCTTCCAATCAGCAGCCCAGCGCCTTAGAGCACTGAGCTACACCCTCCTTTTTTTTTTTTTTTTTTCCAAGGGTATGGGTACATCAACCCTGGGAATTCATATTAGATAATAAATTCCTAATCCCTGGGTTACCACACTTAGTTGAACTTTAATGACATCAGCAAACATGTTTAGATTAATATAGTTAGCAGGTATAACAGTCTAACATAGCAAATATTTGGCACCAGAGCCGACCCGTGTTTGGCGAGTAACTAGTTACATGTAACTGCGTTACTCATTTAATTAAAAATAAATGTAACATTAATTCTTTACAGTTACTGAGGAAATAAAAAGTGTAATTAAATTACAGCTACTTATGAAAATGTGAAAGATGACAAATTGTGTTACATCCGAACAATTTCATGTCAAATCAGTGTCAAAAATTTCATGTCAAATGTAATCAGTTACTTTACTTTTGTAAAGTAATTGAAAAGTTACACGACGGTACATTTTGAATAGGCTCATTTGTAATCTGTAAACTATTACATTTCCAAAGTAACATTTCCAACACCGGAGCCGGCTTTCATAACCCGCGATCTGGTGCTAACCCCACTACTTAATTACATGTCGTAAAATATTCCTCCGTTCTTGATTGAAAGCAGGGATTAAAAGGACAATAAGCCAAGGGATAAAAGTGTGAAAAGACTTCAGGTCATTTGAAAACCTCTATACACACGCATGCAATGGGGGGAAAAAACATACACAAACCTGGTTAGGATACAGAATTGTTTGAGTTTGTATTAGTTGAGACATGTCATGATGAATTAGCCAGTTGGGAAGTGCTATAGTTCTTGTTTGCTTTGAATGTGAACGGTTATGGAGTTTGTCTAAGGTGCTTTTTTTCTATTTGGTGCTTTTTTTTTTACACTGGGCATGTTTGCTACACTCCAGATTTTTTTGTACACTAGGGATGTGCATATCTCTTTAACTGAGGCCGATGTGATATGATCACTCTGATATGATTTAATGGAAAATATGATGGTTATCATATATTTATTTGTTGCAGTCATTCTCCCAACGAACGATGCAGCTCTACCCATGTCACATGAATCCATCTTTCCATCCTTATTGCACAGGACTACCACAACTACCCCCACCAGACCCCTTGAGAGAATTGCTCACTTGATACTTTTCTTTCTTTCTGTAACGTGTCCCTTCTTATACTTCCTCACATACTGTACCATATATCCCACTGTCTTGAGATCCAACCTTTCACCTGGATAATTCCTTGACACATATAACCCTTCGTGCATTCCGCAAAATCTTTTGTACCTAATTTCTTCTCTTTTGCATTACACACTTTCAAACATTTTGTCCACATGACAATGAAACCATCAACAAATACATTTGCTAATTGGTCCAGTCATCTTTCTGGACCAACGCTATAAGGTCGTACTAGAGCTACGACTTAATGGGTGCTCAAAATATTTCACAAAATATTTAGTCATGACTTTGAAGGCTTAAATAAATACACCAAGCTGTTTAATGTTTGGTGAGCAAACAATTACTGAGCCTTATCATAGACTGAGGGTTGGGCTAGGGCGTGTGAGTGTTGCACTGTTAATCACGGACAATCGTTAGCGGAACTAATGAAAATCTATGTGAGCCAGGGGGAAAAAATACAGTACCTGCTACAATGCTGTTAGGGGGCAGAGGATCTGTGTTTTTCTCACGCTTCCAGGAATAGATAGGTGTAGGAACCCCCTGGGAGCTGTGGCAGGTAAGAGTTGCATCATCCCCCACGTAGGTGTGGCCACTCAGCTCACATACCGGCACGGACGGAGCCACTGAATATCGAACGTAAGGCAAAAGATGAATGTAAATACACAATAATATCATTTTCACTTTTGTGTCCATTCAACCTCCACACTTTTTCAATGACTCCAACATACATACATACTCACATCAGCACACATTCATAGACTTGTTTATTCTCCTACCCAGCACAGTCAGGTTGATAAAACCCTGCCCACTTCCAGACCAGTCGTTTGGATTGGTAACATCACATATATAAAGGCCGCTGTCGCTGGGTTGGACATTGTGGATCTTCACCGAGGCAACACCAGCCACTGGGGGGTTCTGCACTAACGCCATTTTGCTCTCCCAGGAGTCCACCCAATATAGCTTCCCATTGAAGTACAACACCTGGACAAAAATGGGACACAAACTGGAGTTTAATAAGGTTCTGCTCTTGGGTAGAGGTTGTTACAGATGTTTAGAACGAGTTGCTTCCGCACAATCACAGCATAATTTGATTTCAAATTATAACAATAAAAATTGTTTATCCTCACGATCGGTACTTCAGTGTAACGTATTTTAGCGGCCGCTTCATCCCAGCATCATGGACGATCAGATTTACTTTTCTACTTTGGGCCTCACTCAAACATCACGATAAACAACTTGTGACTAGTTTTCTAACACACCAACAGATGGCAGCACATGGCTGCACACACAGTCACAAGGAGCACCAACCTTCAAAACACATCGTCCTGTGCTGTACATCAGGAGCTGCTACGGCATTTGGGAGACGCCCTTATTTATAGCCTAGCCTAGCCTTTTGTCACATATACATTACAGCACAGTGAAATTCTTTCTTCGCATATACAGTTTGTTTGGAAGCCGGCGTCAGTGGTCAGGATCAGCCATGACACGGCGCCTCTGGAGCACAGAGGGTTAAGGGTTCCTTGCTCAAAGAAGATACCGGGGCTCGAACCCCGATCTTCCGATCAGTAGCCCAGCGCCTTAAACCACTGAGCTACACCCTCCCAACTTACAAATGAGAAACTGCGGATTAAGGGCCCTGCTCAAGGGCCCACTAGTAGTAGTTTGGCGGTGGGATTTGAACCTACGATCTTCCCACCCAGAGCTCAATGCCTTGACCCCTGAACTACCACATCCCGAAGTCTGCTATTCTGACCACATGCCCACACTCGCTGCGCCCTGCTTACACACTACACGACAGAAACAACATGATCACACGTCTGCAACCACCCTTCTCCGCAGATTCAGGCTCCTGTAGACTTCCACAAGATAAAGATAGAGCTCAAAACTTTTTGATACCACCTTATATACAAACAAAGAGCTGTTACAGAACATACCCACACACCCCGATACACCGCATGGAGTAAAGTGCTGTAAAATAACGTTTCAAACGTTTTCAAGTTCAATCGCTCACCCTCTGGGCTTGAACAGCAGGAGTACCGGTAGCAGCATAAAGCCACTCCAGAGTAAAGCCCTGCGAAACCTGGGTGCTGTAGGTGCACGAGAGCTCGGCTACTGAACCGGCGTGTGCGAACACCGAGCTCTTCACCAACACCGCATGCCAGGACCGGGCTTCATCTGGACAGAGACAAGCACAAAACCGATGTGAATGTAATAAACAAGCTAGAATATACATTACAGCACGGTGAAATTCTTTCTTCGCATATCCCAGCTTGTTTGAGCGTCAGGGTCAGCCATGATAGAGCACCCCTGGAGCACAGAGGGTTAAGGTCCTTTACCCAAGAGCGGCAGCTTGGTGATGCTGGGGCTCGAACCCCCCGATCAGTACCCCTTAATCACTGAAATACCCACTGAGGTTATAACATGAAATGTGAATGCTTTAAGGTTATTTAGGCAAATGTCAGCTAATAAGGGATGTGCTGTTACCGTACATCTAAATAATCAACTACTGGTTGACGTGAACGTTATTTATTCGTTTCCTGCTACAGCATGTCCACATACGTCATACAGCACTCACGTCCCAGAAATACGCCACCTGATGTATTCTTTTCTTTTTCAAACGCATATAGCAACATTTACAAGTTATAGCAACAAGTTTATAGTTACATTTAATAAATAACAAGTGTTTATGACATATTATAGCAGGTGGATACCGTTGTTCTTTCGCCAGCATATGTATATATTATATTATCTAACATGAACACAGTGTTTGCTACAGAGATATTGGAAAGTACAACTTCCTGGCGGTATATTATGATTTTAAAACATTGAAAAGTGGAGTGAATAACAATGATAATCGTCAGTGGGTGGGATATATTAGGGCTATTAGGCAGCAAGTAAACTTTTTATCCTCAAAGTTGTTGTGCTGGACAGAGAAGAAAATGGGAAAGTGTAATGATTTGATTGTTTGATGTGGACTAACATGTGATGGCTATTTATAGATCATAGATCAGGCTATTTATATACATACTCCACTATATATCACGCAATATATATATATATATATATATATATATATATATATATATATATATATATAAATATATGTATATATATATATAGATATATATATCTATATATATATATATATGTCTATATATGTATATATATATATATATATATATATATATATATATCTATATATATATATATATATATATATATATATATACATATACAACCCCCCTGATCTTCCGATCAGTAGCCCAGCGCCTTAAACCACTGAGCTACACCCTCCCAACTTACAAATGAGCAACTGCGGATTAAGGGCTCTGCTCAAGGGCCCACTAGTAGTAGTTTGGCGGTGGGATACATATATATATATATATATATATATATATATATATATATATATACGTTTGCATATATGTAGTGCTTGGGAAGGTTACTTTGGAAATGTAATAGGTTACAGATTACATATGACCCTATTCAAAATGTAATAAGGAGTGTATCTTTTCAATGACTTTATAAAAGGAAAAGTAACTGATTACATTCGATTACTTTCATTTGTCCACCAGGTGAAGCTACAGCAGAATCAAAAAATTGTTGACGATGGGGTGTCGGGGGTGTTGGGGTGTATGTATACATATATAATATATATATATATATATATGTATATATATATATATAATATATATATATATATATATATATATATATATATATATATATATATAAGTGTAACTATAAACTTCTAAAAGTGAAAATGTTGATATATGAGTTTGAAAAAGAAAAGAAATATCAGGTGGTGTATTTCTGGTATGTGAGTGCTGTGTGATGTATATATACATGCTGTAGCAGGAAAAGAACATTCATTCATTCATTCATCTTCTACCGCTTTATCCGATTATCCGATCTTCCTCGGGTCACGGGGAGCCTGTGCCTATCTCAGGCGTCTATGGGCATTAAGGCAGGATACACCCTGGATGGAATGCCAACCCATCGCAGGGCACACACACACACTCACACACACACACACACACACACACACATTCACACACTAGGGACAATTTTCCAAGGTGCCAATCAACCTACCGTGCATGTTTTTGGACCGGGGGGGAAACCGGAGAACCCGGAGAAAAAAAAACCCCTGAGGCACGGGGAGAACATGCAAACTCCACACACACATTTTGGCCCGAGACGGGAATCGAACCCGGATCCTGGCGGTGTGTGGGGTGGGGGGGTGTCTGGGGGGGAGTGAGGCGAACGTGCTAACCACTATGCCACCGTGCCTCCTAGGAAAAGAACAAATAACGTTATATATACAAATACAAATAATATATATATATATATATATATATATATATATATCCAAAGGTAATAAATTATCACCAAGCTGCCGTTCCTGAGCGGAGACTTAGTTGCTCATTTCGCAACTTTGGGTAAGGATGCCATAAAATAGAGAGGTGTAGCTGTTATGACTAGTGGGATTTATAGCTCAGCTGCAAGTCGCTCTGGATAAGGGTGTCTGCCAAATGGCGTAAATGTAAATAAACGAAAATGTAAAAACAGTATCAATCTTGAAATAGCTTAATAGCTTTGACGTCTGCATATGGACAACTAAACTTAGGTTGCAATACTTACAAAAACATCACAGTGACAAATTCAACATTTATAG
Source organism: Kryptopterus vitreolus (assembly GCA_030449085.1). Lineage (NCBI taxonomy): Eukaryota > Metazoa > Chordata > Actinopteri > Siluriformes > Siluridae > Kryptopterus > Kryptopterus vitreolus. The sequence continues at coordinate 2,255,963 of JACRUU010000026.1, read as the reverse complement.
CACTTAAACAGAAACAAATGCCAACTGACCCAACGCATATTTGTTAATGCTCGAGACCAGAGAGCAGGATAGACATGGATTTGTGCCCGTATTAACGAAGCTTTCAGTAGTTCGCTGAACTGAGAGAATTTTTACTTACCAAAACAATGGATCAAAAGCCAAGAGACAAACAAAGTGCTTGTGTGCGCCATGTCCAATTGTGTTTCTCTCACGCGCAGGTTTCAGTTTAGAGATAACATAGCTCAAACATCCTGCGTACCACTGATTAGTAGTGAATAGGGTTAGTGCTTATGCACAGGGCAAGCAGGAGGAACCACATGCAAATAAAACCAACACTGAACTCGACACAAAACTAATATACTATACCAGGTATGAACAAACGATAATCATGACAATACAATAATCAACAATACAACAGTGCTGTTTAAAAGCCAACAATCATTGAAGGGTTGTTTTGTTTTTTCTACATCGTGCAATCTTTTATTGAAAAAAAGAAAATGTACACAATGTAATGGAGACATTTTTCTCTTTCATCGTCTCTTTGCTTCCGCCATGTGGACACTTATGGAATGAAAGTTCCAATGAACAAACCAGATCACGTATAAGACATTCATACGAGTCAAAAAGAAAGATGTGTTATCTTTACCATCTAATGAACTCCACATTCCTCTGTTTTTGGTTTGAATGAAATCAAGTAGAGAACCAAAGCACCAACTATGAAGTCGGGAGCTTGACGTCGATCTATTAAATATAGCTCAAAAACGAAAAGGAAAGGAAAAAGAAAATTCATTCATGGAATTAAAAAAAAAAACAATTGGAATTGGATTTAAATATTAAAATAAGTAATTCGATGAACAAATCCATTTTTTTGTTCAAGAAACTCATTTAAATTGAGAGATGGCTGTTGGAACTGGGCCGTATCGTGTAGGAACTCCTGAGCGTAAGAAAGAGGCACGAGGTAACATTTGAAATAAAACACAAAACACCGACCTGTTAACAAGAGCGGAAGAAGATCCTTCGATATCTATTTACAGATGGCGCTTTTAAAGCTGATTTTCCGTAAATTTTCTTTACATCAAATTTACATTATCTATGACATGATAGTAATGAGGGGAAAAAAAAGACACGTTAGTAAATAAATAAAAACGTTAATGAGAGCTTTAAAGCATCAAAATATCCTTCAGAGTTTTATCTCATGTTAGTCTACACGCTATCGTTTAGAAATTAGAGTACTAACAATTTACACTGAATAGGAAAGTATTTAAATAGCTTCGCCGAGTCCTGCTTGGTAAAAGCATTTTTGATTCGGCTGGTCTAGACGAGAGATCCGGCCGGTTTCTGACCAGGCACCAAGACAGACAGAGGGCCACAGAGTGGCACGGATGTGGCAAGAACAGGGACGGGGTGCGGAGCCTGCGGCCAAGCGCCATCAGTCCTGAGTGTATAGCCGATGTTCTTTGGCTGCTGAGAGTGATTGGGCATCTTGTTGCCGTTGTATCCCGGAAGCCCATGGAGAGCATTAGTCTCTCCTGGGTATGTATGTGCTCCAGCGGAAGTGATCAGAATGGAGTCACAGTCCCTAGGGGAGTATGGGTAATGGTTGCTAGGCATGTGTTGCAGGTCCTGAGGACCAGGACTGATGACCACGGAGGACAGCGTGCCGTTTTTGGAGACGGTGTCTGCCGCGACGGTGGTGCTCTTGGCCCAGGAAGCACTCTTCGGGGCCTGCGCATCCTCCCTGCGAAGAATCCAAATGCAATACGTTATAACTAACAATGCATCGGCATGTTGGGAGAGAGGAGAGTAGTATTTGGCGCTCACTTGATCTCGTTGGCCACTTCGTCTTCCGTGTCACGCTCCCTCCGGAAAGTGAAGAACAGATACAAGATGAGGGCTACGGACGCCAATAGTGACATGATCATGCATGTTACAATCACCCAGGTGTTGCTGTCTACAAACAAAAATACGCTTCGGTTACAGCGGATTCGTCTCAGATCTTTATCACAGCAAAATGTTAGTACTTACAGGTGGAGACTTCCAAGTTGATGTGGCAGGTGTCGCTCCCGGCTGTGTTGCTGGCCGTGCACACATATTTCCCTGACATGTCCTTGGTCAGGTTGTTCAGCAGCAAGGTGCCAAGCCTCGAATCTGGAAATATATCACAATCCACGCTTATTAAGCTTAACCTTCACTAGATTATATATATATATATATATATATATATATATATATATATATATATATGTGAAGCCCTCATTTGCCATATAAAAAAATATATCATTGGCTAATTGCAACCTTATTTCTCACAATTCAAACTTTTTTTCCTTGACATTATTGATCACAAAAGTCAGCATTGGAAGAATCATGAGAAATAAATAAGGAATTGCAAGGAAAGATATAGAGATACGAGAAGAAAAAAAAGCAACAAAAAAAAACAACAAAAAAAAACATTGAACAGGCAAGAAATAAGTCAAAATATAGAGAAATAAAGTTGCGAATAAGGTGAAAAAGGTTTCGCATAAATTAACAATCGAACTAAAATATAGCTAGTAGATCTAAACACCACTTTTAACTAGGGTTGGGAATTGAAAATGGATCCTCGATTCTGGAACTGGATATTTAAGATTAAGAATTGGATACTAAATTAAAAATTCGATTCCTCTTATCGATTCCTGGGTGCATTTTTTTTAATAACCTGCCAATCTTCCAGGACCTTTCAAACATCCAATCTGCCAGGACCTTATGTGGTATCTGTTTACAAGATGGACAGAAAGGAAGCGCTTAAAACTATAGATACAATTTGTAAAAAAAAAAACAAAGACAAAGCTAAGTCTAATTATTGTAATAAACTAATATGTTGCAAGCACGGTGTCACGCCCAGCACGACTAAGCATCAGCAGACGGATCACCGTTTGGAATCGAAACTGGGAATCGGAATCGATAACATTAAAACGATACCCAACCCTACTTTCAACGCCTCACTTTTCTGCTTGACTAGGCTAAAAGGAAGTGCATTAAAGCTGCATTAAAGCTAGCAGGGCAGGGTTTGGTGTTTGCTAAAAGGGATTATGGAATAACATTCACTATGTGCCCTGAAATTGACGGCCCAGAGTAGCGCCCTACACGTTCAAATAAGCTCAAACTGTGGCTTAGTGTAAACCGAACAGGATAGATCAAAGGATGTCAGTGATCACTGTTTAATTATCTACACACTTACATACAGAGTCACACACACGTGCATATATTTCTGCTGCCCATTATAGTGTGCACATGCCTCGACACACAATAAGATAAAGGGTTCTCTTCTACTTTATTTCAGCACAATCACTTTAGTTGGTACGTTCTGCTATGCCACTTTATTAGGAACATGTAATGTAGGTCATGTAATTCGTGCAATAATCCAGTTAACGACTCACGTGGTACCAGGACAGTACACTGTAATAATCCTGAACATAAATGATTACGAGTTGGAGTCAGAACAGGCAATCATTGAATATCATGGCTTGTTAAAGATACAGAGTTCATAAACTCAGAGCAGAAAAACGCAGTTCTGTGGGTGAAAATGGCTTGTCAGGTTTGGTCGTGGGGGGGGGGGGGTTGGGGAAGATATAGGCTTCAGTGGTAGATGACGTACACAAACCATGTACTTTAGTTAAAGTAGAGTACACTCTGTAAAAACATTACACCAGTGAATAAATTTGAGTAAAATTACAAAAGTATTCACCTTATACACTTTCATTCATTCAGTCATCTTCTACTGCTATATCCGATCTTCCCTTGGTTCACGAGGAGTCTGTGCCTATTTCAGGAGTCTATGGGCATTAAGGCAGGATACACACTGGATGGAATGCCAACCCATCGCAGGACACACACTCACATTCACACACTAGGGACAATTTTCCAAGGTGCCAATCAACCTACCGTGCATGTTTTTGGACTGGGGAGGAAACTGGAGAACCTGGAGAAAAACCCCCATGATGCACAGGGAGAACATGCAAACTCCACACACACATGGCCGAGACGGGAATCGAACCCGGACCCTGGCGGTGTGAGGCGAACGTGCTAACCACTAAACCCTTATACACAAAAAAAAAACGGTATTCCTATTATAAATTTATTAAAAGACTCTCGTCTCTATTTGTGTGAATATTACACCAATCTTTTAATAAATGATATTAATGAGTCAATAGATTTTAACTACTGCAATGGCACCAGGTGTTGTGGAGAGCTGGAGTTACTTTCTTTCATTATTTATCGCTCTCAAAATGTTCTCCTTGTTATTGAATTGATGCTGGTATAATCTGTCAATCAAAGCAAGTGTGAAACCGAGCGCACTCTACACTGATTTGCAGTGTGACTGACCAGTTTTTAACCCCTAAATCAAAATAAATACAAAAGGAACAAGGACAATTCCACCCACTGAACTGCTGCTCCATGAATATTTCACTGCGTCCTGTGTGTAAACTACAGGGACTCTTGTACATGAGCAGTTTCTGAAAACCCTCATTAAGCAGACTGTCTTCTGGAACCAACAACCACGTCCCTGACCATGTCGAAGCCGCTGTGACCTCACTTCCCCCTGTTCTGGTGTTTCATGTTTGAACGTTCCTAATAAAGTGGTCGGCGAGTTTATCACGTCATGCTATAAATCGATTTCCTGATCTACTTCCTTACCCAGGTAGCCAAGCACCATCATAGGCTGAGGGCATGACTTCAACTCTGAGAGAGCAGTGAAGAAAAATGAAAGGGATGAGAGTTTGGCCAAGTATGGGTGTATGAGGGAAACAAAGGAAATAAAATATTGGTGTGGAAAAAAAAAAAAAATATATATATATATATAATATAAAAAAAATATATATAAATATAAATAATAAAATAAAATAAATTAATAAAACAGATTTACTTTTCACTTTTGTTTTATAAATTATAATTAAGGCTACCACTTTTGTATGATACATGCAGAAGAAGAATAGAATAGCCTTTATTGGTCATATATACATTACACCACAGTGAAATTCGTTTCTTCGCATATCCCATAGCTTGTTGTTGATAGCTGGGGTCAGAGCGAGGGTCAGCCATGACACGGCGCCCCTGGAGCACAGAGGTTTAAGGGTCTTGCTCAAAGACACAAGGGCGGCAGCTTAGCGATACCGTGGCTCAAACCCCGATCTTCCGATCAGTAACCCAGCGCAGATCAGTAACCACTAAGCTACCGCCTCCCGCATATGCATAGGAAATAAAAGCAAATGTGATCCTGCGATAATTATAAAACATCTAATTGACTTACTATGCATTGGAGGAAAGTAGATCTCAGAGACAGGAGCAGTCCTGGTCCACTGGTACTGAGGAACAGGTTTGCCAAAGCGGGACATACAGCTCAGTGTCACGGCCCCTCCCAGCACAGGCTTCCCAGTCACCGAGCACACTGGAGTGGAAGGAGGAACTGGAAAAATAGACAAACCACAAACCCGTATTAAACATTCTGATAAAAAAGTGACTGAATTGTTTTTTGGCAGCATCAGAATTCCGAATATAGACATATAAGCACTCCGTCTGCTGCCCGGGATACAGTACATGTGTGAATAATGAACGGATCGGAAAATGCGAGAGTTAAGTGCATTTCGACTCCCTATTTCAGAAGAGTGCATCGAGTCAGTTCGTATTCATATATCTTCATGAACATAAGAAACAGCAGGTCGTTTAAAAATCTCTATCATTATTTCGTAATGAAAAAGCAAAACTAAACCCGTCACACAAGCGCAGCGGATGCTCAAAAACAAAGTCAAGTAATGCGAAAAATAAACAGAGATTATTCCGTGTCTATAATATTGACAGAATGCAAAGTGGCTACGATGAATGCACAGTGATATAATAACCTCCATATAAGCATAATAAGGGTGCTCGTGGAGATTTGTGCTTATTCACAAGGAGTGGGTGACCCGTGCGGCAGTCAGCATTCATATTCAGATCAAGGGGGTGCAATAAGTTTAAGGTCAAAACCTTTATCGTACGCCACTTAAGTGCTTTTATTCTAACCCTAATATGTAAAGCATATCTTCATGGAGCTGGCTTCTGGGAATTGTCACGTTCGTTGTCACGAACCAAAAATATGCCCCGCCCATATCCTGCGTTAAGACACTTTGGCTGTGATTATTGGTTTGTAGTTTTTCCAATTCAGATTAATTACATCTCAAAACACTTCACAAAAAGTGTAAGAAAAAATCTATCATACAGAAAGTATTCAAAAATATAATGTTTTTGGCCATGTGCATCAGCCTCGGTGCGTCTCTACTTCAAATACTGATTGTTTTTAAAAATCAGTGTTTCTGAATGCCTGTGCATATTCCTAACATTAATCAGGTGGGGAACGTCGGGGCTTAATGGTTAAGGCTTTGAACACTGGACCCAAAGATCGTGAGTCTCAATCCCGGTAACACCAAGCTACCACTCTTGGGACGAGAGCGTCTGGGAAATGGCGTAAACTAGTACTAGTACTTTATTTGAATCATGATGCTGACTCGAGGTGGAGCTGAGAATCAGCCAATATTATTGAACCTCAAAATAAATGATGGACCTTTAACATTGAGCCGCAGCGCCCCAGTGAGACCCGAGGCCCCAGGAATGATGACGTTGCAGAGGTAAGTCCCCGAGTCGGACTCCTGTGTATCGTTGATGTAGATGGAGAGGTTGGCTGAGGGCATGGGGACAGCGAAGCCAACACGGTTATTGAATTCAGAACTTCCAATCCCGATCTTGCCTGAGGAATACGAGATGATCTACAATAAAAAAAATTACAAAAAAAAATCATTCAATTGTCAGTGACTGCGTTCAAAATTACAACAATATAAATTACATTACATAATATATGTGCACCCCCAGCTGTGCAGACGGCGTCCCTGCTCGCTCGCGCCGGCGTTCCTCTCCGATCCCCGCCTCTGCCAACCCCAAGCCCACGTGCCTCCCCCCCACCAGCCTCTACAAGTCGCGCATGGAGATATGGGGCACTGTGGCTAGCACGTTCGCCTCACACCTCCGGGGTCGGGGTTCGATTCCCGTCTCTGCCAAGTGTGTGTGGAGTTTGTGCATGTTCTCCCCGTGGCTCGGGGGTCTTTTCTCCGGGTTCTCCGGTTTCCTCCCGGTCCAAAAACATGCACGGTAGATTGATTGGCTCCTTGTAAAATTGTCCCTAGTGTATGAATCTGTGTGTGCCCTGCGATGGGTTGGCATTCCATCCAGGGTGTATCCTGCCTTAATGCCCATAGACTCCTGAGATAGGCACAGACTCCCCGTGACCCGAGGGAAGATCGGATAAAGCGGTAGAAGATGAATGAATGAATATATGTGCTACGAAGGGAAATGATTGACCTGTTGTAAGTCATTATATTGTTGGGCAACCTTATAGCTGTGTGTTGCATCAATACAACAGGAAAATGTGCAGTGTAATCAGTATATAATTGTTTTATGCCAGGCTCTTTGGTATCTATATATATATACAGCTCCGCCCTCCACTCAACGTGCTGGCACAATATATATATATATATATATATATATATATATATATATATATATATATATATATATATATATATATATATCATATCTATATATACCAATTTTTATATCCATGTATATATAATATAATGCTTTATCCACCAATCAGACAACACCAGTGCGGCATGTTTTTCTTCTGTAGCTCCAAGCTTGTCCGACAAAGATTAAACGCTCTGAAACTCGTCAGATGACCCAGCACTGACCTATTTTAAACCGCAAAAACATCTGTGGCTGCGTCCAAAAATACACGACGCGTTCGAGACGCCGCCGAACTAATTACAATGTGGAGAAACCCGTATACTTTCGCTGCCAGCACATGCCACTCACTTGTGTGGTGCTGCCGGCAATGAAGTTCCAGATGACTGTATTTTTCTCGACGTCGGATGTGGGCGTGTACGAGGCCTCAAGAACCACCATTTGGCCGCTGACTGCTTCCACCTCCTTCCTGCGCATCTCAACTCTCTGGGATTCACCTGCAATGGAGAGAAATTAGTTTAGTAGCTTATGTGACCGTGTGGGCATCTTGCTAGGGATCAACCGCAGCATCAAATGTTGGTGTTCGATTGCTGTCTCGGCCATGTGTGTGTGGAGTTTGCATGTTCTCCCCGTGTCTCAGGGGGTTTTTCTCCGGATTCTCCGGTTTCCTCCCCGGTCCAAAAACATGCACGGTAGGTTGATTGGCACCTTGGAAAATTGTCCCTAGTGTGTGAATGTGTGTGTGCCCTTGTGTGGGTTGGAATTCCATCCAGGGTGTATCCTGCTTTAATGCCCGTAGACGCCTGAGATAGGCACAGACTCCCCGTGACCCGAGGGAAGATCGGATATAGCGGTAGAAGATGAATGAATGAATGAAGGCTTGGAAAATGGCATCTGATTGCCATCAAATACAAATCATCAAAATCAGGGGTGTGAGACTCATTATCACCGTGGGCCACATCAGCATTATGGTTTCATAGGGCCGGTTGTAACTATAAGACAGTATATACTCTATGATGGGCGACGCCGCCTCATAACACAAAAGACGTAGACATGAATTTTCGCCTTTTGTCTTCTATCTGCATAAATTTTTCGCTTCCTGGACATTCTGGGACATACCATTTTGGTAAACGCTGATGTGGGATACGCTGCACTCTAGTGGCGGGATGCCGTCACTTCGCGGGTAACAGACGCATGCATTGTGGGAGATGTAGTTTATTGTCAATGTGAGCTTTAAAGCATCTTAATAATTTGATTTAAATCCTAAGAACCATTCTGCTAACAAGAATGAATCTTGAAAAATGAAAAAAAAAAAAACAAAAACAAATTATATACATGTCAATTTTCCCATTTTTCTTCTCAGGAGACGCTAGTAAAGACAAATACAGTTTCCCCCAAGCACGATATAAAGTAGGAAATTATGAAATCACTCTGGGCAAATGTAAACACGGAAATGCCGATTTACAGAGAGTATATATTCTCCTGTGCTGGGAAGTTCAAGATGGATTCATCTTATCCCTGCAGTCACTATCCTCATGATCAGCCACCATGGAAACGTCTCAAACACAACCAGTACCAGAAGAAGTGCGTTTCCTTCCTCTGTTCCAACCAAAGAAGAGCGATATCGGTTAAATCAGTGCTCTGATCTCATCTTTTAATCTTTAAGTGTAGACACTGTAAATTCTTGTTCACTGTGAAAACTCCTGATGGCACTTTTTTTTCCCTGATATTCTCCGCTCTAATCGTGAAACAATCGGATTTTTTAAGCCTCGGCTGAAAGAGTACAAAAGGGGGCACGGTGGCTTAGTGGTTAGGGTCTGGGTTCGATTCCCGTCTCGGCCATGTGTGTGTGGAGTTTGCATGTTCTCCCCGTGCCTCAGGGTTTTTTTTCTCCGGGTTCTCTGGTTTTCCCCCCGGTCCAAAAACATGCACGGTAGGTTGATTGGCACCTTGGAAAATTGTCCCTAGTGTGTGTGTGTGTGTGTGCCCTGCAATGGGTTGGCATTCCATCCAGGGTGTATCCTGCCTTAATGCCCATAGACGCCTGAGATAGACACAGACTCCCCGTGACCCGAGGGAAGATCGGATAAAGCGGTAGAAAATGAATGAATGAATGAAAGAGTACAAGCCCGTGATGATGTCATGCATCATGCTTCGTCGACATTCGCTGTCGCTTCGCTGTTTCAGTGCGGTAATGCAAGACGCAGGCGATTGTCGAACAAAAAAAAGCAAAGGAATACAAGAAAACCTGATAGAAATGCAGATTTATAATCAACCTCCAGGCTGTTTACATAAACAAAAATACGGTATCAATTCTAAGGCAAGGTGTCAATTTGCACACAAAATATATTTCCATTATTTATACTGTTAGCTCATTCATGGAGACGTGCCCAATGAAAGAAAGAAGGAAAAAAGAGACGAGGAATAAAAGCCTGCACATCATTTTGTGTGTGTGTGTGTGTGTGTGTGTATGTGTGTGTGTGAACTTCAAAAAGAAGGCAAAGAAAAAAGACCTTTATACGAGGCGCTTGCATCCTGGAATTTCGTCACCATGAAATATTGGGATATATGGAGATGATATAAAGAGGGATGAGAGGCTAATGGGTCATCATGTATTTATTTATTTATTTTAAATGTTTTTAAAAATAGCCATTCATGCATTGACGTCTTGGTGGAAATTTGATTCAAATGAAATAAATTGTCAATTCTTCTTACCAAACACGCCTCTCTAACCCCCATTTCTCAAACACCATGGAGGTACAGTTTCTACTCATTCAGGCACAAGCATATTACAATAGTATACTCAGGTACTGCTGTAGGATTAACGTGTGACGAGGCCTGTGGTGCTTTCCAGCTCATAACATTTACACACAAATGTCCAGAGGCCACCAATATCTATCGATCTTGATTTCTGGAGTAATAATTCAGATCATGGAACTTGTCTTTAGGGTTCAAATGAAAAATAAAACCTGGAGTTTGTTTTTAATCTTAAATGTCTAACTTCTCCTTCCGTAGAAGATCTCTATAAGCTGGGATTTGTCTTGCAATCTCTTTTTCCCCCCACACTTGCTGTTTATCTCCCCGTCCCACACACACACACACACTCCAGCATCATTATGTCACTGCACGTATTTTATTAAATCAAGGACAATCTGACCTAATCCCGGGACCATCTGTGTCACTGATAACAGACCAAGTCCAAGTGTTACAAAAGAAAAGCATGTCTTGATTTACTAGTGTCGTAGATTTCCTGTGAATTTTAAGGTAGAATACAATTTCTGCCAGGTAAAATAAGAAAGTGAGAAATGCAACAAACAGTTCTACTATTCCAAATGATCCTTAAGTGCTTTAAAAGAAACCCTCAAAGCATATTCAATTATAGGCTGCATTTTGAGTAGGCAGCCGAGTGAGGGCAGTAGCGTCCTGTCCACCAGTAATCACTAGGTTTAACAGTAGAGGGGAAAAAGTCAGAGATCTTGTAAGTGGAAGGCACATAAGCAAACTGCGGTCAATTCCTACACCCTTCACCTGATTTGGATGGAATTAGCCTCAAATTAAAGCTGAAATTCATTGTGGTGAAGCCAGAAAGGCAAGAGTTGTATCGGTGTCCCAATATTTACGGCCCTGACTGCATGTTCGGTGGTCATTGTCCTGCTGCAGAATACATTTTGGTCCAATCCGACGCCTCCCTAATGACACTCCATAAAGGAGAAGTATCTGCCTGTTACTCCGGTTAAAATATCCGACACCATTTGCAGAAACGCAGCAGCAAACATGCAAGGAGCTGTCGTTTTCATTCTTTTTAAGAAATGCATCATCAATTATGCAGCAAAATTGTTCGGCCGAGATCTGCACGTGTTAATTGTTGTGAGAGCAGCGATTGAGTTTGGAGAATTGTGTCCATGAAAAGCACTGTAAAAAAGGACAAAAGCAATTCTAGTGCTCGGGGGGGGGGGGGGGGGGGGGGGGGGGTGGGTGGGGGGGGGGGGGGGGGGGGGTGGGGGGGTTTTTTTTTTTTTTTTTAATGTTTTTTTTTGTTAGGTTTTTCAGGCTTTTACCAATTTGGGTCATGCCGGGGGGGTGGATAAAGGCTTTTACCAAATGCCTGGATAAAAGCCTGAGGCAAGAAAAAAAACAACAACAACAAGGCCTTACGATCACCAGGAGTCCACTCTCATTATCCAGAGGGTCACTGTCTTCAAAAATAATCTTCTCTCTCGCTTGGGCCCAGATATAAAGCTTTAGAAGAGCCAATCGGCCTTGCTCTGAGCTAGCCCTTAAAATAACCGCTAATCTTGTGTGAGCGAAAGTGGCGGCAACACATCAGAAACCACTTTATGGCGAGCGGACGTAACCGGCAGGTCCCCGGACTCCACTGTTCGATGTTAAACGGCGGGATTACTCCGTGTTCTTGGGGAGCGATAGATAAGAAGGTCAGGCGGGTCAGAAAAGGGTTTCGTAGCAGAAGACGTGATTTGTGTCCTGGGTTTTAACGTTAAGCTCTCCGTCACATGGTGCTGCGATAGAAAACACCATCAGGAGGCTGCTTTGGAACAGGATTACGTTACTGACATTAGCTTTCTTCCCGTGACTGCTTGAAGTGATTTCCAAAGAGTGCTGGCTCACATCGTCCAAATCCCCACTTAGACTTTAGGGGCATTTATATTGACTCTTCATGCACGTGTGGAGAATCGCGTCAACTCCCTCTCTCTAACTCTATCTAACTAATCAATAAAAAAGAATGAATAATTATTAACCATTCCAACGATGCTTTCAGCAGTACGACATGATCAAGCATCATATTTAAAAAAAAACAACGAATCAATGGATTATTTATAATGATTATAAAAATTCATTCATTCATCTTCTACCGCTATATCCAATCTTCTCGGGTCACGGGGAGCCTGTGCCTATCTCAGGTGTCTATGGGCATTAAGGCAGGATACACCCTGGACGGAATGCCAACCCATCGCAGGGCACACACACTCACATTCACACACACATTCATACATTGCATTAAAACCCTAAGCAAATCTTCATCTGTTTTTACAGCGTTAAATGGTTTATATGCATCACTTAAGATAGCTGCAAAAAAAAAATGAAAATCAATACTTCATCTTGCACGGCTTTCAGAGAATATTCCACGACTTCATGTGAGGCTGAATGCATCAGTCATGTGGAAAACGACAGGTCTGAGAGTCTCTCAATCTTATCTTGAGGATAGAAAACGATGCCATTGCACCGAGCCACTCTCTTCACTGCTCGCTGCGAGCATTTTGACACAATCCTACTCCTGCCGGAAAATAAATAAATAAATAAATAAATAAGTAATCTGTGCAAGAAATATTAATCCACGCAACAGGCAGATGGTCCAGGTTTGCATTATGTATAGCCGCAGGTCCTGAAGGAGGAACTGGAGCTGCTCTCGGGCGATATGGAAAGGGAAACAGATCGGGTCTCTTATAGCCCACGTTTATTCTACAGAGTTACTGTAATTCTTTTCCTAAAATGAACAAAAACGTTTATTTCTCCTTTGCTGAATTTAATTCAATTAGATTTTTACCAAACAGAACATTTTGTATACATTTGTATGCATTCCCTAATGAGCAAGCCAGATATGATAGTGACAAATTCCATGAGACAGAATAGGGAGAAAGGATTCATACACAAATGAAAATGTAACCTCTGGGAATAAAAATCATTACAATAATCGTTTCATTGGTAATATATATTATAATATAATTACTATATATGTGTGTTGGGAGGGGGCACGGTGGCTTAGTGGTTAGCACGTTCGCCTCATACCGCCAGGGTCCGGGTTCAATTCCCGTCTCGCCCATGTGTGTGTGGAGTTTGTGCATGTTCTCCCCGTGCCTCAGGGGGTTTTTATCCGGGTTCTCCGATTTCCTCCTCGGTCCAAAAAGATGCATGGTAGGTTGATTGGCACCTTGGAAAATTGTCCCTAGTGTATGAATGTGTGTGTGTGTGTGTGTGCCCTACGATGGGTTGGCATTCCATCCAGGGTGTATCCTGCCTTAATGCCCATAGACGCCAGAGATAGACACAGACTCCCCGTGACCCGAGGGAAGATCGGATATAGCGGTAGAAGATGAACGAATGAATGAATGAATGATTAGAAATTAGAGAATATTATTTAATTATTAATAATTATCTCACGCGTAATTAACGCAAAGCTTCGACAACGGAAAAAAAGGGGGGCGGGGTTTCCGGTGGCGATTAACTGCGTCCAGCAGCTAACCCAGTGGAAGAAAAGAAAAGAACAGACTTGTGTTGTTTTTTATGTGTTTATATTTTTAACTGCAATAGGAAATCTTATAAGTTTCAGGGCTTCATTTAAGTGCAGTTGTATTTGTTATTGGTTGATTTCCAAGTATAAAACTTATTAAAATGTTTGTGTATCATTGTGTGAAAATTTTATTTTTTTTGTAACATTTTCATCTCATTTGAACAAAACGGCGATAATATCGATAACAGTGATAACTTTGGTCACTATAAGCGTGATATGAAATGTTCACATTATTACATCCCTAATACATACACTCTCACCTCCAGTAAAAGCATCATGGACCACTTTTTGATCTCTGTATCTTTAGCTTTAAGTCTATAATATCCAGATGAATTTATTCACTGTATAATGAATGCGAAGAGGCACGGTGGCTTAGTGGTTAGCACGTTCGTCTCACACCGCCAGGGTCCGGGTTTGATTCCCGTCTCGGCCATGTGTGTGTGTGTGTGGAGTTTGCATGTTCTCCCCGTGCCTCAGGGGGTTTTTCTCCTGGGTTCTCCGGTTTCCCCTTTCCTCCCGGTCCAAAAACATGGGGGGGATGCACGGTAGGTTGATTGGCACCTTGGAAAAATTGTCCCTAGTTTATGAATGTGTGTGTGATTGTGTGTGTGTGTGTGTGTCCTGCGATGGGTTGGCATTCCATCCAGGGTGTATCCTGCCTTAATGCCCATAGACGCCTGAGATAGACACAGACTCCCGGTGACCCGAGGGAAGATCGGATACAGCGGTAGAAGATGAATGAATGAATGAATAATGAATGCAACTCGAGAATAGTGTCAATAATTATGCAGCCAGCTGAGATAACTCGGTATTATCCGCTAAGCTATGCATGCGAAAATAACCGACACTACACCACGGTGGGATGTACGCAGAGAAGGATCTCGCTTAACACCGCATCCGATTTTTTCTATGTGCAGGAAGAGCTCCGATCTGAAATGTTTATTTTTTTTTTTCCGCTCAATAAAATAACGGCAAACGTTTGAAGCCGGCTGCTGGGAATGCAGAAAAGAGAGCAAACTTCTTTTGTGAGGTGAATAGAGATGTGGCTGTTTAGAAAACGCAGCTGTGGACCGAGATAAGGTGAATTCTGTGATTTCTCTGAAATTGAAATTCCGTTGCTAGATAATACTGTGCCATTCCTCATATACGTTTTGATGAAATGTGGAGGAAAAAAAAATTAAGGAGCTTTGTTGTGGTCTGTATTCCTCCAGGCAATACAAAATTAAGTGATCCATCATAGTGAGACAAATTCCTATTAACCTTACTGGAAAAGTAGCCACCAGGCCTTACTCTCACATGAATATATATATGGTGTGTGTGTGTGTGTGTGTGTGGTGTGTGTGTGTGTGTGTGTGTGTGTGTGTGTGTAGCCAGAGAAAAAAACCCTTTATTTAGACATTGTATAACCTTTTTTTTTTTTTTTAAGTACAAAATTAAATACATTTCTTTTGTTCCTCAGTTTATTTTTCCCCCCTTGTTTTATTGTAAATAAATAAGAGTTTGTGGTATTTGCAAAATAGTTAAATTCTGTTCTTACTTACATTTTACATGATCTACTCCCCCCCCCCCCCCCCACAATTTAGGTTGTATTTAAATTCGGTGGAATCCTTATAAATAAAATATGATGGATAATAGCACCAATTCAATACTCACATTGCTTATTGAATATCTACAGTAGCTGGCTGAGTGGACAGATGGGGCTGATTTTACACTGCAAACAATTTCACTACATAAGTGTATGTTATAATACAAACCGGATTCCAAAAAAGTTGGGACACTATACAAATCGTGAATAAAAACTGAATGCAATGATGTGTAGGTGCCAACTTCTAATATTTTATTCAGAATAGAACATAACACACGAAACAAAAGTTTAAACTGAGAAAATGTACCATTTTAAGGGAAAAATATGTTGATTCAGAATTTCATGGTGTCAACAAATCCCAAAAAAGTTGGGACAAGGACATTTTCACCACTGTGTGGCATCTCCCCTTCTTTTTACAACACTCAACAGACGTCTGGGGACAGAGGAGACCAGTTTCTCCAGTTTAGAAATAGGAATGCTCTCCCATTCTTGTCTAATACAGGCCTCTAACTGTTCAATCGTCTTGGGCCTTCTTTGTCGCACCTTCCTCTTTATGATGCGCCAAATGTTCTCTATAGGTGAAAGATCTGGACTGCAGACTGGCCATTTCAGTACCCGGATCCTTCTCCTACGCAGCCATGATGCTGTGATTGATGCAGAATGTGGTCTGGCATTATCTTGTTGGAAAATGCAGGGTCTTCCCTGAAAAAGATGACGTCTGGATGGGAGCATATGTTGTTCTAGAACCTGAATATATTTTTCTGCATTGATGGTGCCTTTCCAGACATGCAAGCTGCCCATGCCACACGCACTCATGCAACCCCATACCATCAGAGATGCAGGCTTCTGAACCGAGCGTTGATAACAACTTGGGTTGTCCTTGTCCTCTTTGGTCCGGATGACATGGCGTCCCAGATTTCCAAAAAGAACTTCGAATCGTGACTCGTCTGACCACAGAACAGTCTTCCATTTCGCCACACTCCATTTTAAATGATCCCTGGCCCAGTGTAAACGCCTGAGCTTGTGGATCTTGCTTAGAAATGGCTTCTTCTTTGCACTGTAGAGTTTCAGCTGGCAACGGCGGATGGCACGGTGGATTGTGTTCACTGACAATGGTTTCTGGAAGTATTCCTGAGCCCATTCTGTGATTTCCTTTACAGTAGCATTCCTGTTTGTGGTGCAGTGTCGTTTAAGGGCCCGGAGATCACGGGCATCCAGTATGGTTTTACGGCCTTGACCCTTTCTCACAGAGATTGTTCCAGATTCTCTGAATCTTTGGATGATGTTATGCACAGTTGATGATGATAGATGCAAAGTCTTTGCAATTTTTCGCTGGGTAACACCTTTCTGATATTGCTCCACTATCTTTCTGCGCAACATTGTGGGAATTGGTGATCCTCTACCCATCTTGGCTTCTGAGAGACACTGCCACTCTGAGAAGCTCTTTTTATACCCAATCATGTTGCCAATTGACCTAATTTGTGTTAATTGGTCTTCCAGCTCCTCGTTATGCTTAAATTTACTTTTTCCAGCCTCTTACTGCTACTTGTCCCAACTTTTTTGGGATTTGTTGACACCATGAAATTCTGAATCAACATATTTTTCCCTTAAAATGGTACATTTTCTCAGTTTAAACTTTTGTTTCGTGTGTTATGTTCTATTCTGAATAAAATATTAGAAGTTGGCACCTACACATCATTGCATTCAGTTTTTATTCACGATTTGTATAGTGTCCCAACTTTTTTGGAATCTGGTTTGTAGTTTAATAATAGTTTTTTTTTTGTTTGTTTGTTTGTTTGTTTTTTTTGTTTCTCTCTATTCGTACTCCCACCTCATAACCAGTGACCTTGAGCATCTCTGACTTAAACTGCAAGAAAGTGCAAATCTCAGGCAGTCGACACATTTATAAAATGTTAACGATGAATTTAACATTTTAACATGTTAACATGAATTTAACCCACATTTGACACTTCAATGTAAATTTGGGCATTTGCAAAAAAAAAAAAAAATAATATAATATATATATATATCTATATATATATATATATATATATATATATATATATATATATATATATATATATATATATATATATATATATATGATATATACAATATATATATGAAAAATACAAATACAAAAATACAAATGTTATACAAATTTATATATATATATATATATATATATATATATATATATATATATATATATATATATATATAAATTTGTATATCATTTGGGATATTATCAAGCAGCACTCTAGGTGTATATATATATATATATATATATATATATATATATATATATATATATATATATATATATATATATATATATATATATATACAGACGTGGACAAAATTGTTGGTACCCTTTGGTCAATGAAAGAAAAAGTCACAATGGTCACAGAAATAACTTTAATCTGACAAAAGTAATAATAAATAAAAATTCTATAAATGTTAACCAATGAAAGTCAGACATTGTTTTTCAACCATGCTTCAACAGAATTATGTAAAAAAATAAACTCATGAAACAGGCATGGACAAAAATGATGGTACCCCTAACTTAATATTTTGTTGCGCAACCTTTTGAGGCAATCACTGCAATCAAACGCTTCCTGTAACTGTCAATGAGACATCTGCACCTCTCAGCAGGTATTTTGGCCCACTCCTCATGAGCAAACTGCTCCAGTTGTGTCCGGTTTGAAGGGTGCCTTTTCCAGACTGCATGTTTCAGCTCCTTCCAAAGATGCTCAATAGGATTGAGGTCAGGGCTCATAGACGGCCACTTTAGAATAGTCCAATTTTTTCCTCTTAGCCATTCTTGGGTGTTTTTAGCTGTGTGTTTTGGGTCATTGTCCTGTTGCAAGACCCATGACCTGCGACTGAGACCAAGCTTTCTGACACTGGCTAGTACATTTCTCTCTAGAATTCCTTGATAGTCTTGAGATTTCATTGTACCCTGCACAGATTCAAGACACCCTGTGCCAGACGCAGCAAAGCAGCCCCAGAACATAACAGAGCCTCCTCCATGTTTCACAGTAGGGACAGTGTTCTTTTCTTGATATGCTTCATTTTTTCGTCTGTGAACATACAGCTGATGTGCCTTGGCAAAAACTTCGATTTTTGTCTCATCTGTCCACAGGACATTCTCCCAGAAGCTTTGTGGCTTGTCAACATGTAGTTTGGCATATTCCAGTCTTGCTTTTTTATGATTCGTTTTCAACAATGGTGTCCTCCTTGGTCGTCTCCCATGTAGTCCACTTTGGCTCAAACAACGACGGATGGTGCGATCTGACACTGATGTTCCTTGAGCATGAAGTTCACCTTGAATCTCTTTAGAAGTCTTTCTAGGCTCTTTTGTTACCATTCGGATTATCCGTCTCTTAGATTTGTCATCAATTTTCCTCCTGCGGCCACGTCCAGGGAGGTTGGCTACAGTCCCATGGATCTTAAACTTCTGAATAATATGTGCAACTGTACTCACAGGAACATCTAGTTGCTTGGAGATGGTCTTATAGCCTTTACCTTTAACATGCTTGTCTATAATTTTCTTTCTGATCTCTTGAGACAGCTCTTTCCTTTGCTTCCTCTGGTCCATGTCGAGTGTGGTACACACCATATCACCAAACAACACAGTGATTACCTGGAGCCATATATATAGGCCCAATGGCTGATTACAAGGTTGTAGACACCTGTGATGCTAATTAGTGGACACACCTTCAATTAACATGTCCCTTTGGTCACATTATTTTCTGTGTTTTCTAGGGGTACCATCATTTTTGTCCATGCCTGTTTCATGAGTTTATTTTTTTACATAATTCTGTTGAAGCATGGTTGAAAAACAATGTCTGACTTTCATTGGTTAACATTTATAGAATTTTTATTTATTATTACTTTTGTCAGATTAAAGTTATTTCTGTGACCATTGTGACTTTTTCTTTCATTGACCAAAGGGTACCAACAATTTTGTCCACGTCTGTATATATATATACACACACACACACACACACACACACACATATACACATATATATATATATATATATATATATATATATATATATATGTGTGTGTGTGTGTGTGTGTGTGTGTTGGTGTGTGTATATATATATATATATATATATATATATATATATATATATATATATTTTTTTTTTTTTTTTTTTTAGTCGCATGATATAGTTAATGGGAACACCGTCATTTGGCAACAGTTTTTATTATTTTTAAGTTTTGTGCAAATTTGTAGCGGAAATGCGCCTGGCGAGTATCCCGCAAACTCAGATTTCACTTTATGAAGTAAATACACACAAATTACACGTTTAAAATCCACTTTATGCACAAACAACAGAAAGTACTGGAACAAAATGATATTTCTAACCGTATGTAACCAAACTGTTACCACAAAGCTGAAGCCACACAAATCTATAAACTCTCTGTGGATGAACCTTTTCTTTCACTTGAACTCGGAGACCTAAACCTGCCCCAGAATGAAAATACCCCATGCAAGCTTCAAGGTTTGCAAGACTGGGAGTGATGCACAGTATGGTCCTGCATCCAAAGCTCCGTTTGTGAACGGCCTTGCCGATGCAAAATAGAATGCTGGCTGTTAAGAGATGATAAGATTTTGGAGGTGGAGGTTTACACGCGAGACTTGTGACTGAACGTGTGTAATTAAACATTTTCTCCAACAGATATCGGGTGTAGTAAGGATATGCATCTCCATTACTGAGGCTGATGAGATAGATTAATTAATAAATAAACATTCCATCATTTCCTGTTTTCAGGTAGATGCAGCTCCTACCTCTGGCACGTCCATCCATATACACAGTAGTGCTGTGATACGTCATATTCATATACAGTGGTGTGAAAAACTATTTGCCCCCTTCCTGACTTTTTATTCTTTTGCATGTTTGTCACACAAAATGTTTCTGATCATCGAACACATTTTAATATTAGTCAAAGATAACTCAAGTAAACACAAAATGCAGTTTTTAAATGAATGTTTTTATTATTTAGTGAGAAAAAAATCCAAACCCACATAGCCCTGTGTGAAAAAGTGATTGCCCCTGCACCTAATAACTGGTTGGGCCACCCTTAGCAGCAATGACTGCAATCAAACGTTTGCGATAACTTGCAACAAGTCTTTTACAGCGCTCTGGAGGAATTTTGGCCCACTCATCTTTGCAGAATTGTTGTAATTCAGCTTTATTTGAGGGTTTTCTAGCATGAACCGCCTTCTTAAGGTCATGCCACAGCATCTCAATGGGATTCGGGTCAGGACTTTGACTAGGCCACTCCAAAGTCTTCAATTTGTTTTTTTTCAGCCATTCAGAGGTGGATTTGCTGGTGTGTTTTGGGTCGTTGTCCTGCTGCAGCACCCAAGATCGCTTTAGCTTGAGTTGACGAACAGATGGCCGGACATTCTCCTTCAGGATTTTTTGGTAGACATTAGAATTCATGCTTCCATCTATCACAGCAAGCCTTCCAGGTCCTGAAGCAGCAAAACAACCCCAGACCATCACACTACCACCACCATATTTTACTGTTGGTATGATGTTCTTTTTATGAAATGCTGTGTTACTTTTACGCCAGATGTAACGGGACACGCACCTTCAAAAAAGTTCAACTTTTGTCTCATTTCTTCCTGAATTTCTTTGGATCTTGGCATGATGTCTAGCTTTTGAGGTGCTTTTGGTCTACTTCTCTGTGTCAGGTAGCTTCTGTTTAAGGGATTTCTTGATTGAAAGGCCTGGGGGTGGCTACAGAAAAACTCAGGTGTGATAAACCACAGTTAAGTTATTTTTTAACAATGGGGGGCAATCACTTTTTCACACAGGGCTATGTGGGTTTGGATTTTTTTTCTCACTAAATAATAAAAAACATTCATTTAAAAACTGCATTTTGTGTTTACTTGTGTTATCTTTGACTAATATTAAAATGTGTTCGATGATCAGAAACATTTTGTGTGACAAACATGCAAAAGAATAAAAAGTCAGGAAGGGGGCAAATAGTTTTTCACACCACTGTAGCAGAAGTTGTGCGCAAAGAACGTTTAGAGCGCAAAGAAACAGTTTAGTGCGGTGAAATCAATCGACAAATACTGTACAAAATAATATGCAAAATAAAATGCAAAATAAATAATGAATGTGACAAACTTGGGGCTACTGGGTCATGTGACATGTCTAAACGCTAGACACATCGAGGGAAGTCGGATGCTGGGTCACGTGATGACGTCAGGTGACATCATTGGCCCCGCCCCCTTGGGAAAAACACCCAAAATAGGTGTTATTGGTATCTAAATGCTCAGCTCTATGAATAAATTCTGGTCTAGAAAACGGAACAGTCTCTAAGGGGTCAGCAGAAGTTTGCATCAAGCAGCACATTTTCTACAGGAAATGTCACATGACTAGTTAAATCATTGTTTTACTGATGGAAATATCAATGCATTATGGTACAAATCAATACATCACATGGCTGACTTTAAGAGAAGAGCCTTTGTCACATAGACATTACAGATAGGGATTACAGGATGCTAGGGTCAGAGTGCAGGGTCAGACATGTTACAGCGCTCCCTGGAGCACAGAGGGATAAGGGCCTAGATCAAGGACCCAAGAGTGGCAGCTTAGCGATACCGGGGCTCGGAACCCCCGACCTTCCGATCAGTAGGCCAGTGCTTTAACACCTTTAAGCCACCTCGCCAACTGGTGAATCCTGGCATTCGAGCTGTCTAGGTTTGTATTATTTCTTTTTATTGCTCAGACGGCTGTATATATACACAACAGAGATATTAAATACTAAACTTCTGACAAAAGAAAAGGTCGATTCGCTTAAAACAAACCACCAGCTTTTCACCGTGCTAATGCAAAATGGAAAGATGTGATTGAATTATATATAGCATATTATATATTATTATATAGCATATTATGTAGACACCTACGTGCCAAACGAGGGGCACGGTGGTTTAGTGGTTAGCACGTTCGCTCACACCTCCGGGTTCGATTCCTGTCTCGGCCATGTGTGTGTGGAGTTTGCATGTTCTCCCCGTGCCTCAGGGGTTTTTCTCCGGGTTCTCCGGTTTCCTCCCGGTCCAAAAACATACATGGTAGGTTGATTGGCACCTTGGAAAATGAATGTGTATGAATGTGTGTGTGTGTGTGTGTGTGTGTGTGTGTGTGTGTGTGTGTGTGTGTGAGAGTGTGTGTGTGTCCTGCGATGGGTTGGCATTCCATCCTGCCTTAATGCCCATAGACGCCCGAGATAGGCACAGACTCCCCGTGACCCGAGGAAAGATCGGATATAGCGGTAGAAGATAAAGATGAAGATGAAGATTATGTAGCAAATGTCCAATGGATTAAAATCATGAAACATTTAGCGAACAAACCTAGGGACTTGTTTTTTTTTCACAGAAATGATAATGAAATGATATAGTAGGACAAATACATGTGATGTCAACATACATTAGGCTTCGATTCGATTTCGGCTTGAGAAAGCCAAGTACAGTAAACGCTCGGGGGTTATGATTACGTCAGGTTACAAGTGTTTCAGGATACGAACAAAAAGCGCTGGCGATGCGAGCAAATTTTCTCACCGAGCGAAACATTAAGAATACAAATCAGGCCGGCGCCAAGCTTGAGCTCAGTCATGGCAGACAACACATTTACATTTACGCCATTTGGCAGTTTCCCTTATCCAGAGTGACTTACAACTGAGCAATTGAGGGTAAAGGGCCTTGCTCAAGGGCCCATTAGTGGTATCTTGGTGGTTGTGGGGGTTTAAACCTGTGATCTTCTGGTCCAGAGGCCAATACCTTAACCACTAAGCCACCACCTCCCTATACTACTCACTCTCAGTCTGTTTGTTGCAGCAGAGTGAAGAAGAATTCCCAAAATCCTAATGGAAGGAGACTCTCCTCCTCCTTCTCCACACCTCATCCCCCTCAAGTCTGCCCGTAATCTTCTCAAAGGTAAAGGTTTACTTGGTTTGGAATTAATATATTATGCCTCAATAATAATTGTATTAGTGTTGATTGTACTGTATTTTTATTTTAATACGAACATTTTCTTGGGGTCTGGAATGTATTATCTGAACTTACATTAGTTCATTCATTCATTCATTCATCTTCTATCACTTTAGACGACTTCTCTCAGGATACACCCTGGATGGAATGCCAACCCATCACAGGACACACACACACACACACACACACACACTAGGGACAAGTTTCCAAGGTGCCAATCAACCTACCGTACATGTTTATGGACCGGGAGGAAACCGGGGAACCCGGAGAAAAACCCCCGGAGGCACAGGGAGAACATGCAAACTCCACACACACACACACACACACACACACACACACACACACACACGTGGCAGAGGCGGGAATCAAACCCCTGACCCTGGAGTTGTGAGGCGAAAGTGCTATGTTATTTCTTATTTCTAAGAGCAAGAATAGAATAACTTTTATTTATCACGTACACGTTACGGGGGGCACGGTGGCTTAGTGGTTAGCACGTTCGCCTCACACCGCCAGGATCCGGGTTTGATTCCCATCTCGGGAATGTGTGTGTGGAGTTTGCATGTTCTCCCCGTGCCTCAGCCTCCTCTCAACCCGTGCCTCAGGGTGGTTTTCCTCCCCGGGTTCTCCGGTTTCCTCCCTCCCGGTCCAAAAAAACATGCACGGTAGGTTGATTGGCACCTTGGAAAATTGTCCCTAGTGTATGAATGTGTGTGTGAGTGTGTGTGTGTGTGCCCTGCGATGGGTTGGCATTCCATCCAGGGTGTATCCTGCCTTAATGCCCATAGACGCCTGAGATAGGCACAGGCTCCCCGTGACCCGAGGAAGATCGGATAAAGCGGTAGAAGATGAATGAAATGAACGTACACGTTACAGTGCGGAACGAGTTACGCTCCCGACCCGAGGCAAGTCACATAAAATGCTTGTCACTTTCTGATCAATTTTGTTTTGTTTTTCAATACTGCATACAGATATTTTTTGGACGTATTCTATGCAAGAGAATTAGAAGTAAGACAATGGTTATACGATTTCTGAAAACGAGAGATCTAACGGTGGCTTGCACAATATGGCATATTTATTCCTCTATTCTGTTTTTATTCTCCGCATTTGTTGCCTTTTTATGTTTTATTTATTTACCGCCACAGACATATAGTTATGCATATGACAAGATTATATTGGGGAAAAAAAATAAATACATGTATCGTCTCTGGTTGCTATCTACAGAGCAATAAAGGCAGCGGGTCGGGAACGGCAGTGACTAAACCCTGGAATAAAGCCGGGGCAGGAAAAATAAATCCAGTAATACATATCACTGAAAATTGAGTTGTTGGATTTATTCTGTCTGAGAGGAAAAAAAACTATAATCCAATCAGTGATAGAGAGCCTTCCTGACAATCTGTGCAGCGCATTGTGGGTTCGTTCTCGATCCCTTCCAAAAGTGTTTCGTTACTGTCAGCAGTCTGTATTTACGCCTCCATGCATAATGAGAAAAGAAGTTGCTTTCATTATCTTATATATATATATATATATTATATATATATATATATATATATATATATATATATATATATATATATTCATTCATTCATCTTCTACCGCTATATCTTCGATAAGAAAAAAAACTATATCCGATCTTCCCTCGGGTCACGGGGAGCCTGTGCCTATCTCAGGCGTCTATGGGCATTAAGGCAGGATACACCCTGGATGGAATGCCA
Organism: Kryptopterus vitreolus; assembly: GCA_030449085.1. NCBI lineage: Eukaryota > Metazoa > Chordata > Actinopteri > Siluriformes > Siluridae > Kryptopterus > Kryptopterus vitreolus. The sequence continues at coordinate 2,230,812 of JACRUU010000026.1, read as the reverse complement.
ACCCATCGCAGGGCACACACTCACATTCACACACACACACATTCATACACTAGGGACAATTTTCCAAGGTACCAATCAACCTACCGTGCATGTTTTTGGACCGGGAGGAAACCGGAGAACCCGGAGAAAAACCCCCTGAGGAACGGGGAGAACATGCAAACTCCACACACACATGGCCGAGACGAAGAGTTGGATATGAAGTGTTGGACTATAAAATATTAGATACCCAGCAAACTATATCGCAGGTTGTAATACTATCCACACTATCTCTCCATCTCTTCCTGTTATGTATGGAAATTGTACAGCGCTGAGATGAAAAGTGTGTCCTTTCGTTCCCACTCCTAAATATTCACACCAAGAGCTGAAGATGGCAGGGGTGTGTGAGACCTAAATGCTTGGGGAAATTCCAGGTCATCAACCCCCCCCACACACACACACACACCACCCAATCTGCTCGAGATAGCACAGCCTGCAGCTGCTCTCAGAACGATAAGACATTGCTATGTACAGTTATAACTGCAGAAGCAGAGGTTAGCATGGGGCGTCACCTTGAACATGTGTCTACACTTGTTACGCTCAATTCCCTTCAATAAATACTGTACCTATGGCCCGGGTTCGCAGGATTTTTGCTTATTGCTCAGATTTTTGCACATAAAACACTTGGCGTCTAATATTAAACTTTGTCGTGTCGCGAATCGTTGCCCTTGCATCGCTTTATATTTTCCCCTGTGTATACTATGCATTTGAACTGATTACTGAGCATTTGAATCAGATTAAAAGGACCGGATGTTTACCCACCCCATGGTGTAGACTCAACAGACGCACAAAACAAACAAACAAACAAACAATTCAAAAGGTATTGGCCATCTGAATGCTTTTTCAGTTGCAATTTCAGAAATACACTTTAATACACTTAATAGGCCAAAGGTTGTCACCTGACTATAAGATGCATATTTCCCATCACATTCTCCTCAGAGATGATGTTCCACTCGATTTTAGAGTGAAGGGAATTAGTAAAGTAGGATGGCTATGTCATGTGCGAACAGATTTGGGTCTCCTGATTCAAGTGAAGAGAAATGCACCCATGTCCAAAGACATCCACTCCAAGTGTGTGCCTCCAATTTCGTGGTAACAGTGAGGGGAAGAACCATATATGGCTGGGAAAGTAATACATTTTTCCATATAATGTATGCACTTGTTAATGGTTAAACACAAATGACACATACTGAACTGTATGCTTCTAACTAATTATTCAGTACGCATATAGTCACATCATGGAGGGCAAGAAAAAACAATGAACAGTAACGTAATGGGTAAAAATCAGAAGTGTGATAAACAGTATTAATAATAATAACAACAACAATTATTTAGGGAATTTATAGGACCAGAGTCTGGTGTATAAAAAACTATACCTTGCAGGTGCTAATGATCATTCATTCATTCATTCACCTTCTACCGCTTTATCCGATCTTCCCTCGGGTCAAGGGGAGTCTGTGTCTATCTCAGGTGTCTATGGGCATTAAGGCAGGATACACCCTGGATGGAATGCCAACCCATCGTCGGGCACACACACATTCACACACACATTCATACACTAGGGACAATTTTCCAAGGTACCAATCAACCTACCATGCATGTTTTTGGACCGGGAAGGAAACCGGAAAACCCGGAGAAAAACCCCCCGAGGCACGGGGAGAACATGCAAACTCCACACACACATGGCCTAGACGGGAATCGAACCCGGACCCTGGAGGTGTGAGGCGAACGTGCCATGGGTTGAAACACAGTCATTAACTGAAACAGAAACAGATGTCTAGGCGGCTTAAAACTGGGTGCGGAACAACCAAACTCTGCTACTTAGAGCAGTGGTTAATAACAATAATAACAATAATAATAGGTTTAATTTGTATAGCCTTTCCCAAGTTCAAGGACACTTCACAATGACAATACGACATACACAGGACAAACACTGATGGACAAGACATTTGTCAAGTCCGAAACACGTGGTTCCAGTTGCACACCATAGCAATAATAACAACAACCACAAATCAAAACGGCACACAATCAAATACATTAAGCCATGAGAAGTCTGAGGAGAAATAGATGATGACCGATAATATTGGTTAAACAAATACGTTTTGAGTTCCGACTTCAATTTGTACAGTGAGGTTATTGATCGGAGAAACAGGGGCGGTGAATTCTAGCATAACTGAAAAAGATCTCCCTCCCACAGATGGAATCTCGGAACGCAGAAGTTCACCTCCAGAAGCGGAGACGAGAAGGAGTATATGGTGAAAGTAAGTCAGAAAGATAAAGAGGTGCAAGACACTTAAAAGGAAGCAAAAGAAGAATTTTATATGTGATACGAGAGGAAACAAGAATCCAGTGGGGACTTAAAAGAACGGGAGTGATATGAGCGGATCCTTTGATGGCGTGTGCTTCCAATCCAGAAAAAAAGAGAGTTACAGTAGTCAAGGAGCGATGAGATAAATGCATGTACTAGTGATGTGGCGTCTTTTGGACTCATGAAGAAATGGCGTTTTCGCATATGTAGTTGATGGATGAACAGTGTACTCAAGGCTGAGAAGAGCAGGGAGATATTTGGAGATACAGGACAATATCCCAACAGATCTCAACAGAATCATGTCTGTATGGGATCATATGACGAGATAGAAGGATTTGAGGCAGCCTTCATCCACAGAAGCTCTTCGGTTAGTTCTCCAGGATGACTGGCACAACCTTCCAGCCGAATTTCTCCAAGACCTATGCACAAGTATACCTCGGATAACTGATGCTATTTTGTAGACCAACATTCATTCTTCCATTCATTCATCTTCTACCTTTTTCCGACCTTTATCCGATCTCGGGTCAGGGGGAGTCTGTCTGTCTATCTCAGGCATCTATGGGCATTACAACATGGATGGATGGAATGCCACACATACTAGGGACAATTTTCCAAGGTGCCAATCAACCTTCCGTGCATGGTTTGGACCGGGGAGGAAACCGGAGAACCCGTAGAAAACCCCCTGAGGCCCGGGGAGAACATGCAAACTCCACACACACACATGGCCGATACGGCAATCGAACCCGGATCCTGGAGGTGTGAGGCGAATGTGCTAACCGCTAATCCACCGTACCCCCACCTCTTCCGTTCAATACTTTGTTATTTAATAAAAAATATCATCCAACCCTAAATCATTCTTATTTTGCAGCATTTTTCAGACATTTACACACAGCTCTGGGTGTGTAGGCAATATCTTGTAAGAGATGATTCGGCGTTCCCAGATCTCATGAGCATCAAATTCATTTCCACGACTAAAAGGCCAGGGTACGTGCATTTCATTTTGAAGACAAGGATCTGAGCGCAATTTAGGACATGACCATTTCTCAAAATAGATCTGCTCTATAGGGCAAATGTAATAAAGCCTCGTGATGAGCAGCTGCACAAGATGACAGTGAGGTGCAGATGGATGGGAAGGAAAGGGGGAGGGGGGGGCAAAAGATTTAATCAAAACATGCTATAGACACAGGGAAGACGAATATCTCTCATTCTGACCAGGCAGCGCTGCAGGTGTAATGGGGCGGAAAAAGGATCGAAGCTCAACGAAAAGCATGCATGCTAATCGCGCGAGTGTCCCTAGCTAGCCCTTTAGACCTTATTAGCCTGGTGCAACCGTGCCTCATCTGACTAAATCCTGGGTCATGCCTCCCACACGGCCACTGAATCAATCCTGCATGCAGAACTGAGCTCATGCAAGCAGTAATTAAATCCAAAAAAATGAATTATTAATATTATGATTAGCATGCTACTTCTATTGACCAACTCCTGAGCCACATAACAAAGGAAATACACCTTCCCAACTAGTTATCAGCACTGGAAAACATCGCCGGTAAATAAACTTCCCTTAAACGAGCCGCAGGAAATCGTTCGAAAAGTTTAATTCCGCTCCTCGAGCGCTTCCTTTTTTTTCGGTTAGCAATTCGTTTATTGATACGGTTTACACAAAGCAAGCGTTCCCTTCCGTAATCCTCAGCAGACTTCTAATCTACTTCACCTCCTAATACATTTGAACCCGGCAATCATGGCAGTTCAGCCTGGATTATCTGCGCGAGGAGGTGGAACAGAATAAAATTGCTGCCTCTCCCAAAGGACAGACCGGAGACAAAAGTCTCATTTCGAAAAACTCAATTACCATCACGTATAAACGAATGCGTGAATGCGTGGCTGCTAATAAGTGAAAGTGGGGCTACGTACATATTGAAAGATGGGCAAATGTCTGTCATGGATGGCGATGACAAAAACAAAGGTTGTGACCAACAAACAAATAACCAAACTACTGTATTTTCATTCCCTATAATATACATTACCTGTATTTTTGGGAGCTGATGGTCGACAAACAGCTATAGATACAGCATCTGTTACTTTTTTGTGTAAAACGATGTTTTCTAAATATTGATAAATAACTGTTGTGAAATCAGAATCAGATTAACTGGCCATGTGTGTTTACACACAAACACACACACACACACACACACACATACACACACAAGGAATTTGATTTCAGCTGTACAGAAAAGTATTTCACTATACAGACAGGACTATACAACACAGTACAGACTATATAACACAACACAACACAGACTGTACTAGACAATACAGACTACACAAGGCAACATAGCAACACGGATTTATATCGACAATGCAGACTGTGCAGGACAATATAGACTAGACACGACTACACAGCTTAAATACTATAACAATGTACAGATTATACAGCATTTATATATATATATATATATATATATATATATATATATATATATATATATATAACAGGGGGCACGGTGGCTTAGTGGTTAGCACGTTCGCCTCACATCTCCAGGGTCGGAGTTCGATTCACATCTCGGCCATGTGAGAGTGGAGTTTGCATGTTCTCCCTGTGCCTCAGGGGTTTTTTCTCCGGGTTCTCCGGTTTCCTCCTCGGTCCAAAAACATGCACGGTAGGTTGATTGGCACCTTGGAAAATTGTCCCTAGTGTATGAATGTGTGTGAGTGTGTGTGTCCTGCGATGGGTTGGCATTCCATCCAGGGTGTATCCTGCCTTAATGCCCATAGACGCCTGAGATAGGCACAGACTCCCCGTGACCCGAGGGAAGATCGGATAAAGCGGTAGAAGAATGAATGAATGAATGAATATATATATATATATATATATATATATATAAAAAGTGTGAGAGTGCATGGTAGTGCAAACAGAGGTGTTGTGCATCATACATGATGGTCAGTTATTATATGACGGTGTTTCCATTAACCATAATCACGCGACTAAAACTCGGCCTCTCACGATAAGTCATTCGAAAAAAATGCTGACATTACCCGTTTCTATTTTAAATTGGAGACGTTATATATAAGCGTCAATGGCGAGGCGATCAAAGTCCTTTTCGTTCATGTCTGCTTCCAATTCTCGATCAATTTCTCTTTTTGCTTGGAATCTAATAATCCAGTCATTTTCATCTTTATTTAGTTTCATAAATAACTCCGTCTCATCTTCAGTCCGGACATACATCTTTAAAGAATGATCACATGACTGTGCACCACCCCTTTTTTGCGATTCATGTTTTTGCGAATTTGAAGTCGAGGTGTGAGCTATCTCTGGGTAAAATGATTTCTACGATGTACATGGACGACATTTTAAGCAGGTTTTGATACCTTACATATTATATATATATATATATATATATATATATATATATATATATATATAAAAAATAGTTTTTTTTGTTTTCTTAATTCTTTTTGATGGAGGGGGCACGATGGTTTAGTGGTTAGCACTTTCGCTTCACACCTCCGGGGTCCGGGGATTCGATTCCCGTCTCGGCCGTGTGTCTGTGAAGTTTACATGTTTTTCTCCGGGTTCTCCAGTTTTCCCCCGGTCCAAAAACATGGTAGGTTGATTGGCACCTTGGGAAATTGTCCCGAATGTGTGTGTGAATGTGAGTGTGTGTGCCCTTTGATGGGTTGGCATTCCATCCAGGGTGTATCCTGCCTTAATGCCCATAGACACCATACAGGCTCCCCGCGACCTCAGGGAAGATCGGATATAGCGGTAGAAGATGAATGAATGAATGAATGTTTTTGATGGAGGAGGCTTTAATTCAGCTCGTTTGTGTTTTCTGCACAGCAGGCTTAGTGGTTAACACGTTCGCCTCACACCGCCAGGGTCCGGGTTCGATTCCCCTCTCGGCCATGTGTGTGTGGAGTTTGTGCATGTTCTCCCCGTGCCTCAGGGGGTTTTCCTCCGGATTTTCCGGTTTCCTTCCCGGTCCAAAAACATGCACGGTAGGTTGATTGGCACCTTGGAAAATTGTCCCTAGTGTATGAATGTGTGTGTGTGTGTGTGTGCCCTGCGATGGGCTGGCATTCCATCCAGGGTGTATCCTGCCTTGCTGCCCATAGACGCCTGAGATAGGCACAGACTCCCCGTGACCCGAGGGAAGATCGGATAAAGTGGTAGAAGATGAATGAATGAATGAATGAAATTGCATTAGTAAAAAAATATAAAAAACTTAAAATCTGACTTAAATGACATTTTTACTCAATCATATTTTCAACACATTGGGAACATAACACTGTTCCATTTCCATTTCCAATTCCATTAAACCTAAGGGGGAAAAAAAACGCCACTCTGCGCCGTTAGGAAGATGGGATCTGCAACCCTCGCAGCGAGCAAAATCAGGAAGAGCCGTGGCCTCATTTAGCAGGGTGAGAGCCTCATTACTGCGGTCACTCTCCTCCCTTCCACCTGCTGTAAATCAGCGCGGGCCCTCTCCCACAGCTCGTGCAATTTTCATAGGGATCAAAAAAGATCACGAGACATGATTGCGTCTCACACCGGTGTGCACGTAACAGACGAGGTGTTTGGCCTGGCTGCGTCCTTACTCCCGGGACCTTTGGCCTGTCGGCATCATTACTCCCAGCAGGAAGTGAAATAGATGAAAGGCATAAAGATATTGCAGCACCTGTACGTGTGTTTGCGCGCTATGGAAAAGCGCTTGCGAAGACCAGTTCCGCTATGAAAGCTGGATAAGTCGATAAATACCGACAGGAATTTCAGGCTCCGTCACTTCAATCAGAGAAATGAAGTATGTGAACGGCGAGATGCTCTGGTGAATCGAGCGACTCTACCGGACTGGTGCCTCTTGGTCTAAGCAGGGAGAACGAACGAAACTAATTGATGACGGGACACTAAATTAGGATTTATCGTCGATTCTTATATCGTCTTTTAACATGGATTCGTCGGTTTTCCACCTATACCAGTGTTGCTTTCCTTTCATTAAGGAAAATTTGAATTCAATATCGATCCTTCGAAACGAAAACGAGAGCAGACGCAATTGGTCATGTGACAATAACTCTAATTAAACGTATTACGCAATACTGTTGGCGAATAAAAAAACGAGGCTAAACGTGGTTTACAAAATACAAAAAACAATGCTCATTTGTCTCTTGGTTGTTGACCGAAACGAGACGGATCCTTAGAACATTATTTCGCCTCGTTTAGCCTCGTTACTATTATTAGCTCGCAGTATTTCTGTTTCCTGCGTCTGTTTCCCTTCAGGGGCTGCACCACGTGGCGGTGTGGAGACGACATCACTTCCTCGAAACGCCACATGTTTAGACGCCGCCGACGACAAACTACATCTTAAGTTAAAAAGTTCAATCTGAAAACAATTGACATTTCTTTCTGGCATTGCCATGCGACGCTATTTTACTTATTTAGTTTCAATTTGTGTGTGGACTTCGAACATGTTTGGTCAAATCAGAGCGTCTAGGATGGAGTCTATAAGGTAAGATTTATAATCAACCTTATATATAATAAAACCTAATAAAAAGACACTAAAATGCAATTTTTATTGACTAAAATAAGACTTAAATGCTCAGACTTTTCGTTGATTAAAACGTGACTAGACTTGGGAATTCGAATTGGGCTTAGCTGAAATAAAATAAAACTAGGTACGTATACTATACTATTCCACTGGGTTAAATAGACCTGCGTTACTAAAAAGACAATAAAATACCATTTTTATTGACTAAAACTAGACGAAAACTGTCACGGATAATTCTGACTTAAAGAAGGTTTATATGCTCAGACTTTTCGTTGACTAAAACGTGACTAGACTAAAAAGAGTATGAATGTGCCTAAAACTAACACTAACTAAAATGACAGCTTCAAACAAAGACTAGACTAAAATAAGACCAATAAAACAACACTGTTTCCAACACAGGAGCGTCTGCAAAACAGACGAATTTGCTCTTTCGGGTTCCTTGGCAACAAGACAAACTGCACGAGTATGGTGCGAAATTACCGGCTGGTAAAGGTAGTTCATTAAAAATTTTAATCAAAAAATCTTATTGGGTGCACTATTGTATGACAGAAAGAATGAATTATTTATAGCGTTGCATTTCAGTAAATAATTTAAAAAAAAAACAACTTTTTAATAGGTAAAAATTCTCTTTGCTTCCGTAGAGGCTCCTTTCGTCCAAATGAACGTGCCTGGCATGGAATGCAAAATCAATTCAAATATGTATTCTTTTTTTTTCTTCTTTTTCTGGTGTGTAATATTCTGTGCTGTACAGGAATAATTGCTTCCTGAACCGAGAACCAGCTTTTATAATGATCAAGGGTGAATTGACCCTATCTGTTAACACAGCCCAAAAAAAAAAAAAAAAATTTATATTCATATATCGGGCACGGTGGTTTAGTGGTTAGAATGTTTGCCTCACACCACCAGGGTCCGGGTTCGATTCCCGTCTCGGCCATGTGTGTGTGGAGTTTGTGCATGTTCTCCCCGTGTCTCAGGGGGTTTTTCCTCCGGGTTTTCCGGTTTCTCCCGGTCCAAAAACATGCACGGTAGGTTGATTAGCACCTCGGAAAATTGTCCCTAGTGTATGAATGTGTGTGTGTGTGTGTGTGTGTGTGTGTGTGTGTGTGTGTGTGTGTGTCCTGCGATGGGTTGGCATTCCATCCAGGGTGTATCCTGCCTTAATGCCCATAGACGCCTGAGATAGACACAGACTCCCCGTGACCCGAGGGAAGACCGGATAAAGCGGTAGAAGATGAATGAATGAATGATTCCACATGAGTCCTGGCATTGTGTTACTGTTGACACTCAACTTTACGGCAAGGCGATGACTTAAAGAAGTCCGTTGTGCGCTAGCAGAATATTAAATCCCATTTCAAACGTATTGGACAATCAGTAGTGGAATTGAATTTATATGCTAATTTCACCATACCTCTGCATTAATACCAAAATGGACATTTCTCACGAGCGGTTAGACAAACGTAGTGTCTTACTAAGGCACGGCGATTTAAGCCTGTGCTGAGCGATAACAACATGCTAATATGGAATTCATGAATAGCAGGCAGAAAGTCATTAACCCAAACTTTGAGAAGATTACAGGCTGGTTGGACTTGTAAAGATCCACATACATCACCGCAAATGTGCACCGAACGTAAAATGTGCTACACGACATCCTTAACTTGGGGACATAATAATGTTTTATAATAGAAAGACGGTTTAAATACAAGCATTTCGATAGCTAAACAATAATGCAGGATGGATGGATGGATAGTGCATGTATGAATCCTGAGACTGAGCAATTGAGGGTTAAGGGCCTTGCTCAATGGCCCACTAGTGGTAGCTT